>OU785237.1:1205000-1805000 GCA_917051295.2 Erebia ligea | reverse complement strand
ACATTCTTGCAAATAAATTATTCTATTCTATTCTATTCTAGCCACGGCTGAAGCTACCCACCTTTTACCTTGGAAAATCTTTTTATGAAGCTACCCACCTTTTACCTTGGAAAATCTTTTTATCCGGGAAATAAGATCCCTCATCAAAACAAAATCTACGCTCATAGAAGTAATCAATAATCATTTACATTTTATTAGTAAGATAATTAAAATACAATACAAATAAGTATCGAAAACGCGTTGCAATAAAATAGTTTAAATTTAATTTCAGTGATACATAAATTAACAACAAGCTTTCATCACGGAAACCGGAAAACGGAAATAGAATGAAGTTCACTTTCACATTAGCATGAGAAAATGGCGATTTCATAACGTTACACGTGTGCGGTGTAGCTAGATTACTTACTGAGCATATTTTTTTTTTTAAATAGTGAAAGAAATATATTATTTCATGCTCTAACAGCTCTGATAGGTATAGTTAGTTCTAATTAGTTGTGTGACTTTTTGTTGTGGGCTTCTTCTGAGAAACTCTTTAAAATGGCTATAAAAAATGAAAGCCACTGGCATATATTTTTTATCCATTGAAGTTTTGCTATGTAAATAAAAATAGCATTTCATTGGCAAGCCTTCAATGGATTAAAACCTGGTTACAGCGTCGCTTGTACCTTTAATAAACTAGCTAATGCCTGCGACGATTGATGTTTATTGGTTCCCGCGGGAACTCTTTATTTTTCCGGGATAAAAAGTAGCTAAGGCTACTTTTTATCCCGAAAATTAAAGATGTGTTTTTCCTAATTCACTATCATTTATTTCTGTGCCAAATTTTATCCAGATCCGTTCATCCGTTCTGGCGTGATTGAGTAACAAACATCCATCCATCCAAACTTTCGCATTGATAATACATATTAGTATAATATAGATAAAAAATAAAATAAAATAAAAACAAATACTAAACAGGCATAAAAAATAGTTCCAATTTTGGCCACCGGGCCAGATTTAAAGTTGGTGGGACTATACAGTTTATCTGTGAAAAAAAAAAACAAAGAAAAACTAAATCAGCTGATAAGTAAGGCCAAGGCGAGGTCTATGGTCGGCGTAATGACAGTCTAGGGCGGAAATGACGTCACGCGCCAATCGCCTATTTCCGGTTGAACCTGAATTACGCGTTTTTACTGCCTGGCATAAAATTAAGTATTGTAATGAGGCTTTTTGTCATTGATATTTATTAATTAATGATTAAAATACGTTTAACTTTGAACTAAGAATAGGACAGAGTTTCCGCCATATTATTGTAACGTCTTATCTGAAAAATTTTCAGTATACATGAGCTCGTAAAGTTCCTCTTACTTAACCGCTATTTAAACTAAAAAGTAGACTTTTACAACCCTTGGGCGATAATAGTTATTTGTTATACACGAGTGAAAAGTTGTTTTTTAACCGCGTGCTCAATTTTGATGACCGAGCAAGCGAAGGATTCTAAAATTGAATCACGAGCGGAGCGAGTGATTCAAAAATTAGAATCCTGAGCGTCAGCGAGGGAATCAAAAGAGCACGAGGTGAAAAATCTTTTCACTCGAGTGCAACACGTAACTTGTCATCCCACCTCAGCGAGGAAATGACTAAATGCAAAAAAAAACACAAGATTAAATTCAATTCTGTTAATTTCTTCGTCACTAGAATCACTCATTTTAGGTACATATTTCACTTATTTTCAATTTTCTTGTTTTTAATCGGTTTTAATTTTAAACAATAAGTATGACGTGAAAGAAAATGGTGCGCGCAAAGCAAATTAAAAAAGTACACCAAGAAGGTTACGAGTGTGAGTTTTTAACAAATTAAAAACGATTGTATGGAAATTCGGCACCATAGAGGTACAAGTAAATAGGTTTTAATGATGTTTTGAATTCACTAACTTCATAGACGAGTGATATTTACTAACGTGCACACGATGTTCTAAATTCAATTTACTTTATCCTCTAGAGGATAATAACGGCTTTACCTTCAGATATCGAAGAGTAAAAATACTCTTTCCGAGATTGTGGGATGATCTGTGGGTACCCCTATAACAGGTGAGCCCGCTACCATCTTAGACTGCATCACTTACCATCAGGTGAGATCGCAGTCAAGGGCTTACTTGTAGTGGATAAATTTCCAGAAATGATAAATTCTCTCGCGCGTTATTTATTTGTTAGTTATTTTCAAAGGAAAATGTTTTTTTTTGTTTTCCATTTTTACTTACAAATTATATGTTGTAATTGTTGTATTTTCATTACTAAGCCTTTATTTCTTTGTGTACCTAAACCATTATTTTTCTTATGACTACACAACTAATACCACAGAATAGGTAATAGCTAATACTTACACAATATTCGCCTAACGTATTGTTAACCAATCAATCAAATTATTTATTCAATTAAGGTACACTTATTGACGTTAAAAATTACTTACTTATAAAACATGATGGTGATAATCAGTTACGGTATCTTAAAACTAAACCTACGAGGGTTCCAAACGCTCCCTAGCGTCGCTAGTAGATACGAAAAATAAAATTTAAATAAACTTATAAGGCATAAAAATTAGTTCTAAGTTTCTAACTTTGGCCACCGGATATTGAATCGAAGCAGGCGTTACTTTGCGGAAGTCCATGATAATGAATGAACGAGAAGTTTAATTCGCTATAATCCGCCACAGTAGACAAATCTATGTGGTACAGTGCGTGTCCTTCACCAATAGCATGCGAACACCCACCACCCAGCAATTCGCACCGGCACAGCACCACACCACACAAATCTTCCAAATCACTCTCAACGTACGTTTCACTCCGAAACCGGAGTATCTTCAGGAGACGTTGACTCGATAATGCACGATTGTAAAGTCGATTGTAAACTTTACAATCGTGCATTATAGAGTTTGACGGACTAGTTAGTGAGAAATAGTTAATGTATATTTCTATGGTTATCAGATAAGGATCCGTCATCCCTCATAAGGATCCCTCAATTGTTGTATTTACGAGTACAGTACAGTAAATACGTATTTCCTCTATTCAATAATACGTGCAGAAAATGATAGCTTTACTAGACTTATAAATTAAATTTATTTCAGAAAACGTGCATAGTTAGCAGCAATCATACTAATATTATAAATACGAAAGTGTGTTTGTTTGTTGGTTTGTTGGTTTGTCCTTCAATCACGCTGCAACGGAGCAACGGATCGACGTGATTTTTTGCGTAAATATAGTTGAGGACCTGGAGAGTGACATAGGCTACTTTTTATCCGGGAAAATTGAGGAGTTCCCGTGGGAATTTAAAAAACTTATTCCACGCGGACGAAATCAAGGGCATTAGCTAGTAATATTATGATAACAGTCTCTACTATGAGTATTTGAGGAGGAATTCAAACAAATCTGATAAATAGGAATTGAACATGGCTCATGTCAAAGATAATAGAATTAACACATAAGTAATTGGATTGGCTATTAACCTACAGTCTACACCTACTCTAATCGTGAAACCAAACAAATTTAACGCTAATTTGACGCAAAATATTAGTTGAAACAGCACAAAAATTCGAAGGGAAATGTTTTTAAAACTACTTAAAAACATACTTAGAACTTATTTTTACTTAGAAAAATATAAATGAGCGTTACAATTGGATATTCATTAAAAATATTAAGTATGCCTTTAAAAAAAAATAAGAATTATGATGTAAGAAATACTCGAACGAGTTATAAAGTACTTGAAGCATTGACATTGACCATTCAGAAAAGTGCCGAATGGTCGGCATTCGATTTGATCTGATTAAAATTATGATCAAACCAGCAGCTCTATAAGAAACGTCAAAACGCGCGCCTAGGTAATATGAAAAAAAACGTAAATGGTTTGTGACGTCATCCGACGCACTTTTTAATTTATATTAAGACAAGTTAAAATGGTTTTCAAAGTTAAAACTAAGAGACGATGAGGATTTAAAATATTTATTTTTGACATAAGAAACATTCTCCCTATCAAATTCTTTGGAGGAAAAAATATAAATTAATTAATATTTAAAACACTAACCTTTAAACAAAAAAGCACGTTTTTCACAATCACATCGTCCAAAAAATATAACACCACACAGATCACACAAATTTAACGTTTAAAATAATCTTTTAATTTAAACAATAATCACTATAATTTAAAAAAAGGTCCGGTGTTGAACTTTCACAAATATTTATATTAAAAAGAACCTTTAACTATAAAACACTAGAAATCAGAATAATAAAATATTTTTTTTTTATTGCTGCATTGATTATATTATCTATTATTACTGCAATACATATTATAAATAATTGTTCTTCGTAATATTAATTAGTTTTTCGTAATTTAAAAAAAATTTACAATGGCGTGCGTCTTTCTAACAGGTTACACGGGTGACTAATTAATTAAATACCTATAGTGTAGTCGATTGTTGCCCAGTAGGTACCTATTAGTAGATTATTATTACCCAAGTAATACATAGCATTAGTAGAAGTAATTTACGTAGATAACGAAATGTGCCAATAGTAGTCGAGACAGTCGTGACGTAAACCTATACGTGCGATTTGCGACACTTTGAGGTAAACAATAAATATTTACCTAAGCATTATAACTATTTACATCGACTATCATAGTAATATTATAAATGTGAAAATGTGTTTGTTTTGTTGGTTTGTCCTTCAATCACGCCACAACAAAGCACAGGACCTAGAGAGTGACATCTTACTTTTTGTCCCGGAAAATTAAGAAGTTCCCGCGGGAATCAAAAAACAACTTAAACCACGCGGCGAAGTCGCGGGCATCAGCTGTTCATACTAATATTATAAATGCGAAAGTGTGTTTGTTTGTTGGTTTGGCCTTCTATCACACCGCAACGGATCGACGTGATTTTTGGCATGGGTATAGTTGAGACTTGAGAGTGGCAAGCTACTTTTTGTCCCGGAAAATTAGGGAGTTCCCGGGGGAATCAAAAGAACTTAAGGGACCGGCGACCACCGCTCGCAAATTCTACTCGAACCGCAAATATAAATTTGCCGGTATATTGCTATCCCTATTTGGCTGAAGACACACGATCGCGTGCAAGTGCGATAGCAATATGAGCGTACAGAATTTGTTATACATTTAGTCTTGTTCCGTGAATACCAAAAATGATGAATGAAAAATTGTTGTGTTTTTAACTTCGTGTTGTTATTCTGTAACTTGACAATATAGGCTATGTTCCTGATCAATTAGTACGTGAGATATCGTTGGTTTTAATATAAAACAAATAAGGAGAAAACATGTCGTTTATGTCGCAAAAACATGCAAAACGCAATGTGCTTACATTTAATTTTGGGAAAGTATTTTGGAAAAATAATTATCCAGGGACCTAGATAAATACAAGTTCAATCTTAATAATCGCATAATATGGAGGAAATATGCTCGAATTACTAATTATTTTGGTATAACGTTTGTATGAGCAATTAGCCCTCCGCTGGCGCCGCGGGCATCAGCTGTTCATACTAATATTATAAATGCAAAAGTGTGTTTGTTTGTTGGTTTGGCCTTCTATCACACCGCAACGGATCGACGTGATTTTTGGCATGGGTATAGGTAGTTGAGACTTGAGAGTGGCATAGGCTACTTTTTGTCCCGGAAAATTAGGGAGTTCCCGGGGGAATCAAAAGAACTTAAACCACGCAGACGAATGATAGTGGATATGTGGCAACTAGTAACTGATGTTAGGTACAAGTGCGTGAAAACTGCAGGATGCAGTAACTGGATGTTTGATTAACACATCGGCTGCTTGTAGTTACCTGTACAGCCCCCCGATCATGTAAGAATGGCCGATCAAAACGTTAAAGTTCGTCGTCAAAGTAAAATAAACCATAACAGCATTAAATTAGAGCTCAATTTCGTGTATCCATTCTTATACGTTTAGGTATGTACGATACTCTAACGTATAAGAATGGATACACGAAATTAAGCTCTAATTCAATGCAGTTATGGTTTATTTTACTTCGACGACGAACTTTAACGTTTTGATCGGCCATTCTTACATGATTGGAGGGCAGGTGTTATGTACAGGTACTAGATAATGATGATGATAATAGCAGGGTTTCCACTGAAAAAGGCACAATTTTATTTTAGCTCATAGTCTGTTTCAGGACTCTAGCGAGTAACTTATAGTTGACCTAGTTACATTAAACATCGCATTGGTTTCTAGATGCTGCCCTATTTAGTCTGAATAGATAGACATTGAAGTGCCCTTCATATAATTCATTTATTCAGTGCATTCAATGAGACGAGGATGGGAAATGGAGCTCTTTACATTGAGGAAATTAGACTAACTTTGAATGGAGAGAGAAATCCCTTTACTCTCTGCCGTCTCTACGTCGTATTTTTCATTGCTGAGGGTTGTTAGGACCCTTTTCCATTAATCTCATAACGGTAAAATGTGTTTTATTTATAGTAGGAAAGAAAGAAATCTTTAATCGGGGATTCAAGTACAAAAAGTAAAAAGCTTTAAAAATAAAAATTGCTAAATGAGATTTGATCCCCAAAAATGGTCTTCACTCAGCACCGTACTAATATTATAAATGTGAAAGTGTGTTTGTTTGTTGGTTTATTGATATGTCCTTCAATCACGCCGCAACAGAGCAACGGATTGACATGAATTTTTGCATGGGTATAGTGGAGGACTTGTAGAGTGACATAGACACAGATACTCTATATCCCGGAATCAAAAACTTAAACAACGCGAGAATCAGCTAGTGTATATTTTGTTTACTTTAATAAGTAATCACTTCACTTAGCTTGTATATTTTATATGATGGTTTTTATTTTTACTTTTTAGTAATGTGTTTGTTATAATATTGTTACCTAACCGGCCCCCCAATCATGTCAAGAATGGCCGATCAAAACGTTAAAGATCGTTCTTATACGTTAGAGTATCGTACATACCTAAACGTATAAGAAAGGGTACACGAAATTGAGCTCTAATTAAATGCTGTTATGATTTATTTTACTTTGACGACGATCTTTAACGTTTGATCGGCCATTCTTACATGATCGGGGGGCTGACCATTGACTTACCAATACATAGGTTGGTAAAGTCGTATCCAAGATTTGGGACCCTGAGACGGTTCATCCTCGACGCGGACTGTGCCGCTGGTTTTAGTGGGTATTTAGTGAGTCCAACATAACCGCTTAGTGCGAAATGCGTAAAAGCATTTTTCCAGCGATTAAAAAAAAATTGGCAGTCATAGCGACTGCCTATAAAAGTGAAAATTAATATTTAATTTTAACGTTTAAACTATCGTGAGTGATAATATTCATTATAACTGTACATAATAAACTAGTCGGGCATTTTTCCGACAGAACACGTGAGTTTATCCGGATATTATGTATAGTTATAATATTTAATTTTTTTTTTCGCTTTATATAATTATAATATAAACCTTAAAACTAAGGCATTAAAGTTAAATTACGAATGTAGTATATTTATATTTAAGACCGACTTATGTCTTCGTAACAACGCGAGCATGGGGGCAGCGAGGTGTCGGTGTCGGTGACGCGAATCCACAAGTTTGCCCCCTACCAAAAAGTGCTCAACGCGGCTAAAGAAGTTTTCACTTCAAAAAAAAGGTTGGTAAATCGATGAACCTAATAAATAAAATAAAATAAAGCTTTGATCAAAATATAGCGGATATGACAAAGAAAAATACAACAAGGATACTCAGGTACTTGTTAAATTTTTTTAAGACGAATCAATTCACTTGGAATCATCTATATAATTGTCTGTGTAACTGTTGGACGCGCATGGCTGATGCCCAGCGCTGGTCGTGGCCAGTGACGCGTGGTCGGCGGAAACGAGGTAAAAAACATTCACACATGAATAATTCATCATTAACCATCCGTACATCAGCGACAAATTACAAGTTTGTCTGAATATGCCTTGTTGGTATGGTGGTTAGAATGTTCGACTGCAGCCGACGAGGTCCCGGGTTCGAGTCCCGGGTCGGACCATAATTAACTATTTTTATTTTATTTTAGTTATTTAGTACATTAACAATTTACATATAGGTATGACAAACACAAGAACGTTCACATTATTACTATTTCTTATACGTAAATCGATTACAAGTGCACATAACATTTAATATGTGAACTAAATTTTGGCAATTGAGGTAAATATTAAAAACTTACAAATTTACTCACATAATGAATGAACGAGAAGTTTAATTCGCTATTGTAAATCGTAAATCGTAAATCTAAATTGTAAATCGTGTGTTTTACAATCGTGCATTGTCGAGTCAACATCTCCTGAAGATGCTCCGGTTTCGGAGTGAAACGTACGTTGAGAGTGATTTGGAAGATTTGTGTGGTGTGGTGCTGTGCCGGTGCGAATTGCTGGGTGGTGGGTGTTCGCATGCTATTGGTGAAGGACACGCACTGTACCACATAGATTTGTCTACTGTGGCGGATTATAGCGAATTAAACTTCTCGTTCTTTCATTATCATGGACTTCCGCAAAGTAACGCGTGCTTCGATTCAATATTTACTCACATACTTATAATTTAGTGGGAAACAAAATACAAACCAAAATATTTTGGTTACAAATAATGTGGTTTTCTATTGGTACCAAAATTTTCAAAATCGGTTCAGTAGATCCAGAGAATCCCCCTACGACCTCACAAACTCACAAACTTTACCTCTTTATAATATTAGTATAGATAGTATAGAATACAGATGGATTGTATCCAAGTGGGTATATTGTACACGTAAGTACATAAAGATGTCTCAGAATACATTCTCATATTTCCCTTACAATAGCGTCACGTTGGTTCTCACAACTGCACAAAACACAATAGGTATTAAGTAGGATACCTAGACACTCGTTCACGTTATCTAGATCTTATTTTTATAATCAGGTCATCTCTTGAGAAAACAAACTAGAATACTTGGAAATCTAAATATATAAAAATAAAAGGTGACTGACTGACTGATCTATCAACGCACAGGTCATACAACTGGACGGATCGGACTGTTTGGGATAAAGGTCTATTATGACGTGGTAACCGCTAAGAAAGGATTTTTGAAAATTCAACCCCTAAAAGGTTTAAATTTTCCGCCTTACCACCTTTGAAGTCTGATTTCTCACAATAATGCCCCCTAAAGTACCAATTTTTTTGACTAATAAAGGAGGCTTAGGAACCCCAAAAGTTTTTTAAATTAGTTGGAGCTGACGTAGACAGGTTTAAGTATTTAATCTAAAGTTGAAAATTCGACTCTACCTTTGTCGAACGTAAACTTTTCACTTACAACCAAAAGTTTTCTGACTTGTGTTAGGCCGGCCTCACACAGCCGGAATGCCTCTCTGAATTCAGAATCTTAATTCAGAATCTGAATTCCGGTACTGTGTGAGGCAATATACCGGAATTCAGATTATGAATTTGTCGATTGATCACTAATAACGTTATTCTCGGCTCAGGCGGACGTCTTTGAATATGGAAGAGGAATTATTAATACTCATCGCGCTTCTTTTTCATTTTTATAATAAAAAGAAATACAAACGAATACACTGGATTCATCCAATTAATGGATGACACTGGATTCATCATTCGATTATTATACTATGAGTACCTATATTAACCTTTCATTTTTTTTTCCTCTTCATTTAATGTCTCCCAATTTGAGAATACATGTTTGCATACATCCAACCATGCTAAATCTTTTATTTCCTTTTTATGGTAGTCCTGTATTGATGTATCCCAAATACACGGATGTCTTTGGACACACATAATTAAATTTTCCGTGTCACACATCACGACGCGACGGGTTGCAAGGCGCAACACGTCTATACAGTACCAGCCGAGCGATCGCGTAACTTCTGCATCAATCATTGATACATCGCAATCAACTCTGATTGGTTATCACTCTTCCACTATTGGACATAATCCATTGACGCAGCAAGAATGCCATAAATTCAGCCAATTACAACAATTGATACTGTAACAATGATTGATGCAGAAGTTACGCGATCGCTCGGCAGGTTGCAGTGACGACTGAAGTAATTCAATCTGAATTCAGAGTGTGTGTGTCCGCTCTATAGAAATGTATGGAAAGATGTGCGTTCTGAATTCAGAATCTGAAACTTTCAGATCCGGAATTAAGAACGCTCGTCGACACATTCTGTCAGATCGATCTGAAAAATTAAGAATCTGAAAAAACCAGAATGTGTGTGGGGAACAGTGAAATTGTATGCATTTTTGTGCTTTCTGAATTCAGATTCTGAATTAAGATTCTGAATTCAGATAGGCATTCCGGCTGTGTGAGGCCGGCCTTAATGTTAAAATGGTAAGTATTTCATGCAAAGTAGTAAACTTCAAAGCAAGCATGTTAACAAAAAAAAAAGTTCGAAAAAAAACAAATGAAAAAAAATTAACACTCACTCCCTCAGAAATCTCACGAAAAAACATAAAAAAATTATAACTCGAAAACTACCAAAAATCGCTGAACATACATGGGATATTTTCTGATAGGTCCAGGCACGAGGAACCAAAATTTTTTCTTTGGACGTCACTATTTGGACCAGCCTGTATAACTGTTTTTTTATAAAAATTGACAATCTTTTCCAAGTCAACGCATTTCAAAGGCACTCTCACTGACCATCAAGTGAAATCATCGTCAACGTCAAACCTGTTACAATAATTAAAAAAGCAATCTAATCTCCAACGCGTGGTTACATAAGCAGAACATGCAAATCTCCATATCATTTGAAAGTATGAAAGCAAAGTATCGTTTTATCGTTTTATGAACGCAATACACGCTTTAAAAATGGCTATGCGGGCGGAAACATTTGATCAATACATATTACATACCCATGCTACGTAGCCATATAATAAATGCGAATGTATGTTTGTTTGTTTGTCCTACTAATATACACTGCAACGGATCGACGTGATTGTATGGATGTGACGTATGAATAGGTATAGTTACAGATCTTTTCGATAGTATGAGTATCTAAAACCTAAATCTGTGCCAAACAAACGTCGTTCGCAACTTCGTCCGCGTGGATTTAGGTTTTTCCATTTCCTTTTTCTATCTCTCTCTCTCTCTTTGATTTTCCAGGATAAAAATTAAACTAAGCAACGATCCAAGTCTTTACCTGTATCCATGTAATTCATGTAGTCCTCAGATAAATCAGATCGACCCGCTGTGGCGTGATTAAAGAACAAACCACCAAACAAACGCATTTATAATATTACTTACTCTAGTAAGTAATATTATAAATGCGTTTGTTCTCCTGTTGTTTGTTTGTCCTATAGGACCCCCGCGACATCGCTCGCGTGGCATTAGTTTTTAATTCCCACAGGCACTCCTTAATTTTCCGGGATAAAAAGAAGACTATGTCACTGTCTAGGTCCTATACCCATGCAAAAGTCACGTCGATCCGTTGCTCTGTTGCGGCGTGAGTGAAGGATAAACTTTCTATTTAACTTCCTTGGGGATAGAAAATTACAAAAATTGTGAAATACGTATTTCATAATTTTAAAACGAAAGCCCAAACACCAAGTTTCATGGCTATAACTTGAAAAACGATGGAATTTCATACAAACTTTCAACCCCTAATTTACCCCTTTGGGGGTAGAATTTCGAAAAATCCTTTCTTATTGGATACCTACTCTTCACAAAGAACACACCCTCCAAATTTCACGTCTCTAGGACCATCGGTTTAGGCTGTGCGTTGATATATAAGTCAGTCAGTCAGTCAGTCAGGACTTTGAATTTTATATATATAGATAGTATGTGATATAGTTGCCATGGACTCGTGGCGTCATTGTACTGTAATGGGATGGAAGTTGGATTAAAATCACAATGGCGGATCGTCGGTTATTCAATATTGGCATTTGACACACCCAGACAGTCGGGGCGCGGCGGTGATGCGTGGGAAGCCTTCATAATAAGGCTTGTATAATCTGACGGCTAAGACAATTTCAACGTCAGTATTTTAACGACCTCTTTCTAGCCTACTCTCCTCAGTAGAATCTAGTTTCAAATTCATTTCAGATTCATTTATTTGCATTTAACATGAACAGTTTAACGTTAGGGCATATGCAATTTGAGTGACGGGTAGGTAAAGTCCGTTCAGTTAGATAGTGTCGTTACACCGGCAGTAAAACCCGCAATAAACACAAGACACATAATAAACACTCTCAACGTACGTTTCACTCCGATACAATGCACGATTGTCAGATCCGGTATTGGAGTGAAACGTGCGTTGAGACTTGAGAGTATTTTGGAGGATTTATATTATGGTGTGGTGAATATCGCGGGCTGCAGGGGCAAAATACGCACTGTAACACATAGATTTACCTTCTGTGGCGGATTATAGCGAACTAAACTTTTAGTTTTTTCATTATCATAGACTTCCGCAAAGTAACACCTGCTTCTATCGTTAGTTTCCGAATCGGTGGTAGGATCTTGTGCAGCCCTTTTTTTGTATAATGATAATGTCCTCTCGACTGAATTTCGGCCACGGCGGCCAATCTCCAGAGATATCAGCCTGCATCTGCGCGAGATATTATAGCGCACAAGTGTGTGCGCAAACACAGGTGCACTCTCGGTTCCTTTACTCTCATAGCCCGATGGGACAAAAAATCCAACACAACCGGACAGAGATCAGACGTAAGACCGACGGCTTTACATCCTCTCCTAGGCACGGGGGTGAAACACCGCCAACCGACAGGACTCGAACCCGGGACCTCTCACTAGATCAACGAGACAGTTAGTTTTTTACATAAATAGCAGGCGGTTTTTTTGGTCAGTCGTGTAATAAAGTGAGAACTGATATCTAGGTACATGAATTTCAAACAGACTAAAACAATGAAATCTTAATCATCGCTTGAACTAACAAATGTCAATCGATGAATGATGTGCGATAGATCGCCACGTTTCACGCGATGGGAAGTGTTTTTGTCGATAGCCATGCCAGCGGCTTGCAGGCCTTATATGTAGGTTATTAGGTATGTGAGATTTTTAATTGCTCTTTCTCTCATCGAAGTTTTGTTTTTACGACTTCTTTATTTATCGGAAACTAAATACAATAGGGATGATGCCGATATCAAAAATTAATTATTTCTAACTGATTATTAAATGGAGGGTCTTCCAAAAGACCTAAAATTCACATCCTCGGTTAGTTTTAAGTTTGATAACCATTTTAAAATACAGATTAAAGAAAAACAGTGCGTTGAAATTTTATCACGTCACAACTGTGAATTTCATACAACTTGCATACTAGAAGTGCGTTTTTAAGTTTGATAAAGAGTTGCTGATTTGATTGGGTTGTCATAATCCCTATTATTATGTACAATGTACATCCTCATCATTTCAACTCATCGCTGGCCCACTACTGAGACACCAGTCTCCTCTCAGAATGAGAAGGGTTTGACCATATTCCACCACGCTGACTAAGTGGGGGTAAACAGACTTTACATCAGACAAAACATCGAAGCTGCATGCCCAAGAGTTCTCCATAATGTTGTCAAAAGATGCATGAACTTTACAAATCCAAACTAGGTCAGTAAGGTGGACTGTGGCCTAATCTTTTCTCATTCTGAACATAATTAAGACAACTAAAGTAGTATGTTATTCGCCGGTTCTGCCCCACTCGCCTGCCCTCCCCCACCCACACCTCCCCGCTGCGGTTTTGCGTACTGCTTGCCGCTAAAAAAAAAAAAAAAAAAAAAAAAAAAAAAAAAAGGTTTAGCCCCCCATTTGAATCGTTTGCGCGCATCCTCGTACTCGTATCTATCATATTTTCGGAGATAGCTTTCTTGCAGCGGCGCTCGTATTTCGTTAATGACATGGGTAATTACTCGTAGATAACGAACTCGGACGCTAATCACCTGTCCATTCACAATGGCTTCGAAGTAACTTCAACTTGCTAATCCATACTAATATTACAAATGCGAAAGTGTGTCTGTCTGTCTGTCTGCTACGCTTTCCCCGCCCATCTTTTCAACCGATTTTGCTGAAAACCTTAGTCCACGCGGACGAAGCCGCGGGCATCATCTAGTGACTAATATAATGCAAGGTTCAATCAAAGGAAAAATTCTTTTACGGTTTTATTTCATATTTATTGCTCTTTAAATAATTTTTTAAATAATCTATCCACTAACATATCATTCTCTAGCGTGTTATTATTGAATACATTTAAAAAATCATGAGTGCTATAACCCAAATACATGTAATACAAATAGGTAATACAATATTGACCACATACTAAAGTGAAGTCGTTTTGTATTCTTCTCGTACTGTACCGCCACCTCCTGGAATTTCTTTTCAGAAACTGCCAATGATATTTAGTCGGTGCTCGCCCATATGAATCAAAATACTGACCAACGCCATTCCTGTCTATATACATGGCTATCCAGTGGGATCCCGGTTTATTATCAGTATCCAGATTGCTTATTATATAACTCGGGGTTGAAACATAAATTGGTAATCGGTTCGCAGCATATGCATTGTGTTCAATACTTGGATGGATTTTGCTTAGATACGACTTTATCTCTAAGGTATTCATGTTACCTACGTGACAGATACAGATATCTTAACGCTGCAATGGATCATACATGAATGTGGATATAGAATGTACTTTACCTTATAACTTAATATAAAAATAAAAGATATATATTCATTTTAAAAGTGTTTTATTACATATAAATCTTATAATTTAAAAAAAAATACAAGTTTTGACTTAACCTATTTGCAATATAGTGTTACTTAACTGCTATAGTCAACTGTTACATTACGATTTCTATCAATTTCAATGACATTATCAAACTCTGCATAAACTATACAGTTGATGGTTTCATTAATAGCTGACTCAAAACGAACTTCTAATCTAACACTACCATGCTTTATAAGGTTCCAGTGACTCGAGTGAGCTGATAAATCAGGAGTTAAATCGAATGCTAAAAGGCAATAGCCTTTTGCGTATTGTTCCCTAGATATTCCGTTCCCTTCATTAAAAAAATGGATTCCCGTTCCTGAGAATAATGTATGATAGGCTGAACTGAAAGTATTATTACTGAATGATGGTTGCAAAGCTTTTGAAGGTATTTGTTGACCATCAATATACAAACTAAATGTATTCATCTGATAATTTTCAAAGTTGAATGGATTTTTTGTAAGAGTTCCATTAAATGCTGCATTACTAACAAATCCGACAATACATCTTTTAGGAACTTGACCAAGAAAAATATTATCGAGTGTTTTACCCTGAACCCCTGAAGGAATTGTTAAAACTTTAACTTCCGCTCGAGTTATTGGATATTTTGCAGTAGTAGATGCTAAAACTTTTTGATGTGCAAGCAATACAGTTGGATTTATCCGCGCGCGCCGACCTATAAGTCACATTAATGAATCATTACATAGATATTTGTGGTAGATAAATTATCGTTACGAACTGGAAGTCAATGACTGTACTCATTAGACATGAACTTTTACCGATATCGCTATTTCATAGAAATATTTAAATTACTACTAATGGTTTCTTTATCACCACATTGTTAGTTAAACTAGATTGTACAGGACACTATATATAAAACCGAGAAAGCATCGGTTCACTCATACTGTAACTTCACTACTGCCACTACTACATACTGTCACTTCTTAACTGTAACTATTAAGTGTTAATTTTTGGGTTTCTAACCTAAATTGTTTTGTGAGTGTTTGAAAGTTTGTGTTACATACCGCAGAAATGGAGGTGAGCTATTTTTATTTTGTATTAGTATTCTTATTTTCATATGTTGTCCTTTAATTTAAAAAAAAAAAAATAGTCTAACATTAACTTATATATTGTTACAGAATAAGTCATACAGTCCTAGTAGTCAAGAAAATAATACTTATAAACAATATTATTTTCCTACCAGTGATTTTGCTGAAGAGGAAACTCAAGAACTTTATATTGAACAGGAAATGCTATCAAAGAAGAGAAAATCAGAAACTTTAGACAAATTTTTTGATACCCCTACCAAAAACAAAAGAAAGCTTAATTGTTCTACAGTATCACGAATAAATGAAGATGATGGCAGATCTTACATTTCCACAAACACTGATGATGGAGCGACAGCAAGCTATCTTATAAAAATTGAGTTGTATGATTTGAAAAAAATATCTAAAATACCTCCATCTGAACACTGGAAACATGCTAACGTTAGAATAAAATATTACACTCAGAAAACAAGTAAAGTTCTCGCGAACACTAAAGATATCATATATAATATTACTAAAGAAATCGCAGAGACAGAGGGGTGTAAGAAATACTCCTTTAATAATTAATTTCTAAATTTTTAATTAATTACCTAGTTCACTTTGTTCACAGTAATGTAATTAGCAACTTAAGTATCTTATTTACCAGGCAAGCTATCTTATAAAAAATTGAGTTGTATGATTTGAAAAAATATCTAAAATACCTCCATCTGAACACTGGAAACATGCTAACGTTAGAATAAAATATTACACTCAGAAAACAAGTAAAGTTCTCGCGAACACTAAAAATATCATATATAATATTACTACAGAAATCGCAGAGACAGAGGGGTGTAAGAAAGATCGCTCCTAATTAAAGATATGGAAAATGTAAGCGAAGTTTGTGTTAGTGCTTTCTTCAACTCTACGGATGAAGAACTCTATGAATTATGTGAAAAATACGAAACGAACACTGAAGAAAGTGAAAATGCTTTCCGTGATTGTATAGATGACGTTAAACTATATGAATTGTGCGAGGAGGTGGAAAAAAAAATCATGTAAGTACTTAAGACACTTGACATTTATAGTTAAATTTTTATAACTTATATATACGAGTACATATATTTTTTATTTTTTTATTTTTAGTCAAAGTGATCAAACACTACAAACTGGAGGTGCTCTCAAACGGCGGATCAATGTCTCAACAGTGAATAACCAAGCGAAAAAGGTGAAAGTGAATGAAGGAGCATCTACATCATCTATTGAAATCCAGAATGATACAAATTCTAGTTCGTCATCTGAACACATAGGAGGTAATAAAATTAAATGTGATATTTGTCAAATATATGTTAACAAAAAGTATTTTGCAAATCATTTAAAAAGTAATCTTCACAAAAATAATCACTTGAAGCCACATTCATCATTGCCAAATGTGCTAGTAATAGAGTCAGCTTTTGGACAAAGAATAAAAACCTATAAGATAAATAGTAAAAGTGATGATACATCTAACTTAATTTTTAAGACACCTGAATTATTTTTGAATTCAATAAAAAATGATATATTATTCCTTATCCAAGAGTCGATCAAAGAATATACTGTTTTGAAGATAAACTTCATTTTACATGCGGATTTTGTTCAAGAAACTAAAAAACTCTCGAACTCTTTTGACTTTCAAACATGTAATTATGTTGTTTTTACTGGAGACGATTTAAATATATTCATGTCATCTTTATGTGATACTTTGATAAATAAAATAAGTGCCTTTGAAAGAAAAGATAGTGGTTGGAGCCTTACCAATATGAAATGTTTGGATATGAATGTAAATAAATTTAATCCACTCCGTGGTACATCATACATTGATTTACCTCGAGATATCAAAGCTAAAAAAGCAGTTATTAATGTTAAAAATGCAGATAATATGTGTTTTAAATGGGCGTTACTCTCTGCTTTATATCCCCCCAATAATAATAAAACAGATAGAGTATCATCATACAGCATGCATACAAATAAGCTTAAGTTTGATGGTGTATCTTTTCCAGTTAAATTAACAGATATACCTAAAATAGAAAAACAAAACGACATAAGTATAAATGTGTTTGGTTTAGAATATAACAAAGACAATAAACAGCACTGTATCCTAGGACCGTTATATTTTACACAATCTTGTAAAACTACTCATGTTAATTTATTATTGATATCAAATAAAACAAATTCACACTATTGCTATATTAAAAATATGTCGCGTTTAGTTAGTAAGCAAATCTCAAATCAAGAGCATGCTATTCACATATGTGATGGATGTCTACTACACTTTCCAACACTTGAGAGATTAGAAAATCATCGAAAAAATGATTGTTCCCATATCGTTACAGAATTACCAAACAGTGAACCCAAGAAGAAGAATTGGTTTGGACAACCATCATCAAACAATAAGATAAAGTTTGATAAATTTAATAAAAAGTTAAATATACCATTTGTGATATATGCAGATTTCGAAGCGTTTATAAAACCTATAAATTCATGTTCAAATGATCCTCACAAACCTTTTACGGAAAATGTTCAAAAACATGAAGTACATAGTTTTGGTTATTATGTAAAATGTTCCTATGACGATAGTCTTTCAAAATATGAAACGTATAGTGGTCCAGATTGTACTAAAGTATTCATGGAACGACTCTATGAGGATATAAAATTAATATGTAAAAAGAATAGTTTTCAGAAACGTCCAAACCCTCTTACGAAAGAAGATGAAAAGTATATTGCATTCTCAAACAAATGTCACATATGTGAAACCAGTTTCAGTAGTGAATACGTTCTCGACTATGATTGGCATACTGGAAATCTAAGAGGTATTGCTCATGAAGTTTGTGCTGAAAAATATCGAGCTCCGCGTCATATACCTGTTTTATTACATAATCTTAGTAATTATGACGCTCATTTTATTGTCCATTCTTTGAATTTTGTAGAAGGCAAAATTGAAGTAATACCTCAAAACAAAGAGAGATATATTTCTTTCTCAAAGAAAATAAGTGTTAATAACCAACATGTAAGTTTGAGATTTGTAGACTCTTTTAAATTTTTGCCGTGCAGTCTCGATCAATTAGCCAAAAATTTAAATGATGATCAGTTCCAATCTCTTAAGAAATTGTTTCCAAATGATGATGACTTTAATCGTTTAAGAAGAAAAGGTATTTATCCCTATGAATTCATGAGCTCTTATGATTGCTTAAAATTATCATCGCTACCATCTCAACCACAATTTTACAGTTCATTGACTAATACTCATGTTTCTGATGAAGAGTATAATCGTGCAAAAGATGTCTGGAAACATTTTAAATGTAATAATATGCTTGATTATTCAAACTTATATCTTAAAACTGACGTTATATTATTAACAGACATTTTTGAAAATTTTCGCAAGATCTGTCTCAAAACTTATGGTTTAGATCCAGCTCATTATTACACAGCTCCTGGATTAAGCTGGGATGCCATGCTTAAGTATACGCAAATAGAATTAGAATTGTTAACAGACTTTGATAAAATAGCTTTTATTAAATCGGGGATCAGAGGCGGAATATCTCAATGCAGCAATCGTTACGCAAAGGCAAATAATCAGTTCATGGATGATTTTGATAAAGACAAACCCCAATCGTACCTGACATATTTAGATGCAAACAACCTGTATGGGTGGGCTATGTCTCAATACTTACCAACAGGAGGGTTCGAATGGGTAACAACTGATACAAATGTTAATGTATCAGAAACATCAGACTTTGGATTTATACTTGAAGTAGATTTAGAGTATCCGGATAATCTTCATGATTTGCATTCAGATTTACCATTATGTCCAGAAAATGTTATAATTGGAAATTCTAAAGACATGAAATTAGTACCAAATCTTAACAATAAAACAAAATACAAAATTCATTACAGAAATCTAAAACAATGTATCAACATGGGTATAAAATTGACTAAAATACATAGAATATTAAAATTCAACCAAAGTGCTTGGTTGCAACGATATATAGATTTAAATACAAATTTACGAACCTTAGCTACATCAGACTTTGAAAAAGATTTTTATAAACTTATGAACAATTCTGTTTTTGGTAAGACTATGGAAAATATTGAAAAAAGGGTCAATGTTAAACTGTTAACACACTGGGAAAATCGCGGTAAAGTCTTAGGTGCACAAGACTTAATTGCTAAACCAGAATTTCATAGCTTATCTGTTTTCTCTGAAAATTTAGTTGCAATACAGTTACGGAAAACAAAATTAACTTATGATAAACCTATTTATTTAGGATTTTGTATATTAGACATTTCTAAAACTTTAATATATGACTTTCATTATCAATATATGTTAAAAAAATTTGAAAACAATATTAAACTATTGTATACGGATACAGATAGTTTAATTTATCAAATTTTTACAGAAAATTTTTATGAAGATATAAAATCTGATCTCATAAATTATTTTGATACATCTGACTATCCAAATGATAATATATATGGATATCCAAAAGTCAATAAGAAAAAAATAGGGTTTTTTAAAGATGAAAACAATGGTAAAATTTTCAAAGAATTCGTTGGGTTACGATCAAAAATGTATACATTAAATATTGATGACAAAACTATAGCAAAAGCGAAAGGGGTAAATAAATGTATCACAAAAAGAATGACAATGGAAGATTATAAATCATGTCTATTTGAGAAAAAAAATCAGTATTGTAACATGTTGAGATTTCGATCTATTAAGCACATGATTTTCACACAAAATATTAACAAAACTTGTTTGTCACATAATGATACAAAACGTTATATTTTAGAAAATAACGTTGATACATTGGCTTGGGGTCATTATAAAATTAGAAATAAATAGGTAGTTTTTTGTAAATATTAGTTAAAGATATTATTGATTGTAATTATTTTCTCATGTTCATAATTTTTTCATGTTTTTCATTTTGTAATATTTTTTGTGTTTATATTTTATAAATATTTTTAAGATTTTTAAAATTTAGTATAAGAATACAAAAAAAAAAAAAAATTATTTGCTTTATATTTTTTTGTTTTTTTTTCAATAAAATATTTTTTAAGATTTTTAATTTATTTTATTTCAATGCTTTATAAAGTACCCTATATAATCTACTTTAACTAAGAACGTGGTGATAAAGAAATTATTTTGTGGTTAATGAGTATAGTCATTAACTTCTTGTTCATAACGATAATTTATCTACCACAAATTTCTACCTAATGATTCATTCTTGTTAAAAACATATTACGAACTACACGTCATAATGTTTTATTTTGTTCATCCTTTTACTGCTATTGTAGCTGGACCTAGTGGTTGTGGGAAATCAAATTTTGTTACAAATTTCATAAAATATGCTAAAGACATTTGTAAAAGAGAATTCACACAAATAATTTGGTGTTATGATGAAATGCAGCCACTTTACAATTTACCAAATGTTAACTATCATGAAGGGATTCCGGATCTTTCTATGTTTGATGGAAAAGATGCTCAGCTTGTTATTATTGATGATCTCATGAGGGAATCTGATGGTCGTATTGTTGATATTTTCACTAAGGGTAGCCATCATAGAAACTTAAGCGTCTTTTACATTACTCAAAACTTATTTCATCAGGGAAAAGGTCAAAGAGATATATCTTTGAATTCCAGTTATATTATTTATTTTAAAAATCCTCGAGATAAAACGCAAATACGATACTTGTCCCGACAAGTTTCACCGGATAATTCAAAATTTATTGAAGATGCCTATAAAGATGCCACAAAAGAAGCACACGGATATTTAATGATTGATCTTAAACAGGATACTAATGATATGTGCCGAATTAAATCAAAAATATTTCCTCCAGATGAATATTGTGTAGTATATGTCCCAGCAAAAGAGTATAAATATTTAAAGAATCATCCAATTTCTATCATTTACAAATAATGCATCAACGTTTGAAGACCCATAAAGAGCTGCTAAATGCATTACATACACTTAAACCTAAATATAAAAAAGCTTTATTGAAATCTTGTGACGAAGAAGAAATAAACTGCATCTGTGAATGTATTCATAACGTTTTACAAGGTAAAGTTCCAATAGAAGATAGACACAAGAAAAAGTTACAAAAATATAAAAAAATACTACGCAACTTGGTTCGCAAAGGAACAAATAAAATAAGAAAAAATATACTAATACAAAAGGGAGGAGGTTTTTTACCTTTAATTTTGGGGGCTATTTTAAGCGGACTAGTGTCATCTTTAGTTTAAAATGGAAAATGTTAAGAAAATGGTGTTAGTTGAACCAAGTGTCATAGAAAAATTAAAACAACATACTAATATTGAAAATCCTAAGTCTCGATTGGATGCAGAAATGCAAAAGATCTTAAATAGTAAGATGGAAGATACTAAGAAGTGTATTTTATATCTACAAATTTTACAAAGATACCTACATTTTACCCAGGAGGATCGTCAACCTATTGAATTACCGATTATAACTGAAAATTTGAATAATATGGAATATAAAAATAATGACATGAAAAATGAAGACTTAGTTCCGACTGAGACATCATCACATGAAGTAAAAGAAAAAAATATATTAAATAATCAGACACGTTACACTTCAACAGAAATATTAAGTTTAATACCTAAATCATATTTGAAAAAAGGCGAGTTGTTACTGAACTTTATCTCTTTGAGTAAAAATACAATTGACTGGGATGATGAAGGTACAGTTATAATAAATAACGAAAAAATTCCTGGTACTAATATTGTTGATCTAATTAATGACTCACTGAGATCACTTAAAAAAAGTGATCCTATAGGTTGGGAAAAATTTGCAGGAGCTTTAAATTCAATTAAAATACCGTTGACTTATATCGGTAATCCTAAGAGATCGGAGTATATTCACCAACTTCAATTGAATAAGCTCGAAAGTAACTATAAATCAAATAAAGAAACCTTAGTCACACCTATTTCTAGAGGTGATAAACATATGACAAAGATTAAGAAGAAAATTGATTGGGAAAAATGGACCCCTTATTAGAAATTAATAATATATATTATAATCCAAAACATCCTGCTGGGTTCAGTAGTATAGAGAAATTATCAAATGCCATGAGAGGTAAAATGTCTAAAATAGATGTTAGAAAATGGTTGCAGTCACAAGATACTTACACACTTCATAAACCTGTTCAGCGGAAGTTTGCTCGAAACAAATACATATTATCAAATGTAAACGAATTATGGCAGGCTGATCTTAGTGATATGAGAACTTATTCGAAATATAATGATGGTTACAATTATATCTTGTGTGTTATTGATGTCTTTAGTAAATATGCATATGCTAGGGTGCTGAAAAAGAAAAATGCTGAAACTATTATTGAATGTTTTGAAAGTATTTTTGACGAATCCAATACTACTCCTACACATATACAGTCTGACAAAGGTACTGAATTTGTTTCACAAGAGGTTAGAAAGTATTTCAAAAGTAAGAATGTAAATTATTACACAACCAATAATCCTGATATAAAAGCAAGTGTTGTAGAAAGATTTCAAAGAACTCTAAAATCTAAAATGTGGCGTTATTTTACATATAAAAATACTTATAGATATATAGATATTTTACAAGACTTGATAAATTCATATAACCATAGTTTTCATTCTAGTATTAAGATGTGTCCTTGTGACGTTAGTTCTCAGAATATAATGACGGTTTGGAACAATTTATATGATAGGATATCGATTCATAATAAACTATCATCGAGAAGTGTACTACCTAAATTTCATGTTGGTGATCATGTTAGAATTTCAAAATATAAACACATCTTTCAAAAAGGTTATGAATCTAACTGGAGTGATGAAATATTTGTTATAACATCAACAATAGATAGATATCCATGGATAGTCTATACATTAAAAGATTTACAAAATGAACCCATAGTTGGAACTTTTTATGAAAAGGAATTACAAAAGGTATCATATGATTCATCTTCGAACTATAAAATAGATAAAATCCTTCGTTCTAGGTATTCTGGCAACAGAAAAGAAGTGTTCGTGAAGTGGAAAGGTTATCCTGATAAATTTAACAGTTGGATTCTAGAGTCTAGTTTAAATCAAATATGATAAAGGAAAACTTTTATTTAACTTTACTTAGTAATAGTTCAATAGAATACTTTCCAGAAAACAAAACAACTATGTTTTCAACGAAGTTACCAAAATCCCTTGTATTAGAAGGTGAATGGTTTGTTGGAGTTGTAGAAATTCAATATCCTTGCACCGTATTTACTGTTCAAGAAAATGAAAATATTATTAATACATCGAAGTGGGTTTTAATACCTGATAATTCAGAACATTCATTAGTGCACTATAGAGGACAAATTCCTGCCATGAACTATGACAGCATTCAACATTTGATAGCAACTTTGAATAAAAATACTTTTAATGAAATTATGTTTAATTATGACGAAATAACCAAACAAGTATCAATATTCATTTCGGATAACTTTATTGATACACTTACGATGTCAACAAAATTATGTTTACAACTTGGGTTTGAACCAAACAAAAATCTTGTAAAAAATAAAATTGGGACCTATCCTTCTAATTTAAAATTAGGGTTGCCATCTCAATTGTTTATTTATTGTGATATAATAGAACCACAAATTGTGGGGGATGTAATGGCTCCTCTTCTCAGAATTGCACCATTAGATACAGCAGCATATGTATATGGAGCAAATAAAATGCATTTTTTCTCACCACCTCACTATTTACCTGTTATGCGGCGAGAGTTTGATACTATTGAAATAGATATAAGGTCAAGCACTGGCAATAAAATCCCATTCCAGTTTGGAACTGTGTGCATTAAACTTCATTTTAGAAAATTATAATGGATCCTTATCAAAACAGGATTATATGTCCTTACGAACAATATTATTCACATCAGGCTGGATCAGGTATTGGAGTAATTTATAAAGGTGTACCATATCAACGTGGCCATGGTATTGGCAGTTTTCTTGGAGGATTGTTTAGGTCTATTTTACCACTACTCTCTAATGGTGCTAAAGCCATAGGAAAAGAGGCATTAAATGCAGGTGTTGGTCTCCTATCAGATATGGTTAGTGCACGACCTATGGAAGATTCTATTAAAACTCGTCTTAAGGAAGCTAGTTCTAACTTAAAAAGAAAAGTACATGATAAAATAGACAGAATTAATATGTCTGGTTCAGGCTATATAACTAAAAGAAAACGTCAATCTTCATTCATTCAACCGCTGACAGCTAAAGTGAAAGCTATTAAAAAATCAAGACTCAGTCAAAATAAAATAAAAGATATATTTTGTAATTAATTATGTCTTTCTTACATAATCATTCATGTGAGTGTATTAAATCAGAGTTAGATTTGTTTGCTTTACCATCCACACAAACAAGTATAGAAAATGGACTATGGATTCATTACAAACCCATTTCATCCCTTGCTGATGACGGACCTATAGAATTTCAAATACCTGGAACGAGCGATGACTACATAGATTTGTCTCATACGTTGCTTCATTTAAAGGCTAAGATAGTGAATCAAGACTTATCAAAACTTAATTCATCAACAGCTGTAGCTCCAATTAACAATTGGTTACATTCAGTTTTTAGTCAGCTGGATGTATATTTGAATCAAAAACTCATTTCACCACCAAACAATACATATGCATACCGTGCTTATATCGAGACATTGTTAAACTATGCACCAGCAGCGAAAGAATCTCACCTGACTTGTGGTCTTTGGTATGAAGATACTGCAGGAAGTATGGATTCGGCAGATGAAAAAAATACAGGTTTTATTAAAAGACAGACTCTTGCATCAGAAAGCAAAGAAATAGAAATGATTGGACACTTACATGGTGATATATTTAATCAGGAAAAATTTTTGATTAATGGTGTTGAAATGTGTGTTAAATTAATTCGCTCAAGGGAAAATTTTAGTCTTATGGCTTCTTCAACTGATTTAAAACTTAAAGTGTGTATCACAGATGCGACTCTTATAGTTCGGCGCGCGCGGATAAATCCAACTGTATTGCTTGCACATCAAAAAGTTTTAGCATCTACTACTGCAAAATATCCAATAACTCGAGCGGAAGTTAAAGTTTTAACAATTCCTTCAGGGGTTCAGGGTAAAACACTCGATAATATTTTTCTTGGTCAAGTTCCTAAAAGATGTATTGTCGGATTTGTTAGTAATGCAGCATTTAATGGAACTCTTACAAAAAATCCATTCAACTTTGAAAATTATCAGATGAATACATTTAGTTTGTATATTGATGGTCAACAAATACCTTCAAAAGCTTTGCAACCATCATTCAGTAATAATACTTTCAGTTCAGCCTATCATACATTATTCTCAGGAACGGGAATCCATTTTTTTAATGAAGGGAACGGAATATCTAGGGAACAATACGCAAAAGGCTATTGCCTTTTAGCATTCGATTTAACTCCTGATTTATCAGCTCACTCGAGTCACTGGAACCTTATAAAGCATGGTAGTGTTAGATTAGAAGTTCGTTTTGAGTCAGCTATTAATGAAACCATCAACTGTATAGTTTATGCAGAGTTTGATAATGTCATTGAAATTGATAGAAATCGTAATGTAACAGTTGACTATAGCAGTTAAGTAACACTATATTGCAAATAGGTTAAGTCAAAACTTGTATTTTTTTTTAAATTATAAGATTTATATGTAATAAAACACTTTTAAAATGAATATATATCTTTTATTTTTATATTAAGTTATAAGGTAAAGTACATTCTATATCCACATTCATGTATGATCCATTGCAGCGTTAAGATATCTGTATCTGTCACGTAGGTAACATGAATACCTTAGAGATAAAGTCGTATCTAAGCAAAATCCATCCAAGTATTGAACACAATGCATATGCTGCGAACCGATTACCAATTTATGTTTCAACCCCGAGTTATATAATAAGCAATCTGGATACTGATAATAAACCGGGATCCCACTGGATAGCCATGTATATAGACAGGAATGGCGTTGGTCAGTATTTTGATTCATATGGGCGAGCACCGACTAAATATCATTGGCAGTTTCTGAAAAGAAATTCCAGGAGGTGGCGGTACAGTACGAGAAGAATACAAAACGACTTCACTTTAGTATGTGGTCAATATTGTATTACCTATTTGTATTACATGTATTTGGGTTATAGCACTCATGATTTTTTAAATGTATTCAATAATAACACGCTAGAGAATGATATGTTAGTGGATAGATTATTTAAAAAATTATTTAAAGAGCAATAAATATGAAATAAAACCGTAAAAGAATTTTTCCTTTGATTGAACCTTGCATTATATTAGTCACTAGATGATGCCCGCGGCTTCGTCCGCGTGGACTAAGGTTTTCAGCAAAATCGGTTGAAAAGATGGGCGGGGAAAGCGTAGCAGACAGACAGACAGACACACTTTCGCATTTGTAATATTAGTATGGATTAGCAAGTTGAAGTTACTTCGAAGCCATTGTGAATGGACAGGTGATTAGCGTCCGAGTTCGTTATCTACGAGTAATTACCCATGTCATTAACGAAATACGAGCGCCGCTGCAAGAAAGCTATCTCCGAAAATATGATAGATACGAGTACGAGGATGCGCGCAAACGATTCAAATTTTTTTTTTTTATAGCGGCAAGCAGTACGCAAAACCGCAGCGGGGAGGTGTGGGTGGGGGAGGGCAGGCGAGTGGGGCAGAACCGGCGAATAACATACTACTAACTAAAAGTTGTTAGGTTAAAAAAGTCCAACTTTCTTATGGTTAGGAATTCTTTGTTCCTAGAGCTTTATTTCCCATAAGTCAAGTAGGTATGTCAGTCTAAACTTTGATCAGTGTGGTGGATTATAGCTTAATCCCATCTCATTCTGGCCATGATGAACATCGACAACCAAAAGTTATTAGGATTAAAATTAAAAGTAAAGTATCTTTTTCGAATTCTTAGGTCATAGAGCCTTATCTCTCGAAGAATCAAAAGCGCTCAAAACGAATGGGAAGCATTGTGTAATGGATAAGCGAATTAAACTTCCGATTACATTCATCCCGAGCGATTACTCCCAGCCGGCGCGGTGTTGGGAGGGGGGAATGGGGGGAAGGCGAAGGTAATAGTCTGTCTTTTTTGAACGACGGCCATTTATCAGCCTGACAGCTTTAATTTAGGCCTAGAATTCGTTTAAGCTAGCCCTTTCGGATTTTAAGCACGCACCCAATAGTTTGCTTAAAGTTCCAAAAAAACACATGACAGAATGACAGCTGTCAAACTAATGTGACTTAAGTCAATGACTTGCATCAAGAAACAACCGGTCAACCTCCTTTGTGTTTTCTCCAAGCAAGCTGAAGTGGCAATGGGCGGGGCACATAGTTCGAAGAACCGATTGGCGTTGGGGTTCCAAAGTACTGGAATGGCGACCCCGCACTGGTAAGCGCAGCGAAGGCAGACCCCTGATAGGTAAACGGCAAACTCAAACTTTTTTTATTCAAATAAACTTATCACAAGTGCTTTTTAATCGCGTAGAGTGAATCTACCACTGGTTCGGAATGCCATTCCTCAAGTTGGCATGAATGGCAGTCATCAAGCGAGTCGCGTGTGGAACTCCATGCAAGAGACCTATGCCCAGCCGTGGACGTCTATCGGTTGATGCAGACCCAATATATATGTAGATAGTTAATTTTTGTGGTCTTGACTCTTAACTCGACGTTCGACAAAAAGGCTTTTGCGTATTACATACACCTAAAAGACATTAAAACCACACCTACCACACGACCGCTTTTTATCGTAAACGTCAGACGACCCAATTTTACCTGGCTGACATTATCAGAAGAAAATGCCATGTAAATGCCAAGACAAAAACAGTTGGCGGTCTTAGCCTCTTAGGTCAAAAAAGCTTTATTAACGACAGTTTAATAAGTAAGTACCTAAAACATAATTACTTGGTAAGTAATTTCAAGAAAAATTGTTGGCAATTCGATAATAATATCTAATTCTCAAGTTAAATTATGTTAATTATATTACCTTTCTGTTTCCAAAACTAATCTACTGTGACCAACATTTTGTAGGTAAGAGAATTTTGCACATGGCACAAATGCCACAGACTGCGCTTAGAATGTTTTTATTATGTCATAGTAACGTCTGCATAAATTATAATATATGTACAGTGCATATTTTGCATGCTCAGATGCTTGTATGGCAGATACTCTAAAGTCCAAAGGTTTTGTTTATATGTGCCAGCATAATATTTCGGTATTTTATACGTTTTGTAACGTAATACCTACATAATGCGGATAGGTAAATTAACGAATAGTTTGGAAAAATGTTTTTTTTTTCTGATACGTTTTTTTTATCCATTATCCAATTAGCTTTTAACTGCGACATGCAGTCTATGACGGTAGCGGGCAAACCTTTATGAGGCATGGCAGTTATAGTATAAAAGCCATCCCACAGAATACAAAATAGTACAGGTACTTAATTATATTTATACCCTTATTGTTTTTACACGGCATCGTACCCGAACTATAAATCGCTTGGCGAGTCTTTGCCGGAGTAAGTCTTCCAAAGAATTTTCAGATCTTAAGAAGTTTATATTATGACTTTTTACGTATGACTTACTACTATTACCTATTCTGTGGTATGACTGTACGATTTCTCCCGCGTATAGCGAATCTACTTTATCACGATTCGCGAAGAAATCCGATGACTCAGAAATCTGTCCAGTAAGGCTTTTAAACTTAACTTACTAGTGCAAGCTGATTTAGAAATGATGAAGATGTCTCTGAATAAGTTCAAAGTTAATGTAAAACGTAAACTCATTGAAAAATCTTATTACCATGTGAAGGATTACTTAAATGACAAGGAAGCTTGGCAATAATTTGCTCTAATGGCTCTGATAGTTCCTTAGTTATGATGATTTGTGAGATGGTGATAATGAAAAAAACCCAGCTGAGTTTGTTGTGGGCTCTTCTCAGATCAGGGCGCGTTTAGAACCCTCGTAGCTTTAGTTTTAAGATACCGTAACTAATTATCACCATCATGTTTTATAAGTAAGTAATCGACGTCAATATGTGTACCTCCTGTGTACCTCCTGTGTTTTGACGACCTCCGTGGCGCAGTGTGTAGCGCTGTTATCTTAAAACGTGCGGAGGTCCCGGGTTCGATCCCCGGCAGGGTCAATTTGGGAATTTATGATTTCTAAATTTTCCCTGGTCTGGCCTGGTGGGAGGCTTCGGCCGTGGCTAGTTACCACCCTACCGGCAAAGACGTGCCGCCAAGCGAATAAGCGTTCCGGTACGATGCCGTGTAGAAACCGAATAGGGGTATGGGCTTAATATAACTGCCATGCCCCTAACAGGTTAGCCCGCTACCATCTTAGGCTGCATCATCACTTACCATCAGGTGAGATCGCAGTCAAGGGCTAACTTGTAGTGGATAAAAAAAAAAAAAAAAAAAAAAAAAAAAAAAAACCTACAGTGTACCTAAATTGAATAAATGAACATTTGATTTGATTTGATTTGATTTGAAAACGAAAGGAACGACACGCTAGTAGATGAAAGAATAGTTTAAATTCAATGCGAGCACATTTTTGAAACAAAGGCTAGCCGACGACGACGAAACGTAGAAAGTGGACGAATTAATTCCAAAACCCGTCTTTCTCCGTGTGAACATTAACATAATATATGCTTTCTTTCTAAAGCTGTACACGAAGAAAGTGTAGCTATAGATAGCAGGCTAGCTATAGGTAGGTTAGGTTAGGTAGATAGTTATATAGATTTTTTTTTTTTTATTATCAACGTACAAATTTACAAAAACACATATTTTATAATACATTGAAAAAACCACAGAGGTTTGCCCTCAATGTATAAGCGTCTGCGCCTTGAGGTAAAATACAAGCTTCTTAGATTAAAATAAATACATTAACTAAATAAATTAAAAAATAAAAAAACAAATAAATTAATAAATTAAATTAATAGATAAATTCTTAATTGCTATACAAAACATTAAAATACATGTAAAAAGAAAAATAAACAAACAAAGTGCGCAAGGGCCGAAGTGTTAAGGTAGATTGCAGTCAAGGGCTAGACTTGTAGCGGAATAAACATCGATTAAGTCAATGGGAATAAAAGACAAAAAAAACCGGCCAAGTGCGAGTCGGACTCGCGCACCGAGGGTTCCGTACAAACCTGTAGTAAGTTTTACGATTTATGACGTATTAAAAATAAAAATTACGTTTGTTGTATGGGAGCCCCCCTTTAATATTTACTTTATTGATATTTAATTATTTATTTTGAAAGGTAATATACAAGTTAATATTCTGTGAAAATTTGAACCGTCTACCTGTTACCGTTTTTAATATTGAGCAAAAAAATACGAAAAAAACACGTTTATTGTATGGGGACCCCCCTTAATATATATATTTTTTTAATTTTTAGTATTTGTTGTTATAGCGGCAACGGAAATACATCATTTGTGAAAATTTCAGCTTTCTAGCTATCACGGTTTATGAGATACAGCCTGGAGACAGACAGACAGACAGACAGACAGACAGACAGACAGACAGACAGACAGACAGACAGACAGACAGACAGACAGCGGAGTCTTAGTAATAGGGTCCCGTTTTTACCCTTTGGGTACGGAACCCTAAAAAGGTAACTTAAGATTTTTGCTAAAGGCACAGATGATATTATAGTTACTTTTTTTTTTTTAATAACAAGTGGTAAAATTTATTGCAAAAAATATACTTAGTTGTAGTTATATAAATATTTATAGTTACTTGAAGTTGCTATCATAGGTAGGTAGTAGGTACTAGATGATGTTGATACTGGATATCATAACTTCGTCCGCGTGGATTTAAGTTTTAAAAAATGCCGTAAAAACCTCTTGTCACTCTCCAATAATAATTATTATTATTGTAAAATACAACGTTGACCCGTTTTGACGGTTTTGAAGAACAAACTAACAAACATAACATTGCTTTTATAATAATAATATGGGTATTGGGTACAGATTTTTAGGTTTAAAAGATGACTCAATGGTCATGAACAATGGCACATGTGATGGAAATCTAGGGCATTGACCTTCGTCAGCCTTACAGCCTGAGAAATTTCAGATGTCTTCTCCTATAACTGCGCTTGCACCTTATATGGAACTAATACAATACATTACATTGTTGTAACAACAATCAATAGCTATTAGCTACTTTTCCTAAGTAGATGATGATCAGTTGATCACACTTTAGACTTTAGAGAGTAGATATTTGTCACACTTGCGACCTCCGTGGCGCAGTGTTGTCTTAACGTGCGGAGGTCCCGTGTTCGATCCCCGGCAGGGTCAATTTGGGAATTTAAAATTTCTGATTGTTCCCTGGTCTGGCCTGGTGGGAGGCTATAGTTACCATCCTACCGGCAAAGACGTGCCGCCAAGCGCTAAATCGCTTGGCGTTCCGGTACGATGCCGTGTAGAAACAGAATAAGGATACGGGTTTAATAAAACTGCCATGCCGGTAACAGGTTAGTCCGCTACCATCTTTTTTTTTTAATCCACTACAAATTAGCCCTTGACTGCGATATCACTTGACCTTATTATTATGATGATAATCTTAGACTGCATCATCACTTATCTACCATCGGGTGAGATCGCACTGTCGCAGTCAAGGGCAAACATGTAGTGGATAAAAAAAACACTTTAGAGAATAGTATAGTACTACGTAGCATAATCATCTAACTATATAATATAACTAGCTGATGCCCGCGACTTCGTCCGCGTGGATTGAGATTTTCCGGTTCCCGCGGGAACTCTTTAATTTTCCGGGATAAAAAGTAGCCTATGTGCTATTCCAGACTATAATCTATCTCTCTGCCAAATTTCATCCAGATCCGTTCAGCCGTTGGAGCGTGATTGAGTAACAAACATCCATACATCCATCCAAACTTTCGCATTTATAATATTTATTTGATAGGAAAAGGCGACTGACTGATCTATTTAACGAACAAAGTAACTCTAACCACTGGACGGGAAAAAAATAGCTTACAAATAGCATCTGCTACCCAATAAATAGTAGCGGAAAACATGATTTTAAAAAAACCAATGGACGGAATCCCGGGCTGAAATTTTGCATATAAGTAGATAGCTTTTATGACGTAGGCATCCGTTTAAAAAAGGATTTTTGAAAATGCAACCATTTTTGAGGTTTGAGTTATTGTCAAACCTCAAACCTATCACTTTGATCGTGTCGTGGTGATTCAATGGTATATTGACAATAATAATATTATATTCTTGAGGGCATTAGTTAATACATAAATAAATAGCTTAGTTATTCTGTGATGTAACAGGCTGAGACGTGATGGTATTGTGGTCGTAGTTAGCACGTTTATCAAGCGATCGTGGATTCTAATGCTGGGCACGCACTTCTTGCTGCTAGGCAAGATACTTTACGGCAAGCATTCCTCGAAAAATATCGTTATATTCAGCTATGTACGGGCCACGGGGCACGTAGGGGCCAAATTTTATTTTTTGGAAAGTTAGTAGGTACAGCGAAGTTGAGACCGAATTTTTATAGATGACTAGCTGATGCCCGCGACTTCGTCCGCGTGGTTTAATTTTTTGATTCCCGCGGGAACTCGTTAATTTTCCGGGATAAAAAGTAGCCTATGTCACTCTCCGGTCTTCAACTATACCCATGCCTAAAATCAAGTCGAACCGTTGCTCCGTTGCGGCGCGATTGAAGGACAAACCAACAAACAAACACATTTTCGCATTTATAATATTAGTATGATGTACGAGTACGGGGCACGTAGGGGCCAAATTTTTTTGTTGTGAAAACTTGTTTAGCCGCGTTGAGCACTTTTGGGTGGGGGGTAAACTTGTGGATTCGCGTCAGCGTCACCGACACGTTCGCTCCAACATGCTCGCGAACACCGACATGCTCGCGAACAACGACATGCTCGCGAACACCGATATGCTCGCGTTGTTACGAAAACAAAAGGTCTTAAATATAAATATACCTACTACATTCGTAATTAAACTGTAATGCCTTAGTTTTAGGGTTTATATTTTAATTATTTTAAATATTATTTTTTTATTATAAGTACCTACATAAAATTTTATTTTAAAATTTTTTAAAAATATTCGTTTTCACTTCTATCGGCAGTCCCTATGACTGGCAATTTTTTTTTTGAAAGGAAGTACAGCGAAGATGATAAGTAGGTAGGTACCTACCGAATTTTTTTGAAAAAATTAAAAATGATAGGCTTTGTTACGGCACCTAGCTGTGATCACAATTATTATTATCTAGTAATCTAGTAATAACTAGTATGTAGTAATAACTGTGGTAATAACCAACTTTGGCCTTTGCACCAGAGGTACCATAAAATACATAATACACAATAATTCTACATAGTTACTGAAGAACCCTAAAGTTTTAACCCATTATTTACTGAAAATTGTATGTGTGGTTTGACCAATCTATACTTTATACTAATATTATAAATGCGAAAGTTTGGATGGATGTATGGATGGATAGATGTTTGTTAGGTACTTAATCACGCCAGATCGGTTTGGAAGAAATTTGGCACAGAGATAGATTATAGTCTGGAATAATACATAGGCTACTTTTTATCTCGGAACGCGAATCAAAAAACCTTAATCCATGCGGACGAAGTCGCGGGCATCACCTAGTATAATATAAAAGTAGGTAAGTACTAAGTACCACCGTACCACTCTTGTATATAACGCTACGAACTATCAGTGAAAGCCGCTTATGGGAATATTTCATTCCGATCCCGAGTTTCATATACCTACAGTGGGTATATTATTTATTTAATCCGCTTATTGGTCGCCGCAATAGTAATATTAAATAATCGATGCACAACACATTGCACTATTATTTTTATAAGGTTTCTCCACTCAGAATGGGAAGGGTTTAAGCCATAGTCCACCACGCTAGAGCTCTGCAGATCTCTCATCTCAGGCATGCAAGGAGACTAAAGTTTTATTTAAACCTCCGACTTACGTGGCGCAGTGTTGAGCGCTGTTTTAACGTGCGGAGGTCCCGGGTTCGATTCCCGGCAGGGTCAATTTGGAATTTATAATTTCTGAATTTTACCTGGTCTGGCCTGGTAGGCTGGTATCGAGCAACATCAAGAATATGTAACTGATCGTCCGACGCAACAAAGCACAACGGATTGACGTGATTTTTTGGGCAGATAAGTAGCACCCAGATGGCAAAAACTGCGTTTTATCCCGGAAAATCAAAAGATTCCCACATTTTTTTAAAAAAAACCTAATTCCACGCAGACAAAGTCATGAGCACCATCTAGTACTTATAGAACTTATATCTATACTCATATTATAAATGCAGCGAAAAGGATGGATGTTTGTTTCTTAATCACGCCACAACGGCTAAACGGATATGGATCAAATTTGGCACAGAGATAGATTACAGCCTGGAATAACAAATAGGCTACTTTTTATTCCTGAAAATTAAACAGTTCTCAATCCACGCGGACGAAGTCGCGGACATCAGCTAGTATTTTATAAGCCTCGAATAATTATAATAAAGTGTGCCTAAACAATTAAACATATTCGATATTATCAAAATATTTGCAATCATTGGGCAATTGTTAAATCTTGACATCGATATTTTTTGTAAACCCCGCCATTGTACTGTCCGGCGGTGTTTCAAAACAATATGAAACTTATCAGAAATTGTTTGCTTTTACGACACCCGCCTTTATGCTATAACTATAATATTACCGTGCTATAACTCTATGTCTACTAGAATCTGATGGCAAAAGTATACACCGTATACTGGTACTTTTAGGTGTATTTTTTGCCATCAGATTCTGGTAGACCTATACTTACTACTGGGAAAGTTTAAAAACCTCTATTCTTATACTCGAAGTTAAAGAACTAGCGTAACCGACAATCGACATACCTAGGTACTCGTTTTCTGTTTTTTTTAACCAGTACAAGATCTTGACTGCGATCTTACCTGATGGTAAGTGATGATGCAGTCTAAGATGGTAGCGGGCTAACCTGTCATAGGAGTATGACAGTTATATTAAAACCGTATGGTTGTGTGGTGGTGGTATGCCTATTCAGTTTCTACACGGCATCGTACCGGAACGCTAAATCGCTTGGCGGCACGTCTTTGCCGGTAGGGTGGTAACTAGCCACGGCCAAAGCCTCCCACCAGGTCAGACCTGGGAATATTCAGAAATTATAAATTCCCAAATTGACCCTGCCGGGGATCGAACCCGGGACCTCCGCACGTTAAGACAACAGCGCTACACACTGCACCACGTACAACGTAGGTCGTCAAAAATTCAATAACAATGAACTTTTATTTAAATAGAGGATCACCCAAAAGTCGTAATATCCACGTCCCCTGTTAGTTTTATATTCGAAAACCATATTAGACCATCGACTGAAGGCGCCTTATACATCCTTCATCTTATGTCATCCTTTTCCAGGTACACTTTAAAGAATCGGGAGTCACAGCTGTGGGGATGTCATGGTATCAAATTAAAGGTCATTTCTTCATCTCTCGTTTGACCTTATAAAAATGCACACTCCAATACGAATTTTCTGCATAAATACGTTTCTCCGAACGCAAGATCTGCTGAAAATGACGAAAAATGGGGTCCGGATAGGTACCCATAAAGCTAGATCCGCTGCATATTTTAACTTGAATATTAACAATCAAGTGGGGCTTATATAGTCCTCTATCCATGGTGCAAAGCATTAAGCATACAAATAAATATGTTTATAGTTTATGTGGCAAAAAAAAAATGTTTCATACATTTTCCTATGAAAAGAAGCCGAGCGCTAGGCGTTTGGCGCTCAGTACGCGCTGAGACGCGCTCGTGGACGGGTGGGTGTATCGCTTTTTTGCACGAAATTTATTACGACAAAATGAACACCGTGTTGTGTACTGCCATAGAGATATAATATTCTCTATGTGTACTGCGCTTAGAAAAACTTGATACCGACATCCACAAAGAAGGAAGTTCTCAAGTGTAGGCGTATTTTTTTTACCCGATTACGGCAAAGCCACAAGGAAAGGGTATGTTAGGAATATATATGTATGCATGTATGTATGTATGTATTAAAAAAAAGTGAGCGCCATTTTGAAATTCTTCGTTATCGTACCGATTTCGTTCAAAATCGATATCTGGGGTTCCCTGGGATCACAAAACAGGAAACTGTTACCAAAATTTTAAAAAAGTCAGCGCCATTTTGAATTTTTTTGTTATCGTACCGATTTCGTTTAAAATCGATATCTGGGGTTCCCTGGGATCACAAAATAGGAAACTGTTACCAAAATTTTAAAAAAGTCAGCGCCATTTTGAAATTTTTTGTTATCGTCCCGATTTCGTTCAAAATCGATATCTGGGGTTCCCTGGGATCACAAAACAGGAAACTGTTACCAAAATTTTAAAAAAGTCAGCGCCATTTTGAATTTTTTTGTTATCGTACCGATTTCGTTCAAAATCGATATCCGGGGTTCCCTGGGATCACAAAACAGGAAACTGTTACCAAAATTTTAAAAAAGTCAGCGCCATTTTGAAATTTTTTGTTATCGTACCGATTTCGTTCAAAATCGATATCTGGGGTTCCCTGGGATCACAAAACAGGAAACGGTTACCAAAATTTTTAAAAAGTCAGCGCCATTTTGAAATTCTTTGTTATCGTACCGATTTCGTTCAAAATCGATATCTGGGGTTCCCTGGGATCACAAAACAGGAAACTGTTACCAAAATTTTAAAAAAGTCAGCGCCATTTTGTAATTTTTTGTTATCGTACCGATTTCGTTCAAAATCGATATCTGGGGTTCCCTGGGATCACAAAACAGCAGTCAATCAAAAAAAAGTCAGCAGTGAACTTTTTAAAATTTTGGTAACAGTTTCCTGTTTTGTGATCCCAGAGAACCCCAGATATCGATTTTGAACGAAATCGGTATGATAACATAGAATTTCAAAATGGCGCTGCCGTTTTTTAAATTTTGGTAACAATTTCCTGTTTTGTGATCCCAGGGAACCCCCGATATCGATTTTGAACGAAATCGGTACGATAACAAAGAATTTCAAAATGGCGCTGACTTTTTTAAAATTTTGGTAACAGTTTCCTGTTTTGTGATCCCAGGGAACCCCAGATATCGATTTTGAACGAAATTTGTACGATAACAAAGAATTTCAAAATGGCGCTGACTTTTTTAAAATTTTGTTCATAGTTTCCTGTTTTGTGATCCCAGGGAACCCCAGATATCGATTTTGAACGAAATCGGCACGATAACAAAGAATTTCAAAATGGCGCTGACTTTTTTAAAATTTTGGTAACAGTTTCCTATTTTGTGATCCTACGGAACCCCAGATATCGATTTTGAACGAAATCGGTAAGATAATCTTTTATACATTATTTTACAATCTCAAAAACTGAGTAAGTATTATTGTAGCCGCGAGTATTGTTTCGGCGCATAAATAGGTACATAATATTTACCGCGGCCAATAGCGTAAACAAGTACCTAGTAAATAAATAATCGTCTAATATTTTCAAGTAACAAAATTGGTTAGTTGGCTATAAAATCGAGCGTCTCTACGCTCTATAGCTCTACGCTCTCGTAAAGCGTGCATATATATGCTGTAGTGTGACGAGTTTTATACCTATAGTTGAGTTTTTTACCTATAGTTGGTCGCGTGTTTGTTTGTTGGTTTGTCCTTCAATCACGCCGCAACGGAGCAACGGATCGACGTGATTTTTGGTAGGTATGGGTATAGTTGAGGACCTGGAGAGTGACATAGGCTACTTTTTATCCCGGAAAATTAAGGAGTTCCCGCGGGAATCAAAAAAACTTAAACCACAATATAATATACTTACGCTGCGATATTATTATAAGTGAAGAAACCTTATAAAGAAACTAGGCAATCTAGGCGTAGCTCTCAGGTTACGCGTCACGCGTCTTAAGGGTCACACTCTGATTTCCCGGAGCTGTTGTAAGGGATATCGCAGGTTGTAACGCATCGTGTCGCGTAACGTAACGCGGTGTCGGATGAAGGGAACCGACCAAGATCACAGGAGCCAACGGTCAAACTGAATATGATCTTTGACTACAATAAGAGAGTTTTATTTACACCACTAATACAAGTTAGCCCTTGACTGCAATCTCACCTGGTTTTTTTTTTATTATTGTGAGATAGGCTTGCGCTTGACGACAATCACGCTTAGTGCAAAGCAATGATGAGGTCTAGGTTGGAGCGCGCTTGCCTAGAAGATGCCTATTCACTCTTGCCTTGAAGGTACCTAAGGGATGATGCAGTCTAAGATGGTAGCGGGCCAACCTGTTAGTGTATGGCAGTTATATTAAACCCATACCCCTAGTCATAACTGCCATACCCCTATAGTCGGTTTCTACACTGCATCGTACCGGAACGCTAAATCGCTCGGCGGCACGTCTCTGGTAGGGTGGTAACTAGCCACGGCCGCAGCCTCCCACCAGGCCAGACCAGGGAAAATTCAGATATTATAAATTCCTAAATTGACCCTGCCGGGGATCGAACCCAGGACCTCCGCACGTTAAAACAACAGCGTTCAACACTGCGCCACGGAGGTCTGTCTGTGCTACGCTTTCACGGCCCATCTGATCAACCGATTTTGATGAAATTTGGTACAGGGGTAGGTTGCATCCCGGGGAAGTACTAAGTTCTTCCTACTTAAAAACAAGTAGTGCATAAAATTATTCGAATTCATTATTTTTGATGGCGCCATCAAAAATACCTACTATATTTTCGTTATATTCAGTTAATGCTTTCTGTTCACCTAAATGAGTAACACCTGAGCTATTCGGCGGCTTCGGGCGACCGATAAGGGTTCTGTTTACCGCATTATCATGCCAGCGCGGCTTTAATCTTGTCCTGGAATGTTAAGGTGTCGTCTTACGAAGCTCTTAAGGCTCGGACATACATGTCATGCGACGGCAATGTTCCAAGTTCCAAAGCTGCTTTCTTTTTAGCCAACTTCGAAAATGGAGGAGGTTCTCAGTCTCACGTTGACGCATTTTTTTGGCAGTGTTACGTGGTGTTATTCCATAACTCCGTCATATCCGAACCGATTTCAGTAATTCCATTTTGATTTAAAAGGACTTGCAGGTTAAGCACATTAAAATTTAGCGAAGATCCGGTGAATATCATCGGCGATGGAGGACGGATCTTCACAATAAATAACAGTAATTGATTATTCAAATTGTCCATAACTGTGCTTTCAACTATACCTAGAAATATAATATATTCTATATTTTAGTGGCTTTAAACTTAGTACTCTACGATAAGGATCTAGCAAATAACTACTTTACGATTTCCAAAACCATGGCATTCGCTCTCGGTGTCTAACTATAACCGATTTTAAATGTTTTCTTATAGCTTTATCCCGGTTGGTCAAAGTTACCCGATTAGGTAAATGCTGGAATTTGACAGTTATTATAAACCCTACAGGCTACAGACAGGGCAGGCCTACTGGTAGTATGCCTTGCCATATGTATAGTCTAGCTGGAAGCGGGGTAACCTGGAAAGCGTACCGGATAGCTATACTTATATCACTTGGTGACACGACCTTGCCGTCTAGAATTTGTATACAGGAGAATGTATGATGATTAATGGCATTCACGGTGGTTCCGCCTCGCGTTGTGTCTTCCCAGTTCTTTAAGGTTATTAACTTTCGAGGCTCATTATTTATGTTAGAACTTTTCTCGTATCAAGCCCCTTAGCTTCGTTACGCGGGATTATGTAAAGTTATGAGTTATGACCTTATTACGGTCGCCATCGTTCCCTTCCGTATCCTGGTGGAACCCATAAAAATTGTTGTTTTACTTTTGAGTGGTCAAGTAATTTAATTTTTAGTTTATTGCGTTGCTTTCAGGTGTAGAAATACGTTACATAAGTCATGTCAGGTGGAATTGAGATGTTGAAGAAATTGGAAGAGCAAATAATAATCAATAAATTATAGAAATGCACGACAAATGTGAGATAAATATGGGCCAGATATCCAAATTAGTAACTAAAAATACAAATGAACAATTTAAAGAAATAACCAATAAGAAATTAAAAGTTCAACTATCAAATGAACTATGACAACGTTAAGCCTTTGTTATAGTTAATATGATAGTTATTGTTTGGCATTTAATTGACAAAAGTTTAAAAAAAATAAGAAAATCTATAGAGGAACCATGACGATGAAATATTAAAAATATATGATGAAATATTAAAAATAGAGAACTATAACTTAGTACTAAACTCTAAAAAGACGCTAAATCCAATAAAACGAACCCGTAAAATCTGAAACGGAACAAACGAAGAATAAAATAAAGATAAACAAAGACAAAACTAATACAACTCTAGATCACTACACAGTAGATAACGACGAACAGTGAAATAATAATAACCGTTAGTGCCCGATACAATTGGAAACAGTTAAACAATAAAAGATAATCCGAAACAGATCGTACATAGACGTAAGACGTAAAAACGAAAATAGGTTAAAAGCACAATGGGCTCGCCAAACGTTACCTGGAAACTATAAAGCCCGGTATTTCTCACGAGCACCGTCCCTGGTCCCGGGTAGATCAACAAAGCATTCGGCCGGTAAAAAAGCCAAGAGCTCCGCATTCCGAAGTAATCGATGGAGATTCCCGAAAAAAACGCTCAGGTAGGCCGAATTTGACGATGACGTAACAACGTCCAATACTTTTGGACTTGGAATTGGTACTTTTGTTTTTATCATCTTTTTTAAAAGCTTTTATTGATCTTCAGTGTTTGTGTGCGTTCAATTAAGTATAGTTCTGTGGTGAATTTAAAATCTTGCTACTGAATTTTAGTGCACTTCCAACTTCCAACCGATTGGTCTGAAATTTTGAATTTCTCACCATCTCATAAATATACAGTTTTTTTATCCACTACAAGTTAGCCCTTGACTGCAATCTAGCTGATGATAAGTGATGATGCAATCTAAAATGGTAGCGCGCTAACCTGTTTATGGCAGTTTTATTAAAATCCAATCGGTTTCTAGTTTCTACACGGCATCTTACCGGAACCACAGAATAGGTAATAGTAGCGGAACGCTGAATCGCTTGGTGGCAACTGGCACGTTTTTGTCGGTAGGGTGGTAACTAGCCACGGCCGAAGCCTCCCACCAGGCACACTTTTTAGGGTTCCGTAGCCAAATTTGGCAAAAACGGAACCCTTATAGATTCGTCATGTCTGTCTGTCTGTCTGTCCGTCCGTATGTCACAGCCACTTTTTTCCGAAACTATAAGAACTATACTGTTGAAACTTGGTAAGTAGATGTATTCTGTGAACCGCATTAAGATTTTCACACAAAAATAGAAAAAAAACAATGAATTTTGGGGGTCCCCATACTTAGAACTGAAACTCAAAAATTTTTTTTTCATCAAACCCCTACGTGTGGGGTATCTATAGATAGGTCTTCAAAAATGATATTGAGGTTTCTAATATTATTTTTTTCTAAACTGAAAAGTTTGCGCGAGAGACACTTCCAAAGTGGTAAAATGTGTGCCCCCCCCCCCCCCCCCCCCTGTAACTTCTAAAATAAGAGAATGATAAAACTAAAAAAAATATATGATGTACATTACCATGCAAACTTCCATTGGTGCGCGAGTCCAACTCGCACTTGGCCGGTTTTTTTTTTATTGAAATCAACTTTTACAAGTCCTAGTTTTACATTTGCATCGTCAAGTTAATCTATACCTACCTCACAAAAAAAAAGTTACAACTGTTACAAAAAATTAACACAGTTTAGCAAAGTGCATTATTTTTAAGAACACATAAGAAAATCATTTGAACCAATAAATTTCAACCCAAGTATACACGGAATGTGTCAACTCCTAAAAGCCTCTTGTAACTTGAAACACGTGTGACCAATACAGAAAGTAAATCCATACCTACAGTACAAATGCGAGTTTGTGTGTTGTCTATTAACTTTTCACCGCCTCTCTCTCTCTGCGTCTTATACCCCATTGCTGAGGGTCGCGACCCCATTCTAATAATCATATAATGGCAGGGGTTTTCTTAGGATAAAAATGCGGTGGGTTCCCAGGTCCTTCCGCATACGAATACGCTAATAGCACAATTTCAACTATTAAGTCACGGCTTATCCGACGTAACTAAGTACAGAGGCCATAATGCCAAGTAACGCTTAAAGCAATACTTAAGCAATGTTACTCAAAATTACAGTGCGTCGCCCGACACGCTATAAAACTTATAATTAACACACAGTAAGTAAATTAATTTAATTATTATTGTTGTTATAGCGGCAATAGAAATTATACTCTCTATGAAAATTTTAACTGCCTACTTTTTACGGTTCATGAGATAGGTACAGCCCGCTAACAGACAGACGGACAGACAGTGGAGGCTTAGTAATAGGGGCCCATTGGCGCTCTTTGGGTACAGAACCCTAAAAATGATGATCTACGTACTACTAGGTAAGTAGTTAGTACCTATGATAAACTAGCTATCTGCACTCATTATTATAAGCGTAACTTTTATGGCTGCTCAACTAACAATTATTCGTTATTGAAATATCAAGCAAGTTTTGTACAGCGAGAAATAATTTCCAAAACGCTTCAAGATCCTTTATATCTGACATCGTTCGAATATTAAGACGATATCGCGGGAAATCCATACGGCTATAGAATACTGAACACTCAACAAGCAATAAGGGGGATAAGGGGAGAAGCTATAGGCCCGGTTGTTTGGTTTTAAGCGTATGGCGTGCGATACTTAAGCTTTAAAAAATCTATTTGTAGCATTGTAGCTTCTAAAACTAAGTTAACAAGCTTTTTTCGGACTGCGCGAGCGTCGTACGATGCCATTTATGGCACCAATTGAACGGCTTACATTGCGCGAGTGTACTAGGTTTCTATAGGTAGTTATTCTAAGTGCTAGAGTGATAAATATGGGAAATGTATGAAAAAATTCAAACAAAAAATAAATAAATGAAAGTGTTTTTGTCTGCTACGCTTCCGGTTGGGGCATAGCCCGGGGAAGGACATATAGACAACATATCATACTAATATTATAAATGCGAAAGTGTGTTTGTTTGTTGGTTTGTTGGATTATTGGTTTGTTGGTTTGTCCTTCAATCACGCCTCAACGGAGCAACGGATCAACGTGATTTTTGGTATGGGTATAGTTGAGGGCCTGGAGACTGGAGAGTAACATAAGCTACTTTTTATCCCGGAAAATTAAGGAGTTCCCGCGGGAATCAAAAAAAACTTAAACCACGCGGACGACGTCGCGGGCATCAGCTAGTTATAGCCATAAATCAAAGAGCTACACTATCCAAAAACAGTTTTTAAGTAAGTTCACAGTTGGATAAGTATCTGCTTGGAATTAACTACCATTAAAAATTAAAATACTAAAGGGCCGCTTGCGCAAGGACATTTTAACTGTATTATTAGAATTTTGTAATGCTGTCACTTTTTGGCAAGAGCATATTAATATTGTGGTAGCCAAAAAGTTACAGCATTAAAAAAATGCTTTATCAATTTACGAGTCCTTGTGCAAGTGGGCCAGTCCATACTAATTTCTTAATCTAAGTTGATTGTTACGGTAAGTGTGAGAATGTTATACTAAGTTTAAGTAAACATAACATTCTTTATTTTTTATCGGATGTCTTCTCTCAAGCCTTAGGCGTGTTACTCGATGTAAAAACTCGTGTACACCCATTGTTTTTATAAGCACGGATCCCCAGCTATAAAAGAAAATGAAAAATATGCTTTATCACCCTCGTAATAAATCACTTTTTCACTTAGCGATGTTATGAGTTGCGGCATTTGTGAAATAGGACGGGCGTTGGAGTTATTTTATCCAGGAGAATACCAAAGATATTATAAACGTTACCTAGTCACAGAATGGATAATAGTACGGACTTAAACTAGACCTTAATTGGACACAGGGGCTATAACAACTACTACACAAAATTTAACTTCCAAAACCTAAAAAAGGGTTATTTGGGGCTGCATTCCATGATCCATCACAGAATCAATTTTCATCAAGACGCTGCAACTTGCGATGCAATAGTATTTTCATTTACGTAAAGCATTTTTGATATAATTTATAGATAATGATAATAACGTTTTATGGGCAACCAAAAATCGTCAAGACCCGAATATTTTCAAAAAACATTAAGTAAATATTTTAATAAAACAATTACCGTACCAGTAAACAGTAGTAACGCGACTTAGTTAAATAATGTAGAAAAAGCGTGAAGTATGCGAATTATTTTCATTGGAAACCATACTTTAATTGGTTTAATTGTGGGCTCTTCTCAGACCAGAGCGCGTTAGGAACCCTCGTAGCTTTAGTTTTAAGATACCGTAACTGATTATCACCATCATGTTTTATAAGTAATTGGACTTCAATACACTGTACCTACATTGTACCTAATTTGAATAAATAAATATTGATTGATTGATTGATTGACAGTCGACTTAATAGTCATTAGCTTTCCTATTCTTAAATAGCAATAATTAGCATTATTTATAAGTAGCACGGCGTTACGTCTTCAGCTTTGAGATACATATTTTAATATTATTTTTAACTAGATAATCCCCGCGACTTCGATAAAAAGTAGCCAAGTAGCAAATTTCATCAAAATCGGTTGAAAAGACGGGCCGTTAAAGCATAGCAGATAGATAGACACACTCGCATTTATAATATTAGTATGGATGTTACAAATAACAATAACCGCTCTACTCTTGAAATATCTTCGAGCTGTACAGAGCACGTGTTTGGAAGGGAGACAATGTCAGTTTTGATACAAATTTCCTTTGCGACGTTTTGTTATGGATGTCTCGTACTTGGGAACGTTTAAACGGCGGAAATTATTGATTTAACGTGCGTCTAGACGGATTCTTGGGAATTATCAAGCGAAGGCTTTCGAAAAATCATAACAGAAACATTTAACGTGGGGGCTAGCACGGCAGTTGTTTATCGGACATTGTGACTATCGCAATAGTTGTGATTGGCTGAATCCATACTAATATAAAATTTGCGAAAGTGTGTCTGTCTGTCTGTCTGCTACGCTTTCACAGCCCAATAACTGAACCGATTTGATGAAATTTGGCACAGAGACAGGTTACATCCCGGAGAAGCACATAGGCTTTTATCCTGGAAAATTGAAACGCTTAGCCAACGCTTGGCAAACGTGTAAGCCAACGATTGGAAAGTAAGTTCCTTCTATGGCGTAGACATCAGCTATGAAATGGTTTTGACAAAATTCACTCCTAAGGGCGTAAAACGGGGGTTGGAACTTAAGTTTGTATGAAAGTCCTGTGTTTTTGAAATTAGCGACATGAAAATCGGCATTTAAATAATTATAGTTATCTATACTAATATTATAAAGAGGAGGTAAGAGAGGTTTTAGACGACCTCCGTGGCGCAGTGTTGAGCGCTGTTGCCTTAACGTGCGGAGGTCCCGGGTTCGATCCCCGGCAGGGTTTGGAAATTTATAATTTCTGTATTTTCCCTGGTCTGGCCTGGTGGGAGGCTTCGGCCGTGGCTAGTTACCACCCTACCGGCAAAGACGTGCCGCCAAGCGGTTTTGCGTTCCGGTATGATGCCGTGTAGAAACCGAATAGGGGTTATGGGTTTAATATAACTGCCATGCCCCTAACAGGTTAGCCCGCTACCATCTTAGACTGCATCATCACTTACCATCAGGTGAGATCGCAGTCAAGGGCTAACTTGTAGTGGATAAAAAAAAAAAAAAAAAAGGTAAAGTTTGTGAGTTTGTGAGGTTGTAGGGGGTAATCTCTGGATCCTACGGAACCGATTTTGAAAATTCTGGTACCAATAGCAAGTCACATTATTTGCGAGTGTCATAGACTATATTATATTAACCCGAAAAATTAGGGAGTTTCCGTGGGAATTTAAAAAACTTATTTCACGCGGACGAAGTCGCGGGCATCTGCTAGTAAATAATAAAAACCTGCATAACCTATATACTTATTATAGCGTCTATAGATAAGCCTTTAGCAGCGGGGAAATTTCATAATCTCATAGGAAATCATAAAATATCACTCACATAGGAGAGAGGGAATTAGAGCTCAGACCCACCACGCTGCTCCAATGCGGGTTGCCGGGCTTTAACGACCATTATCATGTTATAGATAATAGCCGGGACCGACGGCTTAACGTGCTCTCCGAGGCACGGGGGTGAAAAACCGCCAACTTCCTAACTCCGGGCTAGTACTGAGAATTTCTAGTCAGAAAAACCTAATACTCAATTATGGCCCGACCGGGACTCGAACCCGGGACCTCGTCGGCCGCAGTCGAACATGCCAACCACTAGACCAACGAGGCGGGGGGGATAATACCTACTAAACATCAAATATTAGGAAGGATTCATAAATTAATTTTTAAAAGTAATTAATCTTTAATTAATTAATCTTTAATTAATTAATCCTTCGTACAAAGATTAATTACTTCTCGGAAACAATTAAAGCGTTAGACACGATCATGTCCCAAGTATTTTTAAACCTACTTTAAGTGGGTATTTGTTTCCCAGAATCCTATAACGAGGTTAAAATAAATTTATTCATTCATAGAAGAGAAAAACTGGTTTTCTGTTTAAACTCATGATTAGTTGTTGAAATTTTCCTCATGAAAATATTTAACTAGACAGGCTATGGTCTTGAATAAATTTGTTTCATCCAAGGCATGGTAAGAAATTCTGAATTTTATTAGCATCGATCTTTTGACGACCTTTTTTGAAATTTTTACGACCTCCTTTTTGACGCATTTTTTCTTCTTTTTTTTTGACTTTTTTGACGCAGACGCGCTGTCGTCTTACAAGCGGGAGGTCCCAGGTTTGATCCCCGGCAGGGTCAATTCGGGAATTTATAATTTCTGAATTTTGTCATATCTGATCGACGTATTGATGTGATTTTTAGAGTTCCCAATAAAGAATGACCTAGGGGAGATAAAGTCGTTGTGACAAAAATATAATAAGAACCGATAAAATAGAAAGTCCAATATCCAATTCCTAGAACTAATTGGTCTAGACTCCAGTGCACACAGTCAATAACCTATCGAGGCTATACGGTTTTGTTTTATTTTTAATTCAATGAGAAGTGTAGGCATCACAGTCGAACGTGTTTAAATAATAAATTACATGGATAGGTGCGAATTTGTATGTAGGTACATTTAATTTGTCTTATACTAGCTTTTGCCCGCGACTTCATCCGCCTGGACTACGCAAATTTCAAACCCGTATTTTACCCCCTTAGGGGTTGAATTTTCAAAAATTCTTTCTTAGCGGATATGTACGTCATGATAGCTATCTGCATGCCAAATTTTAGCCTGATTCGTCCAGTAGTTTTGAGCTATGTGTTTTTTTTTTTTTCAATCTTTATTGAAGAGCTTGGTCGCTTAGCGACTACGACGCTCTGTTAAGGCCACCAAAACTAATAGCTATGTGTTGATGGAGCAGTCAGTCACCTTTTCCTTTTTTATATTTATAGATTTTTAAGACCGCGGTGGTTCATGGCTGATTATTTAAAAAAGAATAGTGTGAAGAATGGACACCGTTAACAGTATTCTTACGATACTAAGTTGTGATTCATACATAATTTTACATTAAATTTCATGTTCAATTTAAATTTCTTACAATGAAATTTAATGTAAAATTATGTATGAATCACAACTTAGTATCGTAAGAATACTGTTAACGGTGTCCATTCTTCACAATACTTACCTAAACACAATATTTAACTTTGAAAATGGACTAACGTTAATGCAAACTGAGAGGCTCACGCAGTGGCGTGCACTTCATAGTGGCATAAAAGCACTGCTTACCCAAGTGGAAATATAATATCAATGCTGCAAATTAAATGCTGCTATCACTGCAAGTCATGGCAGTCAGTAAATAGGTATTCTGACTAACTGACTAACTAATGCCTTCCCTAGTTTCAAATCCTTTGCACGCTAATAGTGATGATGCCTATTGCCTATACCAAAAATTAATTATTTCTAAATGATTATTAAATAGAGGGTCTTCCAAAAGACCTAAAATTCACAACCTCGGTTAGTTTTAAATTTGATAACCATTTTAAGATACAGATTAAAGTGCGTTGAAGTTTTATGACGTCTCACCAGTCACCTGTGAATTTCATACAACTTCCATACTAGAAGTGCGTTTTTAAGTTTGGTAAAGAGTGGCTGATTGGACTGAGTTGTGATCATCCCTATGGTATTGATTTTTGAATCTGGCCAGTGGTATTTCCTAACCCAGACTATTCTTTTTAGGGTTCCGTACCAAAATGGTAAAAATGGAACCCTTATGGTGCGACTTTCTCCGTCTGTCTGTCCGTCTGTCCGTCCGTCACACTCGATTATTTCAGTAACTACCGAAGCTATCGACATGAAATTTGGAATAGTTGTGTATATTAGTGGCCCAAAGACACTGGAATTAAAAAAATTGGAAATTATTTTTGTTCTTATTTAAAAAGGGGGGAAAATCAGAGGGTTGAAATTTAAAAGTGAGATAACTGTACTGTGTGGGGTATCATATGAAAGGGTTTACTTTGTACATTCTAAAACAGATTTTTAATTATTTTTAGTCATGATAGTTTTTGATTTATCGGGGAAAAAGTAAAAAAAAATACCGTTCCCCCCCCCTTATCTCCGGAGTTTACCAATCGAAAAATCTGAAATAATTATGGTCAATAGGAATTTATGTATATTTTACAGGAAAACTATAGCCAATGCTCTAACTAGCATAGTTTTTTTGATATTAACAGAAAACCTCTACAAACAAAGTTAGTTTTGCGGTTCATTAAATTCATTAATCGTAAAACTTGCTACAGGTTTGTACGGAACCCTCGGTGCGCGAGTCCGACTCGCACTTTGCCGGTTTTTTATACCACAGTCCACAACACAAAGTTGAGAACACAGACATAAAAGAAAAGAAGAAGGAAGTGAGAATACAAAAGGCGGCCTTATCGCTTGGTAGCTCAGCTTATTAGTAAGTTCTGCGGAACTTGTAACTTGTAAGATTAGAAAAAGTTAAAGACTAAGGAGATTTCCCGGTTATTATCACTAACATAATAATAGTCGTTAAAGCCCACCAGCCCGCATCGGCGCAGTGTGGTTGGTCTAAGCTCTAATTCCTTCTTTCCTTTAAGAGTGGAGGCCTGTGCCCAACAGTGGACCGTTAATGGGCTGTAGTGGTAGTGGGTTGTCCCACTATTCTGCTCCTAACAGTGTCAAATTTAGTTATCGTTGCAAGAATTCCAAGCTATGAATGTTACTAAGGAATGCGATTATCACAACAAAGTTTCATAACATTGGAAGTAGGAACAGGTCGTGGGTAATATTGTGGGATAGGCCGCGGGCAGTCATTAGTGTTACAGCTCTTACAACGGCTGGCCTGCAATTACCGTGGCTCGGTAAACTGGGGCCATACTGCCAACGCTTAAAGCCATATTGTTTCACTAGCTGATTCCCGCGACTTCGTCCGCGTGGTTTAAGTTTTTTTCCCACAGGCACTCCTTAATTTACTGGTTTAAAAAGTAGCCTGTCACTCTCCAGGTCCTCAACTATACTCATGCAATCACGTTGATCTGTTGCTCTGTTACGGCGTGATTGAAGGACAAACTCTATATTTCACCCCTTTGGGGGTCGAATTTTCAAAAATGGTTAAACACGTAGGTACTTTTGCATATCTAAATGAAAGCCCAAATGCTAAGTTTCATGGCTATAACTTGAGAAATGAAGGGCTTTCATACAAACTTTCAACCCCTATTTTACCCCGTGGGGGTGGAATTTTGAAAAACTGTGACACACATACTTCTTTATTTATTACTGTAAGCCAAAATACCAAGTTTCGTTGATATAACTTTAGAAATATCTTGAGAAATGAAGGACTTTCATACAAACTTTCATCCCCTATTTCACTCCTTCGGGGGTAGAAATTTCAAAAACTGTGAAACACATATTTCTTAATTTTTTACCCGTAGCTTGTAAACCAAGTTTCATGGATATAACTTGAGAAATGACGGAGTTTCATACAAACTTTCAACCCCTATTTCACCCTCTTAGGGGTGGAATTTTCAAAAATCCTTTCTTAGCGGATGCCTACGTTATAATAGCTATCTGAGTGCAAAATTTCAGCCCGATCCGACCAGTGGTTAGCGCTGTGCGTTGATAGATCAGTCAGTCAGTCAGTCAGTCAGTCACCTTTGCCTTTTATATATTTAGATTATTGTTGACTTTCGTGTTTTAGACTTATTATCCTTATTTTGGGAACGTCAAGGTACGTGACTTCAAACTGTCATTTTGAGTAATATTGCTTAAGTATTGCTTTAAGCGTTGGCCGTTGTCAGTACGACCCCAGTAGGTACAGGGTTCTTGCTTTCATGCACCTACCTAGTCCAAGCCTACTGGCTGTTTTTGTTGTTATTTTCTAAATATCTGATGCTTGGTACCTACTTCAGCCTTGACGACCTCCGTGGCACAGTGTTGAGCGCTGTTGTCTTAACTTGCGGGAGGTCCCGGGTTCGATCCCCGGCGGGGTCAATTTAGGAATTTATAATTTTCCCTGGTCTGGCCTGGTGGGAGGCTTCAGCCGTGGCTATGTTACCACCCTACCGGCAAAGACGTGCCGCCAAGCGATTTTGCCTTCCGGTACGATGCCGTGATACCACGACCTCCGTGGCGCAGTGTCTAGCGCTGTTGTCTTAACGTGCGGAGGTCTCGGGTTCGATCCCGGGCAGGGTCAATGTGGGAATTTATAATTTCTGAATTTTCCCTGGTCTGGCCTGGTGGGAGGCTTCGGCCGTGGCTTACCACCCTACCGGCAAAAGACGTGCCGCCAAGCGATTTAGCGTTCCGGTATGATGCCGTGTAGAAACCGAGTAGGGGTATGGGTTTAATATAACTGCCATGCCCCTAACAGGTTAGCCCGCTACCATCTTAGACTGCATCATCACTTACCATCAGGTGAGATCGCAGTCAAGGCCTAACTTATAGTGGATAAAAAAAATAAAAAAATAAAAAATGTAGACTTATTTTTTATTAATTTTAACTAGGTAGGTACTGTAGGTACTAGGTAGTAGGTACCCCTGTGGGAAAATTATTATTAGAATAAAGACGCTAGTTGTTGGACGATATTCGGGGGTGGACACTGAACAGGGCTCAGAATTCAGATACCCAAAAAAATGGCTTTAGATAGAGAAGCTTTTTATGTAATGACCGCCAAACTATATTTCGAAGAAGCCACACGATGACAATGATGATGATTCAAACAGAATATGTATCTATCTATACTTACCACGAAACCGCAAATGATGTTCCAATCAGTCCCCCGATTGTGTAAGGAAATCGTAATCGTAATCGTCTGTCAAACGGATAATTCGACCTGTTTAAGGAGTCATTTATAGATGCCTGCACGTCAAAAAGCATGTATGAACACCAATGATCTTAGAAGAAAAAGAGGATGAACACCCTTAAAACGTTTTAAGCTGTCAAAGGATTACGATTTACTTATGACACTTGGGCCACAGATAGACGAGAAAACGGCAACGACAACATCGTCATCTAAGAAAACATGCAATAAATCGAATAGATGTTCACTTTTATATTAATGCTAAGAAAAATCTACCAAGTAAGTAGGTACAATACAGTACGTTTTAAATGCCTGCAAAACTTAACCATTGCTGCTAATAAATGAACACAAGTAACAAAAAACTGTAATTAAACGTAAGTTTTTTTGACGTTGAAGATGATCTAAGACCTAAGTTAAAAATAACTTGTATGTTAGTACTTATATAAGAAAAATGTTTTAATAAGCTACAGAAAATTTCTGCAGAAATCAAGATAAATATTTATTTACTTAAATACTTTTAAATCCAAATAACAAAAATATCAAATCAAGATTAGATGACCTAAATTATAAACTGCTTCATGATCCAAGAAAGTTAGGATTTTCATCAGGTCTAAACGGAGTGACCCATCACGAAATAGAAATTCAAGGGACACAAAACGCAGCACCATTTAATTCCCATAAACGTGGCTTTAATCGACATCTTGAAGCCAGGTTCACGCAAATCCATACTAATATTATAAATGCGAAAGTGTGTCTGTCTGTCTGTCTGCTACGCTTTCACGGCTCATCTTTTTAACCGATTTTGATGAAATTCGGTATAGTGATAGGTTGTAACTTGTATCTCCAGGGAAGGACGGCTTCTTTTTGTCCCGGAAAATTCATGAGTTCCCGCGGGATTAAAAGAAAATTCCATCCACGCGGAAGAAGTCGCGGGCATCATCAATTTATTCATGCAATCAAACATAATAGGCAATAGAAATGTAAATGGCAGATTCTCGTTTGAAATTAAAGTTGATAGCGATTTTCTAAAACCGGTCGTTATCCGCCTTGATATCATGATTGACGAGGAATCTAATTCATGGATAAACGTAGGTAAACATTCAATGTTTTAACCACGTAAATAAAGATGCAACGGTACCCTGATATGTATTTTATAGGCTGGAGTAGGCTACGCAATTTGACTTAGGACTCAATTAAAACTATTCGTTTTTGAACTTATAAATTAAGTAAGCATTTAATAAATTAACCAAGTAAATAAAAATGTAAAAGTACCTATAGGCATTTAATAGGCTGTAGTAAACCTACGGCTACGCAATCTAACCCATCAAATTAAAACAATTGGTTAAAACGATGTAGTAATATTCCAGTTAAATTAAAACGTTACCTTTTAAATAGTTTGTAATGCATCCTGAATTATTTACTGGCTTTATAAAACACACATTTCACAACACAAAAAACACACACACACGAATGCAAATAATTGTTTAATACACATTTATTTTAAAAAACACAAGATCATCCGCGTATCGATCAACGCGTCCGCGCTCGAGCGAGTTCAAAAAATTCTAAAATGTGAGAAGAGCGCAGCAACCTTGCGCTCGCGTGCGAACGAGAGGGGCATAAAAAACCGGGCTTCGATGCGCCGGCGCAGGTGGGGTACAGGTATCAAACAACCCTGCGTTCTCGGATAGACGGGGTGTTTTTTTTTTACTATTTCAAATAGCGACAAGTGTCGTGAAGAACTGCCGGTGGACTGATGGCAAAGAGACTGACAGACTGCATTTAGAGATCCGCAAAAGACGAATAAAATACTTGTGTGTATGGCCCCTTGTCAAATTTTGCACTTAATACTTGGAATCGATTTCTCGATTAGTTAAGTCGGTCAATAGGTCATTTTGTATAATATTACGAACACTCTACTTAAAACTTTTTTTATGTGGTTTTTTTAAAATAATAATTATATCCATTGGACACTACTCACTAGGTATCTCAATTACGTGTGTCCTTATAAGTGACACTCATAATATAAATCAAAACGCGGTTAATAATTTCATCTGAACCGCCAGGGCCCGGTTGCAGAAACGCCGGCTTATCCTTATAACCCAGAGTTAGCTGCTACTTTGACAGAACGCCTATCAAAATTTCATATTGATTCCTGGGTTAAACGTCCCAGGCGTCTCTGCAAGCAGGCCGATACTATATAGTTATACCTTTGTAGAAGATGATGATCTATTTGTTCGTATTATCAATTTCGATAGCCCGTTGGAATTTCTCAAACAAGACTGCATCATCACTTACCATCAGATGAGATCGCAGGGCTAACTTGTAGTGGATAAAAAAAATGAACAGAACCTACAGAACCCTTCACAGAACCCTAGCCAAGTCGTCCATTAGATCAATGCGATGTTTAGTGTTTACCTGTCGACGCAGCAATATCATCACGTACACTCTGACAAAGTTATCTGTGCATGTGGCGAAATTCGGAACTAACAAAATCTATTACGAACAAACCTAAAACGTTGATTTTTCAACGCTTTTCAATAGACAGTGGCGCCTCCGTCACATGCACATATAAGTTTGCCAAGCTGTACAAGGCTGGGGCCACGCTTCGGCGGTTGCATCGTATAATAAGTTTGTGTCTATGATAAGAATACATTATGACATTCCGTAACAAATCTTCCATAATAATTATTATTAACCATTTATAAGATTAAAATTTTAGCATTCTGTGTTCATTCAACCATTCAACCCACATAATCATTCACCAATAAAATATTCAATTGTATACTTCCAATTCAATCGTAATTCAATGATTTAATATTTTCCTAAAATTATATAAAAATGTAGATGATTCCCACGACTTCATCCATGTAGCTATTTAAGATATCTTTCATAGATTTTAAAAGGATATAATCCTAAATCTATGATATTCTTCTTAAATATTATGCCGTGAGAACTTTTTAATTTTCCTGGATAAAAAAAAACCTATGTCACTCTCGTCTCTACTAAAGCCATGCAAAACAGCACATCAAACTGTCGCTCTCTCCATTGCAGCGTGATTGAAGGACAACCCAAAAAACAAATACATACATACTTTGTTTTTTTTTTTTACTTAAAATATTTTTACTTTGTAATCATGCAATGAAACAAACACACTTTCAAATTAGAATATGAAAAGTGAGTCAAAAATTAAAGCAAATAATAAATACAACAAGGCCAGTTGGCTAATTCGAAACAAAATAATTAGGTTTTTCCTAACATGACTTATACCATTAGCGGAATAATTAAACTTACGTCATTCTATTATATTGAAGATGTAACTAAATAGACCTACAAAATTAGTTGCCTCGTATTATACATCCATCCATACTAATATTATAAATGCGAAAATAAGTATATATATCTGTCTGTCTGTCCGTCTGTCTGCCTGTCTTTCACGGCCCATCTGTTCAACAGATTTTGATGAAATTTGATACAGAGGTAGGTTTTATCGCAGAAGGGCATAGGCTACTTTACCTTTTTTATACCGGAAAACTAAGAAGTTCCCGCGGGGGAAAAAAAACTTAATCCACGCGGACGAAGTCGCGGGCCTCATCTAGTTACCTACTAAATTACTTAATTATGTGATTTTGCCCTTTGTCGTCAGTCAGTGAACAATGGTCCTTCCCTAGATTTTCTTCTTTATTTGTCCCAACATTTTTTTATTGCGTATTGCAATTGGAATTCGGATTGGATGGGTATACATAATAATTATATGTTGGAGTGTAGAGAATGCAAACCTTGCTTTAAGTATAGTTTTGTATCTGTGAACTTCCAATTAATTTTATTACAACCGGACACACGGACACGGACAATCGCCATTGTAGAAGAAAGAATGCTTAGCTAGCGGAAACGGAAGACAGTGTTGTCATCCTAATGATTGGAAGTTCACAGATACAAAACTATACTTAAAGCAAGGTTTGCATTCTCTACACTCCAACATTATAACATAGATTATCAAAATAAAAATACATAAAAATAAGGTCTACTGTTTATGATATTACGTCCATTGTAAGATAACTGCCACATAGATTTGTCTGTTTTGACGGCATATAGCGAATAAAGCTTCTTGTCACTTGGTTAAAATTGTGAGAATACTAATAAGGACTAAACCTTTTGAGTAGTGCATAGTGATAGGTGACAGTGTAGTGTAAGTGCTAAAAGAACACGTGCACAAAGTGTCTATGGTCTAAGTTTGAAAGACTAAGATGGACAATTTCTTTACATATCAAGTTTAGGTTCATATAAAACTACTCATTACTCATTAGCCAATTAGTTAGATCGACGTTACATGAGTACCTCGTTGGTACTCAACAATAGGAAGAAAAAAAATTGGTTAAGATAAAAAATAACATTCAATTGAGTATTTGACAAATAGTCAAATCAGCAACTTTTTTTCAAACGTCAAAACGCGTCCTAAGTATGGGACTTAAATGAAATTCTTAAATATGACGTCATTAAAGTGCGACGCACTTTTTTACTTTAAAAGATTGTTTAAAATGGTTATTCATCATAAAACTATCAGGGGACGTGGATATTACGACTTTTGGGAGATCCTTTATTTAATAATCACTAAAAAAAAAAAATTTGAATAGCAGTCAAATGCCCAATTTTAAACGCACATTACGAATAACTGTCGCCTCTGCTTGTCGTACCAAATACCAATGTCGTGCAAATGCAAACAGAAGCAAAAAGTTAACCTTTCCCTGTTGGCACAGGTGCGAGAACAATACGCGGACAAACAAGTAATTTAATTATACACGTGCGCTACTTACTGCGCATGCTCGCGTCACATTCGTAAAAATAATGTGTACTCAAACACGATTCGTTTATTTCATACTATATTCCGTTCACGCTTATTTTACCTTGTAGTGGATAAAAAAAAACCTCTGACTGTAAGGATGGCTTACCTGAGTGTCAGTGTGGCCGATTCTGTATAACACAATCTCTAAACTAAACTAAAATGGCAGCTTTAAATCTAGTTCTGTCCCTTTCTGTAGGGAGTATTAACAAAAACCGGCCAAGTGCGAGTCGGACTCGCGCACCGAGGGTTCCGTACAAACCTGTAGTAAGTTTTACGATTTATGACGTATTAAAAATAAAAATTACGTTTGTTGTATGGGAGCCCCCCTTTAATATTTACTTTATTGATATTTAATTATTTATTTTGAAAGGTAATATACAAGTTAATATTCTGTGAAAATTTGAACCGTCTACCTGTTACCGTTTTTAATATTGAGCAAAAAAATACGAAAAAAACACGTTTATTGTATGGGGACCCCCCTTAATATATATATATTTTTAATTTTTAGTATTTGTTGTTATAGCGGCAACGGAAATACATCATTTGTGAAAATTTCAGCTTTCTAGCTATCACGGTTTATGAGATACAGCCTGGAGACAGACAGACAGACAGACAGACAGACAGACAGACAGACAGACAGACAGACAGACAGACAGACAGACAGCGGAGTCTTAGTAATAGGGTCCCGTTTTTACCCTTTGGGTACGGAACCCTAAAAAGGGTTAGCAATATTTGTAATGCTCTAATTTTAGTTTAGTTTAGAGATTGTGCACTACAGAATCAGCCCCAGTGTAATCGAATTTAAGGATATTCTGCAGTTCGAACATTTATCCCACCAACTTATCTGGCCCGGTGGCCAAAATTGGAACTAATTTTTATGCCTGTTTAGTTTTTGTTTTTATTTTATTTTTTACTAGTGTTAGATGGAAAGTTAAAAACAATTTATGTATGGTATCCCTGCTATGGTTTTGTAGAGTGGCAACACTGATCTGGGGACGCTGTGAATTCTCATTTAAGATGGCAGCGGTGTGTCTGTGTTTAAATTGCTGAAATAAAGTATATTAAAATATCTAATCAGTGTTTGGATTTAATACTAGCGACGCTGCCATCGGGTCAGATAAGTTTGCAAGACTATACAGTCCGTTCACATTTATTTTACCTCTGGCTGTAAGGTTGGCTAACCTGAGTTTAATCATAATTAAGGATATTCTGCAGTTCGAACATAATCTATTCTTATTTTTATTTTCCGATCCTACATGCCGATTTCTCTAACTCCGAGTAACGCTTGAGCTACGAACATGTTTGAAATTTTGATAGAATTCATATACTGTAGGTAGGTACATAATTATGAATTCTATCAAAATTTGACATATGTCAAAACATCATTTTTTCGCAGCTTACTATCATTACTGGAAGATGGTGAAATCGGCTATCAATTAAAATAAAAAGACAAAAGTTTAATTATAGATTCTGATGTTTGAACTGCAAAATAATCTCGTGTGACAAATATGTCACCATTCACCTTGTACAATATGTAATAACTGATAGCTTATTGTGATCTAGACTAAGTAATTTAGTTGCTAAATAAGCAATTACTATTATAACGATAATGCTATCAATCGCAAAACCATTAGCAGTCGATGCTTTAGGCTTTTGAAGTAGAGAGACAAAACTAAATTATTATTTTAGTATAAGTAAATAAGCCTTGAAATATCGCTACTTTCTAGTACTTATAACTATTACCTAATAATTATAGGTTTGCTTTAGTTAATCCCGAAAAAAATGTAAACAATTCCTAGTTTACTAGAAATATTGAATAAAAAATTACAGGGCATTCGAGTCCTCTTTTCGATGATATATCGATAACAAATTTTAAAATTCATAAACTTTAAATTGTGAACGACGAAATGCAAGTATCTACAGTACTTGAATGAATTAATGAATGAATGAATGTCATCGGTTTTTTAAAAACCTACGGCCGGAAATACGCACTTTGATCGTAAATATCTCAGCCATTTTTTAAGATATGAAAAAAGTAAAAACACAGTTTTTCTCGTAATGTTTTGTAGATTTATTTGGCATGTAAAGTAAAAACCGTTTGTCGCAGTTAAGGGCTAACTTGTAGTAGATAAAAAAAAAACGTTTGTCAGACCCATTACCCAATTCTAGGACTTAGAAGTGTTCTACCTATTCTATCACTCACCCTTTATCTCCAGGTCCAAGCTTGTTATTCTCAACGACAGCAGTAGCTCTAACCCTATGGTCAGGCTGTTCCCCCAGCAGTTTCTCGATCCGCCCGTTGCTGAGACACACTTCACTTTTATCACTTCTCACTTCACTTTCCTTCACTTCACTTTCAACGATCACTTTAACACTTTTCTCACTCAAATCCTTTTCGTGTTTCTCTGGCTCTACTTTTTCAACTTTCTCGACTTTATTTTCTAGGGTTTCTTTTTTCTCTTGTATACCGTTTGCTATTAGTGGGGCAGGTTTCGCCTGTAACGATTTTGGTTGAGATTTCGGTGACGATATGGTCGGCTTGCTTTCGATTGCTCCGTTTTCGTTTATGGATGTCACATAAACTGTGGAATTTGCTATGTACCCGTTTAGTTCCTTGTTCTCTGGCGTTGTGCGTTTCCTTTTGTTTAACTGTAACAAAATAATGTATTAGATTCTCTACCCGTACAGGTTTCTAGGTTTAGGTACCTAAAGCCAGAGTTTAAGTATTCTTAGTAGAGTCGACCGCATTATTATCCCAAACGCAGACAAAGATTTATGTAGCATAGATATGGAATTACAAAGAAGGTAACCTATGGAAAGAACCAACGGAAGTGGTTTCATTTATGAACTTCTTGTTAAAACATTGCAGAAACCGTTTCACTTTGCAGGTGTATGTCTAACAGTGGATGTATGAAGTTTTTTTTACGCTACTACAAGTTAGCCCTTGACTGCAATCCCACCTGATGGTAAGTGATGATGCAGTCTAAGATGGTAACGGGCTAACATGCTAGGGGAATTGCAGTAAGATATATTAAACCTATAGCCCTAATCGGTTTCTATACAAAATCGCTTGGCGGTACACGTCTTTGACGGAAAATTCAGAAATTAGAAATTCCTGATTTGACCCTGCCGGTGATCGAAACCGGGACCTCCTACTTTTGAGACCACAGTGGTCACCACTGCGTCAGTGGAGTCGTCAAATGATGATGCTCAATAATAATATCAACGTCATAATCAACGTTAACATTGGAAAGTTATGTTTAGTATCTCAAAAACTCGTGTATCTAAACTTTTTAGCTACAATATGCCTTAACTTTAGAGATTCAAATATTATATTTACAAGGTTCTGAAATGAACAGCTATTATTATAAGATTTTCATAATTCTCTGTACCACTTGTTGCCCTAATTCTTTTGGTCATGTCCGTACTCCCAGTTTTTACGATGGCCATGTAAATCCATTAGCTTTTTGTGACAAAAATGCCGACATAACTTTGATAATTTTACGGTCATTTGAGTTGGACTTTTTGTAATGGGACAGCCATAATATTTGAAGCATTTTAAATTTGACTCGTCACGGTTGATCAAATGTATGAGAACCAGGGATTCTGACAGCAACTAGTTGATTCGCCCCGGTTTCTCTCGGGTGGAGTTGCTTTAGCTATGTCTGTCTGTCAGTTTATGCGTCATAGCCATTGTGTTTAAAGTCGCGTGGGAACTCTTTGATTTGATGAATTTCAATTTATCCCGGAACCAATCAGAGGTGATTGTCATCGTTACACTGTAGGAATCAATTTTAATAAAGTCCCTGAAGAGTGACATAGGCTTCACCTAACGTAACTAACAAACAGTCTACACATTTTAGCATTGATATTAATTATTATGGATAGTTCAGACCAGCACTCGAACAGTCGGCTTGCTACCACAGCTTACTGCAGTATTCGTTTTTTTTTTAAATTGGCAGTCATCTATGTCTGCCGATAGAAGTGAAAACGAACATTTAAAATATTAAAGTTTAATTACGAATGTAGTATATTTATATTTAAGACCTTTTGTCTTCGTAACAACACGAGCATAACGGTGTTCGCGATATGTCGGTGACGCGAATCTACAAGTTTACCCCTGCCAAAAAGTGCTCAACGCTAAAGAAGTTTTCACTTCAAAAAAAAATTTAAATAAGGACTATAATTTTCAAATAAAAGCGTCAACAATATTAAACTGTACCTACTATTGTTAAATATTGGATAGAAGCAGGCGTTACTTTGCGGAAGTCCATGATTATGAGCATCTTCAGGAGATGTTGACTCGACAATGCACGATTGTAAAGAGATTGTAACTTTACAATCGTGCATTGTCGAGTCAACATCTCCTGAAGATGCTTCGGTGTCAGAGTGAAACGTACGTTGAGAATAATTTGGAAGATTTATGTGGTGTGGTGAATATTGCAAGCTGCAAGTGCAAGATAAGCTGCAAGTGCAAGATACACTGTACCACATATACTTGCCTACTGTTGCGGATTATACCAAATTAAATTTCAAGTTCCTTCATGTACTATTTTTACCCCGCTGTGGAAATCACAGGGATAATTATACATATTGTGTTGATCAGTCTATACTACTCTGTCAAGAAAGTACCGGGAAAAGGTCTATAATGTACAAAATGTTAATTATTATTCCAAATTTATTGTATCTCCTTCAAAGTAGGCCCCTTCGGAAATAATACACTTACGCCAACGAATAATCCAATTTTCAAAACATTTTTTAAAGGCATTTTTCGGAATCGACTTCAGTTCTTGCCGCGAATTTTCTTTTACATGTCTTCTATCGATCGAAAACGGGTGCCACGAAGTGGTAATTTGAGTTTTGGAAAGAGAAAAAAGTCGGCCGGAGCCATATCCGGTGAATACGGTAGTTGTTCGATGGTATTTGTTGAGTTTTTGGTCAAAAATTCATTCACAATGATGGCCTTGTGCCTTTTAGTTGAAGACGTTGATGGCCGACCAGAGCGAGGCAAATCTTCCACTACATCGCGACCACTTTTGAATGCACGGTACCACTCGTATGCACGTGTTTTTGATAAAGTCGATTCCCCGTAAGCTTTCTGCAACATTTTCAGCGACTCTGGACACGAAATTCCATTTGCGATGCAAAATTTGAGACAAACTCTTTGTTCGATATTTTCATTCATTGTAAAAATCTCAAAACACTATTGAGATGAACTGACAAAATCGCGCACTGTAAAAAAAGTAAATAACAATTGACGCTCAAACTTCGCGGCAATATAGACGACAGTTGTGTCAACTTAGCGACAAAAAATAATTTTTGAATTGAATTTGGAATTAGAAACAAATGATGAATTCCTGGTACTTTTTTGACAGAATGTATGTTTGTTTGTTCCTTGTAGAACAGCTACAGCCTAAACGCGTGGACCGAAGTTTTACATGAAATCTTACATTCTAGTCACATCGTTACACTACATATTCAGTGAGGAATATTATTATTGTTTTTCATGTAAACCGTTCCATGTTTTCACCGTTTACAATTCGTAGGCGTTCGCTTGTTATTGCAGGAAGCGTACGATTTCGCAAACTGTTTTGCATTTCCTCTGAAAAAGGTTGGCAATATTTTATGCCCTAAAAAGCCATTGTTCTTGACAATGGATAAATTTTCGCGTTCCGTTGAACTTCTGTTCGTTTACCTACAGCGCTTGTTATCGCTGAAGCTATATTTTAATGATTCACTTTTATATATTTTAGAACGTTCTTTAGGGCAGAACAAATCGCGTGGGCTTGAGCTGTCAAATTTTGGTTTAAAAAAACCTATAGGTACTATAAAGTCTATCATACTGATATTATAAATTATGCGAAAGTGTTTGTTGGTTTGTCCTAAAATCATGCCGCAACAGAACAACGGATCGACGTGACTTTTTGCACGGGTATAGTTGAGTCTTAAAAGTCATAGGTGACTGACAGACTGACTGACAGATCTCTCAACGCACAGCTCAAACCAGGGGCGGATCATGCTGAAATTTCGCATATAGATAGCTATTATGACATAGGCATCCGCTAAGAAAGGATTTTTGAAAATTCAAACTCTAAGGGGGTAAAATAGGGCTTTGGCTTTGGAAAAGAGCAACTGCTGAGTTTCTTGCCGGTTCTTCTCAGTAGAATCAACTTGTCGAATCGGTGGTAGATTCTTACGACTTATCATAAGTGGCACAAGTTATCCTACGTGATATAAATCATTTCATTTTCATTTGATATTTGTATGAGCAAAAGCTAGTTACAGCTAAAGCTGATAATACAATATAACGTAATAAATAATACGTGCCAGATGTCCGTGACACAATCAGGGCGTCTGTGACAATGTGTAGCTGTTATATATATCTCACTCGTATATATTATAGCACTCGTATATACTTCGTGTGCGTGGAATGAGTTTTTAAATTTCCCATGAATATTTCTAAAGTTTTTGGGATAAAAAGAACATGTCACTCCAGGTTCTCAACAGTACCCATGCAAAAAACCACTGCTTGTTGCTCTGTTGCGGCGAGATTGAAGAACAAACCAACATTATGCTGAGCTGGAGCTTTTTTTCGGGTTTGCCACACATGACTCGGCAGTTTAGCTCATTGCTGTTTGTGGTGGTGATGGAGGCGTCGGGGTAGCATACCCTTGAGATAAGCAAATGCGTGGCAGAACTGGCAAATAAATGTTTTTTCTTTCTTTCTTTCTTCATTTTTGTTGGAAGTTGGATCCTCTTAAAGCCAAGCGCTGGCATCAAATAAATTCTGCTAGTTTAGTATTGGATTTGTCGTTAGAAGCTAGGAGGATGAAATCGTAAAACGACAATTACAAATAAAACATTCCAGATAATCTTCAAAATCGTGAAACACCCGTCACGATTGCCATCGGTCGTTAAATTTTATCGATCTTTGAGCTATTGTGGTTTGTGGCACAGCCGTATAGCCTAGATGGGGAGCTGGCGAATGAAACGGTCGACATAATAAAGTCGAAATTCTTTTTAAATTTAACCGCTCATCCCGATCTCGGTGAGCGTAATACTCGAACGAGGCTTGGCCCACAAAGCCTGCGTTGTCAAACCGAGGTAAACACTTGCTTTGATGTCCAAACAGCTGACAAGTGACAACAGATCACGGAATACTTACTATAATATGGCACTCCGTGCTTAGCTAAGTTGATGATGATGATGATGATGTTGATGATGATAATGATGAACTTACTTCTAGAGAGAGCTTGGACATGTCGACCGGCGTGATGCGTTTGAGCGCCGACAGCCGCTGCAAGCGCTGCCTAGCCTGCTCCTCCACCGCGATGAGGAAGGCATCCTGGATGATGTTATGGCCGATGTCTGATACTGGAACAAAGAATACATGATTTAATCTAAATAGTTCTTTTAACCCCTCTTGCTTTTCCTCTTTAGGCCATTGGTTACCCACTTATTTTCAGTGCTTCTTCGCACTGAAAATAAGTGGGTAACCTTGCACCTTGCAAGTATAATTTTCAAACTCTGATTTCTACAAGAAATTAAATAAAAATACACTTTATTGCAGACGAAATTAGATAAAAAAACATAAGTACATAGAAAAACATAGATAGAAAAAGCTATATAATAGGCCGTAGGCGGCCTTTTCGCTACGAAGCGATAAGAAGACAAGAAGATGTTTTTTATTCAAAAAATCACTTCGATCCTTAGAATAATAGGTAGTTATTCTAAGCTCCGATTCCGTCTTTCCGCTGCGGGCTAAACTTCAACAACTTTCGCATTACCTAACATTAAAAATAGTAGGAGTTTATTAAATTCTTTATTATTATTGTCTTTTTTTAAAAATAGGTATTCAGTATTCACAGATTTTCTTGAACACAGTCGAGATTACTAGTGTAAAAACAAGAATCTATATCCAAATATACCTAGGTACTTGTTCCCACTTCCCACTTCCCACAGCCCATTAAAATAACCCTTGACAATCCTACCTTATTATGTAACTTGTAACAAAATGATATTATCCTCTAAATAAGTCAACCAGGCACTTTGCAATAGGTAATTCATATTATTCAATCAGCAACCCTAAATTCTTGGACTGCCAGAGAAATGACTCAAATCTTTTGCAACACCGGGCTTCTATTCATAAATAAACCTAACTACGAACCAAACAAGGTATAAATTAGAATACACACAACAAATAGAGTAGTCGGAAGTTAGGCAATGGATGATTACATTTATGCAAGCGATTATAATCTTTATTATCAATAAGATAATGATCAGAATTGAGTGCGGCATTTTATGCGGGAATGAGGCAAGCGTTGACTAATGTAGGTATTGTAACGCCCTCACGTGGAATATTAAATTTATAAGGGCTCTCACACACGGGTACTTGATGTTTTAATTTTTGACACCTTTCGTCGTTTAAACACCAGTTGAAGACGTGTACTTTACTCGTAACTCTTGAGATCGAAAAGAAAAAATGACAAGTTGAAAGCTTGAAAGAAATGTTTTGCAAACATGTAAGTAATTGCAGTCTTGGGCCTTGGTGAATATTTAAAAGTCTTTCGAAAACCGGCGACTATCTTAATTTTATCTAAGTTAAAATCTTTGGTAAATAAACATTAGGTAATCCTGGGGCCTCAGAGTCATATCATTACAAAAATCTTCTTGGAAAACGTTTGAAAAGTTTTAAATAAAAAATAAAATGGACTTCGTTTAATGTTTTAAATAAAAAACCTTGGGATTTTCCGGGATAAAAAACTTACAGAGAGGCAGACAGACATACTTTTGCACTTAAATTATTATTTTTACTAATTATTAGTTTATTACATGTAGGACATACAGCCGAGCGATCGCGTAACTTCTGCATCAATCATTGATACATCGCAATCACCTCTGATTGGTTAACACTCTTCCACTATTGGACATAATCCATTGACGCAGCAGGAATGCCATAAATTCAGCCAATTACAACAATTGATACTGTAACAATGATTGATGCAGAAGTTACGCGATCGCTCGGCAGGAGGGCAATCGGCTAAAAATGACAGCTACAGTGAAACGATCGCAATCACCTCTGATTGGTTAAGACTCTTCCGCAGGTTTTACATAATCGCCCTGGTCACTGGTGTCTCTTAAGTTAAGTGTCATGTTTTGACTATAATATAAGATAAGATATTTAATTATTGCAAAAATACACGTGGAGAGTTCTTACAATATTTTTGGAAACATACCAAATATGGCGTGCAATTATTCTACCAGCTAGACTCTACCAATAGGCGTGGCTTTAGTAAAAGCGCCGTATGTGAGGACCCTTATCTCAGCGTACAGACAGAATAACAATCAGGGAAGATAATGCAGTCATTAATTGTGCATTTAGATAACGATACAGACAGGCGAACCACACCTCGCTCATTCGCGGAATATTGTGCACCATTTGATGAATGACATTCCGAACCAGTGGTAGATTCGCTCGACGATTCAAAAGCGCTGGTATTAATAAGTTTATTTTAATAAAAAAAACCGGCCAAGTGCGAGTCGGACTCGCGCACCGAGGGTTCCGTACAAACCTGTAGCACAGAATAGGTAATAGTAGCAACCTGTAGTAAGTTTTACGATTTATGACGTATTAAAAATAAAAATTACGTTTGTTGTATGGGAGCCCCCCTTTAATATTTACTTTATTGATATTTAATTATTTATTTTGAAAGGTAATATACAAGTTAATATTCTGTGAAAATTTGAACCGTCTACCTGTTACCGTTTTTAATATTGAGCAAAAAAATACGAAAAAAACACGTTTATTGTATGGGGACCCCCCTTAATATATATATTTTTTTAATTTTTAGTATTTATTGTTATAGCGGCAACGGAAATACATCATTTGTGAAAATTTCAGCTTTCTAGCTATCACGGTTTATGAGATACAGCCTGGAGACAGACAGACAGACAGACAGACAGACAGACAGACATCGGAGTCTTAGTAATAGGGTCCCGTTTTTACCCTTTGGGTACGGAACCCTAAAAACATTTGAGTTTGAGTTTGATATGCAGATACCAAGCTCAACCGGCAGGCTTAGCATGCGTAAAGCGAGATATCCCGCGACGAGAGAGAGATGTTGTCGTTGCCGGCTAATTTTTCGTTTACCCTAACATGCACAAAATATGGTATACTAGCTGATGCCCGCGACTTCGACCGCGTGGATCGAGGTTTTTCGTTTCCCGCAGGAACTCCTTAATTTTCCGGGATAAAAAGTAGCCTATGTGTTATTCCAGACTATAATCTATCTCTGTGCCAAATTTCATCCAGATCCGTTCAGCCGTTGGGGCGTGATTGAGTAACAAACATCCATCCATACATCCATACATCCATCCAAACTTTCGCATTTATAATGTTTATATGGTATACTAGGAGTAAAAAATAGTCGGCATGTAAGGATTCGTAGAGAAAAATAACACAGATATGAAATATTACTTTTGTCTCTACTTTTGACGTAACGAGACAAGTAACCAGTGGCGATTCCTGGTGGTCAATGTGGGGTTTGCGCTAGCTGATGGTTAGGTATTTTCTCAATAAAACACATTTACCTCATATACCTATCACTGATTAGGGGTATAGGTTTTAAATAACTGATAGGTATCCCTAACAGGTTTGCCCGCCATCTTAGAGTAGGTACCTACTTACATCATCACCCACCACCTGGTGACATTGCAGTCAAGGGCTAACTTGTACTTACTAGATTAAAGAATACTATTTTTATTTATCTTACACTAGCAGATTCCCGCGACTTCGTCCGCGTGAAATAACTTTTTAAATTCCCACGGGACCTCCCTAATTTTTCGGGTTAATCTCGGTTCTCGTACCAAGCCTATGACACTCACAAATAATGTGGCTTTCTGTTGGTACCCGAATTTTCAAAATCGGTTCAGTAGATCCAGAGATTACCCCCTACAACCTCACAAACTTTACCTCTTTATAATATTAGTATAGTGCGCGTTACATTATCACTATGATATCTTCTAAGATATTCATCTGAATTAAATGGTGTAAGGGCGAATTTGATCTATATTAAATACTTGAGATGAACAACCATTTTATTTTGATAAGGATTAATACTAGGTATGTTGGTAAAAACACCTTCGCGAGTAAAGCATTGTTTTAGACCAAATTTGAAAATCATAATGACGGTTATTGTGAGACGATCTTAAAACATAGCTATATGCTGTCGCGGACTTTTTTTTAGAACTTTTTGAGAGGAACAATTCCACGATACATTGTTTTCGTGTAACTTTTACCATTTACGCAGCGCACGCCACGGAAGCTCTCAGATGAGACAATTTTTTCCGACTTCATTCACATTATTGCAATATTCGTAGGCATCTTTAATGTTTTTGAAAATAAAATATAGCCTATGTTACTCGCCGAGAATGTAGCTTTCTTATAGGTGATTTTTTTTTAAAAATCGGTTGAGTAGTTTTTGAGTTTCGAAAATAATACTACACAGCACATGCGCAACTCATAGTGCACGCCTTCGGCCCGTAGTGAGCGGGAGTAAGCGAGCCGACGGAGTTCGAAGATTCTCGCAGTACGAGCCACGTGGCGATGCGGCGCACGTCTCAAGGCACAACTCACAACCAAGGTGCGAGGTGGTCATGGAGCGTGCGTGATTTTAAATAATTATCGAATAACGCAATCATTTAATTGATAAACTTATATGATTTGTATATTTGATATGGTAGGTACCTATTTCATGTTATAAAATAAGTATTAGTATATTACTTAAATATAGATCTAGAATAATTGGTAAGTAACTTATTCATAATTATTGGTATTGCGGCGCAAGCTGCGCAATCTTAGAGGAATCGCCACTGCAAGTAACGATGTTAGATTCGGTAGACAATAATTAGAGATAACGGGTAGACATAATTTTACTCATTGTGCGCATGCTAGCCCTACTGGTCAACGCAATCAAAAGCCGCATATTTTGTATATATTTTGACATTCGCCAACAAATCAAAACCTTTAGGGTACCTACTTCCCGCTGACCTAGAATCATGAAATTCGACAAGAAGTAAGGTTTCACAGCACAAGTACGTACCTATAGGAAAAGCACCGAAAATTGTTAATTAGGGTTCAGTAGGTATTCATAGGGTGTCAAATTGTTTGTCAGGCGCTACCCAGTTATTTCACAGCTGATTACGTGTTGTCATGACATCTTAGATCTTATTTACAAAAATAATAGGGATGATGACAACTCAATCAAATCAGCAACTCTTTATCAAACTTAAAAACGCACTTCCAGTATGGAAGTTGTATGAAATTCACAGTTGTGACGTCATACACTTTCAACGCACTTTTTTTCTTTAATCTATATTTTAAAATGGTTATCTAACCGAGGATGTGTATTTTAGGTCTTTTGGAAGACCCTCTACTTAAGAATCAGTTAGAAATAATTTATTTTTGATAGATCTAATCATCCCTATTGTGTGGTGGTAAGTTATGATATTTGTGCTACGGAACCCTTTGTGCGCGAGTCTGACTGGTACTTGACCGGTTTTTCTTTAAATACTTATTCCTATAGCTTTCAAAGAAAGTATACGCAATACGCATGGCAGTCTGAGAATTCAAATATTATTTGATAATGTTTTAAGGCTTCCCAGCAGTCGCGAAGCCTTACAAAAGTTATTAAACTACCTTGGCAACGTAGTAATCTATACAAGTAGGTATACGTAGAACTCTGTTAGAAATCTAAGACCGGAGGCCTTATCCATACAAATCCATACAAATATTATAAACTAGCTAGCTGATGCCCGCGACTTCGTCCGCGTGGTTTAAGTTTTTTTGATTCCCGCGGGATCTCCTTAATTTTCCGGGATAAACACATACTTTACATACATACATTGTCTCGTAGCTACTGGAACAACAACCGGTGCCATATTATACTAGAAGAAGGCGCGTTATTTCATCTTAGACAAGCTCTACCATCGCTTAAAAAAGTTGAGAGTACTAAAACTAGATGATGCGCGACTTCAACCGCGTGGATTTAGATTTGATGAGTTCCGCGGAAACTCCTTAGTTTTCCGAGATGAAAAGTAGCCTATGTCCTTTCCCGGGATGCAACCTACCTCTGTACTAAATATCATCAAAATCGGTTGAAAAGATGGGCCGGGAGAGCGTAGCAGACAGACAGACAGACACTCTCTCGCATTTATAATATTAGTATGGATTAGTATGGAATATGGATGTCAGCTGTCTATGTAAAACCTGCATCAATCATTGTAACTGGCTTGTGATTGGCTGAATTCATGGTATTCTTGCTGCGTCAATGGATATTGGCCAATAGCAGAAGAGTGTTAATAAATTCAGCCAATCACAACAATTGATACTGTAACAATGATTGATGCAGGAACTACACAATCGCCCTACAGATTTATCCTCCCTTGACGTCTCTAAAATATGGATTATAATATTTCCGGAACTAGAGCGTCGACAATATTAGAATCATACTGCTTTATGGGATGATAGTAAGCTATACCAGGCTTGCAGGCGTTATAAGTTTGAAGCAGCTTAAGTTGAAGTACTTATAGTAGGTATACTCTAGCAAAAGATATTAGGCATTAGGCACAATTTATCAGTAAAACTGGTAAATAACCTTGACAACAGGGATTAGACAGTATAATGGCAAACCCATCCACAGCCCAGGGGCCATATTACAATCGCTTAAAGCCGTATTGTTATAATTTTTTTGACGTTTGTGTTTTAGAATTATAATCCTTATTTTAGGGACGTCAAGGTGCGTGACATAAAACTGTAAATTTGAAATGAAAATGCTTTAAGCGATGGTAGTAACCCCCCAGGCCATTTTGCCCGGATTCCGCCCTTTCCGGTAACAATACAGTAACAATGATGGCTTTATTACCGGGATTATGCCAACCCAATAAAAATCCAAAGAACTAAACTTATGGAGTACAACGAGTGAGGGTACACGAGTGGCCTAGTTGCGACAACGCATATCAGTCAATTGCGATTGTCAAGCAACGTTGACCAAGTCGGTAACTGGATGGGTGACCGAATTTGGAAGTCCGAATTTGGCCTTTTAGTTTCCTCCGTGCCTCGGAGAGCACGTTAAGCCGTCGGTCCCGGTTATTATCACTCACATCTGATGATATCCGTTAGAAACCTAAGAGTTGAAATAGTAGGTACTCTTGGGTAAGTATTATCCCAAGAAAACCCCTGCCATTATGTGATTAATGGAAAGAGGTCACGACTCACGACTCACGACCCTCAGAATAACGACGCAGAGAGAGATAGAGTACAAAGTCGTCCTTAACAGCAATTGCAATGTGGCTGGTACGTGGAGATTCTTCTTCTCCCCTCGTTACCTCAACTTTGAACCTGGAGCACAATAATTTGCTTAAAAATACTAATCATTACCATTTACCTTAATATTTCAACTCAAAGCCAAATGTTTTTATTCAAATAAACTTTCACACGTGATTTTGAAGAGCCCCATATTGTAATCATGAGGGAACACAGAAGAGGGAAACTGGTTCCATAATTTTCAGATACATGGCAGAAAAGACCTGGAAAACGGGAGGTGGAAGAAGACCAGGCATCCAGTCGAATCTGTTTTAGATAGAGTAGTTGTAGATTTCTTGTGCATGTGTAAAAGTAGGAAAACGAAAAAGTTTTGAAACAAAAGTCGCTAATGTAACATTATTAGTACAACTTTTGGATTTCTGAGTGAATTACCTAAGTGGCAACTTGGGAGTAACTTGGAAAGATTACTGAAAGTTCCACCAGATTGACAATAGGTACCTACTATTAATAAAAGGTTAAGTAAGTGCGTAAGTTATAGATAGAATCCTGAGGGAAGTAAAATAGGTATAATCACATGTCAAATTGTCTGAGCAAATCGACTCGAACTGTTTAAGGAGGTCATACATGCATTTTAACGTACAGTCATCTATTATCTCATGAATTATCCGTTTGACAAACGATTACGATTACGATTTCCTTACACAATCGGGGGGTGAGATAAGTAAGACTAATTGATAGATATTTTTAATTTTTTATGAGTTGCTCTTCATAATGTTCTCAAAGGTGTGTGAAGTCTGCTGATTCGCCCTTAGCCAGCGTCGTGGACTTCGGCCGAAACCTATTCTTATTCTGGGTGGCTGTGCTCAGTAGTGGGCTAGCGTATGGATTGATGGTGACAACAGTAGTGGTTCGATCCTTGGGCCTGTATTTCTAACTCATCATTCTGAGAGAAGACTTGATGCGGAGACGGTGATTGGTAGAAATGATGATGATTGATTAGTCTAATTATTAAAAAAAAAAATTAACAACAACTTTTATCGTCTGCATATTGAATTTAGTGTGACGCCATTTTATTCTTCGTATTCTTCTCAGCATAGCCTTTTTAATACCTTATCAATTATCATGGGGGTGCATAAAAAAACTAGTCCGCCATCTTTAGGAGTCCGCCATATTGGATTTAGAATGACGTCACTTAGCTAGCCATGCATTACTGTCATCTAAACCTACGATTATCTATGTAAAATTTTAGCACAATCGGTTGTCAGTGTTCTAAAATTTAGTTGCAAGCTAAGGTTGCAAGATTTGAAACTTGTAAAAAGACAAACTATCTCAAATGAGAAGCACAAAGCCACTATAAAGGCTATGATTTGCGTAAAACCCTACAAGAGACCTGGGTAATGCTGTGGGCGAACGATGAGGCGACGACGATGATGAAAACCACTTTCAATGTACTTAAGTGAAAATAAAAATCAAATTAAACCAAGACCTCATTGAAACCGCAACATTACAAGCTATGATATTATTTTAATGCCCACCTCACAAGAATCTAAGATTAAAAACCACTTTTGTTTACATAACGATGTGAACTTTAACATTAACTGTATAGAACATAAATTCCTTCACGCTTGCTGATAATGATAGCACTATCAGAAAACAATCTTATTTCTAAACTCAATGTAAATTCAGCTTTATTAAATGCAGAGTAGAGTTCAAATTTGTATGCGTCTAAAATTAATGTTGGTCACTTAGTGCTCTGCTAACTTCGGAACCAGTTCCTTACAGTCATCCACATAAATCCTACAAGCAAATATAATCTCTGTATTTTGAAATTTAAGGGTTAAATCAGCGTGCGTAGTCTATTACGTGATGTGTGGTAAGGTATACATTCCTTGGCTGATAGAACGGGACATGGTACAAAAAGTAAAAGGTGTTACGGAATTATGAGCCTAGTCTTCAAAATAATACACGCTTGCTTTTGTTTTATAGGAGTGTCTAACATATGATAGTCGATATTTTTGTTTTGTCTTTTTCCTTCGTTATCTTGTATCCATTTCTCTAAGTCCGTGATACGAGTATATCATAGAAAAGCATAAAATGACATATTTATATGATTGTCCCAATAGGATGAGCTATTTTTCCAACTTCTTTAAAACATCTGATCACGTCATCTTACCCACTTCACCAATAGTGATGGGAGTATTAAAAGCTGACAAGTTTCTAGATATTCCCATCATTATTGGTCGAATGGCAGATGAGATGAGGTGATCGTTATAGAAGTTGAAAAAACAACTCATCGGTATTGGAACAGATTTTACGTACAGAATGTACAGAGAATGGATAGATAGTAGACACTTGCAGCTTAAACCGCTGGGTCTAGGATCTTGCGTTGTTTTTGCTACTATAGGTAAAGTACCTAATACTCAAGTTAGCCCTAGTCTGCTATCTCACTTGGTGATAAGTGATGATGCAGTCTAAGATGGTAGAGACCTAACCTGATAGGGGTATAGCAGTTATATAAAACCCATAACCCTGATCGGTTTGTACAAGGCATCGTACCGGAACGCTAAATCGCTTGGCGGCACGTCTTTGCCGGTAGGGTGGTTACTAGCCATGGCCGAAAGCTCCCACCAGGTCAGACCAGATAAAATGCAGAAATTATAAATTCCCAAATTGACTCTGCCGGGGATCGAACCCGGGACCTCCCACGTTAAGACAACAGCGCTCAACGCTGCGCCAGGGTGGTCGTCAAAAGTCTAAGAAGTTAGCGCTTGCGTTATTGGACAAAAAACATTTCTATAGCGAGAATAGCATAAATTCAGCCAATCAGAACAATTGAGACTGTCATAATGATTAATGCAGATCTACATAATAAGTATACGAGAACTTATAGTTACGTATACAGGACGTGTCTCCTGTTTTTCCTTTACAATGTTTTTCTCGAGCGACTACCAACGCGTGGCTGGCTTTTAGGAGATTGATCCCCTGAATAAATAACATCTTAAAATATGTATTATGAATTTTACTGAAAATACCAAAGAAGAAGGCTGGTAGGTGGACTTCATAATATACTTACTTACTAATATTATAAATGCGAAAGTGTGTTTGTTTGTTGGTATATTGGTTTGTTGGTATTCCAATATACTTACTTACTAATATTATAAATGCGAAAGCATGTTTTGTTGGTATATTGGTTTGATCGACGTGATTTTGGGCATGGGTATAGTTGAGGACCTGGAGAGTGACATACGCTTTTTATCCCCGGAAATTAAGGAATTCCCGCGGGAATCAAAAAAACTTGAACCACGCGGAAGAAGTCGCGGGCATCAGCTAGTTAATCATAAACGCCATAAGTTGGACTAAATTCTAAAAGAAATTTAAACGTTTTCCAATTATAGGGTTCCGAACCTAAGGGGTGCCAAAGGGACCCTATTACTAAACCTCCGCTGTCCGTCCGTCCGTGCGTCTGTCTGTCAGCGGGGTCTATTTCATAAACCGTAATAGTTAGACAGTTGAAATTTTAACAGTTTGAGTATTATTTTCTATTGCCGCTTTAACAACAAATAAGAAAGTTGAATTAAATTAAAAATAAAGGAAATATACAAGATAAGTACGTGATTATGGAGATTATGGAGAGGAGACGTTGACTCGACAATGCACGATTGTGAAGACACACAATCGTGCATTGTCGAGTCAACATATCCTGAACATGCTCCGGTTTCGGAGTGAAACGTACGTTGAGAGTGATTTGGAAGATTTGTGTGGTGTGGTGCTGTGCCGGTGCGAGTTGTTGGGTGGTGGGTGTTCGCATGCTATTGGTGAAGGACACGCACATAGATTTGTCTACTGTCGCGGATTATAGCGAATTAAACTGCTCTTTCATTCATTATCATGGACTTCCGCAAAGTAACGCCTGCTTCGATTCAATAAGTACGTGATTTTTTTCCGCCTTTTTTGCTGCATCTCTTGAACCGTAATTCAGGGTCAGTAATACTAAAGCTACTTTAACAACAAATGATGGTGGACTATGGCCAAAGCGTTCTCATTCTGAAAGGAGTTATACTCGTGTTCAGTAGTGAGCCGGCAATGAGTTGAAATGATGATGATTATGATGAAACTGACGTAACAAGAAACGTATCCCAGGCCCTCTTTCTTGTAAGAGTAATCGATCCACTGCGCTTCTAAAGTCGTCGAGTTTGCTTCAGATAGTTTTTAGTCAGTGCAGTGGCGTAAGTTAAATTAAATTTCACAAGTTTGTTTTTGTAACGACTTCTATTACAAAATGTTTTGGAGCGCTCTGTGGTGCATTTTAGCGCAACCTAACATTTTTTACGAGCAAGAGTTTTGACGGACTGATCATGCTAAAAACACCACACTGCGCTCTACTGGCTCTACGACGAAAATCACAGATGTTGGAGACAAAGCGGCAAAACTAAAGTGGGGCTGGGCCGGACGTGTGATGCGCATTTTAGACGATTTAAGGGCAAAGACCTTTTGAAAGGCCACAACACATTTAATTATGGAACCAGCTTCCATCTTCTGTGTTCCCTTATGATTATAAAAGGGCGGATAAACAAATATCTCAAAAGCCGGCAACGCATTGGCGGTTCCTCTGGTGCTGCAAATGTTCATGGGCGGAAGTAATCACTTAGGTAACATCAGGTGACTGGTGAATCAATCAAATATTCATTTATTCAATTTAGGTACACTGTAGGTACACAATATATTGACGTCGAGTACTTACTTATAAAACATGATGGTGATAATTAGTTTCGGTATCTTAAACCTTTAGCTATGAGGGTACTCGCTATATATATTTTTAAAAAACCACATTGGGTACCACTAAACTCAAAAAGACGTCGAGGCAGGCCGAGGCGCCGCTGGCGCGACGAACTCGATTTTTTGGAGGACTGACCCCAAACATCTATGGACGGAAGAAAGAAAGAATGGAAGGAAGAAAGGGAGCCCTTTGCCCTACATTGGGATACTACAGGCTGGAAATAATAATAAAATAATAAAGAGTTTTGGGCCCATTTTACTTTGACGCTAATGTGATCGAACGCTCGATACGATCAATCGAATTCGCATTGTAAAAACCGCCTATTAAGCTTACTGGCCGGGGACAATAATTATTGTATATGTGACAGAAGAGCGTTAAACTATCTATTATTATTATTATTTCTCTCTCTAGTAGACAGAGTAGTAGAGTATCTGTATGTAATTATTTTAGTTAGATTTCAATATTTTGAAAACTTCCATTTAGTTCTCCGTAGCTTAACGGAAAAAGTGACGCGTCGTAAGCAAGATGTCGCAGGTTTGCGACATATCATTTAATCATTTAATAGCGAAACTACCTATGTTCTTATGGGGTGTCCAACGACACTCCACGGCTTGTTTCGATATAGAATTGTAGGTTTGTCTTTCCGTTGGAATCGAAGGTTGTTTTTAAACAATATACCGATGAGTAGTTGCAGTTATGTGTCGAATGGCGGTAATGTCATGGCGTGACTGCGCATCTCGCCGTTACGTCAATTGTGACTCAGTTAATTGTAATTGCGAGGCAATTAGACGCGTGGAGATTGAAACAATACAATCTCTTCTGTGCGATTATACATCTTTTCATTATAAGTAAAACTTGAGAGTAGCGTTCATTCGTCACTTTCACCGAAAATAGCCACCATATGACCAAACAGAGCAGCTGATTTGAGGTTGCCATCTTTTATCGAGATCCTTGATTATTTGCCAAGCAAAAGTTACATGTTTTTGCAGGTGGGCCATATGGTTTTTTTACTGATAACTATAATAATTACGTTACGCAGAAACAAACGGCTTCCCGACAGGTCAATTCTTTCCCTAGAGGCCCTTAACAAAACTATCTGTAACTATCGTTTATGCTACGGCCAGGTCATGTATACCATGAAAAAAAACCGACTTCACTAATAACTAAAACTAAAAAGAAAAAAACTGCTATACCCCTAACAGGTTGGTGATTTAGACTGCATCATCACTTACCATCAGGTGAGATCGCAGTCAAGGGCTAACCTGCAGTAGATTAAAAAAAAAAGGTAACGTAAGTTTACCATTTTTTTGTCTTCGTAAGTTCGTAGAGCAGATTTCCAATTATTTCGGAAACTTTTTCATATCGACGGTAGGCTAAGTGAAATGACAGTTTGATTAAATCCATAGTAAGTACCTTAGTTTCGGAACGCAAAATCACTTGGCGGTATTAAAAGTACCTAACTATTTAAACCACGACCAAAGCCTTCCACCAGACAATGTACTAACTACAATGATTTAATCTTACAGAATACTAATAATAATGACTCATGTTTTAACTGGTTATATCAGTCATCAGGAAAACGCTAAGTTGCCAAGTACCTACCTACTCATAAGTAGGTACCTAAGTTATGTTAAAGATGGTAGATTCACTTGAGGATTAGACGGCACTTGTAACTTGTAAGAATTTATTTGAATTAGTCTTTTCACTAAACATGGTTATCGAAATATAGTTTTTCAGCAAATAGTTGTCTTAAATAAGGAAGCAGCTTCTACATGCTGTTTTTCTTCAAAACTAGAATAATATGGGGCTATTCAAGGGGCATGCTGCTGCGTCCTGAAGAACAAAAGAGGGAATCTATCTTAAGCGGCGCTTGTTCGAGCAGTGTGTGCTGCCAGTCATGACCTACGGTTCGGAAACATGGACTCTGACAAAACAAATTACAACTAAGATGCAAGTGGCACAACAAGCAATAGAGCGGGCCATGCTCGGTATATCGCTCATTGACCGTGTGCCAAACACTACATTGCGCCAAAGAACGGGACTGACCGATATTGTTTTGAAAGTGTCCAGGTCAAAGTGGAGGTGGGCAGGGCATGTCTGTAGGACCAAAGATGATCGATGGACCCATTTGCTACTGGAATGGAGACCACGTACCGGCAAACCAAACGTAGGAAGACAACCGTCTCGTAGGTCTGACGACATCACCAAGCTTGCGGGGAAAACATGGAGGAGGCTTGCCCAACATCGAGAAGAGTGGCGTGCCCATGAGGAGGCCCATGTCCAACAATGGATGAAAAAAGGCTCATAAAGAAGAAGAAGATTCAAGGGGCTTGTTATTGGTACTGCAAAATTATATGTTAATACTATGGTTTGGTATGGGGGGTATGGCTTCGCTCACTTGCTCGCCTGCCATTTGGTTGTTATTCAAATTTTAAAAAAATATGGATTCTGTGCAATTCCCGCTGTCTAGGTGGCAATCGGTCATCAGGATTTTCCAAAAAGTGCCTAGTGGGAGATTTTCTTTCCATATTTTCTATGGAATTGTCAAGCGCTTGACAGATGGCGCTCGATCAATTATTCCATTGTCGCAATCGAATACGTAACAAACTCCCACCGGCCTGCAGTTTTGTTGACAACAGCGAACCTACGTTTTCACGTAACTTGACGAAAATTCTGAATATTTTGATAGTTTTTATTTATTTTATTTATTTCACAAGTAAAATGTACCTACACATATTTTTTTGATTTCTTCGTGATCGTAAGCGCTTGACGGCTTGTCTGAGCACTGCACATTCCTCCATGTAACTAAATATGTAGATTGTAGATGTAAAACGTATTCATTATAATATATTCTAATCTATGGTGTTAAGTATAAAAAACTCTCAAACTCTTCGAAAACCCTCCTATATTATTATGATACAACTTCACGGTAAGTTCGTATAATCAGTGAAGTATTCAGTGATTTTGGTCAGAAAGCTGCGGAATGTCCACAATCATTGCTTTAGGAGAAAAATTGAAACCATAACATGAAGCGCATACCCGTCGGTTCCCGAGCCAAGGCTGACCGGTTTTTTGCCATCGCGTCGAATATTATTATTTTCATTTTTTACGTCAAGCCGGTCCGAGTACGACCCCGTAACTCCAAGGCTTTTATCCTGTGTAACTTTTAATTGGAGATAACTTTTAATTGTACATCGAACTCATTTTTGCCGGCGGAGGCTTATTAGAATACTGTAGCAACCGCTCACGGTATCGCCCCCGTGGAAAATTTCGAAATTTCCTTATTCCTTGTTTACAATATAAAAGGTAACCTCTGAAATCTAAATTATTCTGATGTTTGTAAACCTGCTCTATGAACGCGCAGGTCCTTGAGGGATAACAATTAACAACCAAAATCAAAAGATCCGCTAGATAACGTAGGCCTAAAGGCCTAATGCTAATGCTAATGCTAATGCTATTAATTAATTGCTAATGGTTTGGGCTATGATGCCCAAACCATTAGCAAGGATATGGAACGCCCTTCCGGCTTCTGTTTTTCCATCTGCTGATAATATTGGTATCTTCGAATCACGAGTGAATAGGCATCTTCTAGGCAAGTGCGCTCCACCTTAGGCTGCATCACTACTTCCAGCAAGTCTGATTGGAGCCAAGCGCTAGTCTATAAATTAAAAAAAAACAAAGTTGCCTATTGTAAGATCATTAATTAATATTGTCAACCAATCATAAGCGATCGCGATCGTTACTCAGTAGCAAACATGTTTACGTAGTACGTCTCCAGGGTGATGGTGTTGAAATGTAGAGCATTTATGATTTAGGAATAAGGAAATGAATTTTCCCGGGTGAAAATGAAGTAGCAGGTTTAACTAAAGTGTGTGGTTTGATCTAAAACAAATCTCGATGTTACTTTTACAGTCTCTAATAGGAAGATCGTTTGTGTGTATAATGTTAGAAGAAAATTCTAATAAGATTTAGTAATAGGGATGATGCAACTCGATCAAATCAGCAACTCTTTATCAAACTTAAAAACGCACTTCTAATATGGAAGTTGTATGAAATTCACAGTTGTGACGTCATAAAATTTCAACGCACTTTTTTTCATTAATTTTATTTCAAAATGGTTATCAAACTTAAAACTAACCGAGGATGTGAATTTTAGGTCTTTTGGAAGACCCTCTATTTAATAATCAGTTGGAAATCATTTATTTTTGATATCTAAGGCATCATCCCTATTAAATCAAATACTTATTATTATTAGTATTGTGTAAATAGGTACATGTCATCATAGGACCATAATTTTATTAATATAGTTTTTTTTTAAAATATGAATAACTAGATGATGCCCGCGACTTCGTCCGCATTGATTAAGGTTTTTGATTCCAGCGAAAACTTTTGAATTTACCGGGATTATAAGCACCCTAAGCCTATGCCCTTCCCCGGGATACAACCTATCCCTGTACCAAATTTCATCAAAATCGGTTGAACAAATGAGGCGTGAAATAGTAGTAGACAGACAGACAGACATAGGGACAGACAGACACACTTTCGCATTTATAATATTACAGTATGGATTAATATAATATTTTACCTTGCACTGTGGTAGAGTTTCTTAATAGAGCTATTATTACACCAAGGGTGTGGGTTCGAATTCGATCCGCGATTTCGCTTTCGGCCTTCGGAGTTTCTCATAATATGATTAAATATATTGTGGTTTCACTAATTACTCAATCTATTTATACCTATTGCCACATATGTAACGGTATAACCTACCTAGCACGTACCACTATCTATTGCAGTATTTCATTTAAATAAACTTACTATATCTTGACGATTATTGATATAAAAACTGTCCATAATTAAATTAAATTAAAACAGCCTACATGTACCATATAGTAGTACTTACTTAGAACATAAAAAAAATTATAACTGTGAAAACTTGCACTAGCACAAAATGCAGCGGCGCGCGGAGTTCATTCACCCCGATCTGACCATCCACTTTCCACTGACCACTATTTGACTACCACACAACACAAATAAAACAATGTATTTTTAACACAACACTAATATCTTTAACAATATTCGGTTCAAGTATCAGCCGCGGTCGCGAACGGTGACTCGACAGTCGATCGACAGCTTGGAGTTTAAACCGGTGCTCTCGCTCGCACTACACAGGTTTTTGAATGGTGTTGCTGCGTTAATGATTTAGTTTTACTCGTTTTCTCGTTGGAATCTTATTGGATTTAGCTTTTGGTGTCGTTTGACTGGTTTAAAAAAATATTAAAATTATCGGATACCGCGAGGTCTCAGTTCTGGGCGAACCACTAGTAATAAAAGCAACCGGTAACTTGTTTTTAAATTTCCTTTTACACTAACCTACACAATAACATAAAGGAACAATTGCAACATAATCTGCAAAGTCTGAACTATACACTAATTTCTTCAAAATTCAACTCATAATATTCGGTTTAATCGGTTTAATTTTACTCGTTTGCTTATTGGAATCTTATTGGACTGACTTTTTGATATTTTCATATACTTGTTTTAAATATTATGCTGGTAGTATTTGTATAGGCCTTGGGTGCTCTACAGTGCATGAAGAGGGGCAGTTTTTTTGACTTCCGGGATAGGTTAGGGATCTAGGAAGAGAGTCAAGTGCAGTGACTCCAGTGCTAATAATATACTAGAAATAATACTACTAAAGCGATGTAGGTTGACGGGCGGTCTGGGCAGGTCCGGGACGTCGGAAACTACTAGGGGTCGCTGGAAGAACAGCGCTGGAGTGGTGCTCAAACACCACTTTAGCATTACGCTGAGGCGATGCCCTTTTTGGGATTATTTGTGGCACAAGAAAAAAAAAGAAAAAAAAAGTTAAGTTAGTTTAGTTCTAGTTTTAATTTTATGTTTTTTGAAATTTTTTGTTTGTTCTTTGTTTTTGTGTTCAAATCCCAAATAAAGACTTTATTTATTATTTATTTATTTATTTTATTTACTAATACTAATAATAATATAATAGTTATAACTAGAAAACTATTGGTCCTACAGATAATAAATTTACATAATGGTAACTTTTTAAAAGCTGATAAAAAATACTACATTCTCTATTCATTTCAGACAAAAAGTTTCTGTCTTCAATAGTTATTGAACTTGAGAACAATTGTAATTGTTCTCAAGTTATCCGCTTTTGAGAACTAATGCATTGGGATTTGGGACAATGAGGCCATCGCAATTAGAAAGAAAGAAAGAAAGAAAAATCATTTAGGTATTCACCGTCACAACACGTCGTAACAATTAGGATCACCTAATCGTTGTCTAGCTAATTTATATATACACAGTAGCATTAGAACCAAGCTTATTCAGCTAAATAAATTGGCAGTCATAGGAACTGCCGATAGAAGTAAAAATTTATAACTTAGAATTTTAGTATTAAAATTTGAAAATAATATAAAAAAATTTCAAACGCCAATATAAATTCGAATATTAAAAAAAACTAAGGCATTAAAGTTTAATTACGAATGTAGTACTTACTAGCTGATGCCCGCGACTTCATCTGCGTGGTTTAAGTTTTTTTGATTCCCGCGGGAACTCCTTAATTTTCCGGAATAAAAAGTAGTCTATGTCACTCGCCGGGTCCTCAACTATACCCATACCAAAAATCACGTCGATCCGTTGCTCCGTTGCAGCGTGATTGAAGGACAAACCAACAAACCAACAAACCAACAAACAAACACACTTTCGCATTTATAATATTAGTATGATGATATTTATATATAAAACCTTTTGTCTTCGTAACAACGCGAGCATGTCGGTGACGCGGAGCATGTCGGTGACGCGAATCCACAAGTTTACCCCCGACCAAAAAGTGTTCAACGCGGCTAAAGTTTTCACTTCAAAATTAACTACGGAATAAGTTTTACCTGTACCTAGTGGGTTTACCTAGCTGTCAACTTATAGGCTAAAGCGTTCCTACCTAGACCTCATCATTGCTTTGCGCTAAGCACGATTGTTGTCAAGCGCAAACCTATTTTGCAATAAAAAAAACTGATCGTGATCCAATAAAGTGGCAAACTTAACACCCCTGGCAACACCGGCCGAGCAACCTCAAAGGCTCTACGTATGACCGGTGACTACGTAGCACGTACTATACCGCGAATGTCCACAGCCTGCGACACAGTTGTAACTACACAACTGCAGTTCACAGTCTTTAGAACTTTGTCGCAGTAAGCAGTTCCCTTAGTTTTACTTGGATTTGAGACTAACCATTTACAGAAATACCGTTCCAACTTCCTATCCATATCCATAACTATGAAAAAAGTTTAAAAAAACTTTAATTAAGTGTCTAAGTATTAAGTCTAGCTGTTAAAAAAATTATACCTTATCTACGCAAAAAAAAAAAACTAAGTAAATCATAGTTTTGTAAATCCCCGGGATTTTCAATCCCTACATCGACCCGGACAAAGCCGAATTATACAAAAAAAGACAAACTAAAAATAAAGAAAGTAAAACATAATAAAGTTCGAAAGTGTGTCTTCATTTTACTTTAAGCACTTGTAAAATCGCTGAAGCGATGTTTGAAAGATAGTTTGCTTTCTAGACTGGGTAGGCGTGAGCAACTTTTTACCTACTACGAGAAAAAAAATACACATCGGAAGCGGTGTAGTGGTTTTTTTTTTAAATTTATAGACTAGCGCTTGGCTGCAATCAGACTTGCTGGAAGTAGTGATGCAGCGTGGAGCGCGCTTGTCTAGAAGATGAATATTCACTCATGACAATATTATAAGCGGATGGAAAAACGGAAGTCAGAAGGGCGCATTTTTAATTTTTAACAACTTCAATCCATGCAGACTAGAACGCGGGACAAAGCTAGTTTCGAGTATGGCGATGCTATGATATGACTTAAGCTAGAAACACACTACTCTGACGTGTTATGTTGTGACTCCTGACGCGTCAGAAGTATATCGGTTTCATACATTAGAGATACACTATTTTGACGCGTTGTGTCGTGATCCCTTGTGTCGTGTCTCTCTTTACAAATAACTAGCAGAGTGAAATAAGTTTTTTAATTCCCACGGAAACTCTCTAATTTTTCGGGTTAATATATATAGCCTATGACACTCACAAATAATGTGGCTTTCTATTGGTACCAGAATTTTCAAAATCGGTTCAGTAGATCCAGAGATTACCCCCTACAAACTCACAAACTTTACCTCTTTATAATATTAGTAGGTATAGATGTATGGAACCGATTGATATGCTTCTGACGCGTCAGAGTCAATTTCATTTCATATATTTAATCAAAAACATACAATCTACATGATGCACAGTTATCAAAAAGTAATACAATAAAGTATTATATAATAAATCAAGGTTTTTCATTAATAAAACACTTAATTAGTCTTAGATACCTACATCATTTAAAACAAAACGTTTGCGCTAGGGAACCTGTATGACAGCAGTATAACGACTTCCTCCAGGATCTCACTGAGTGACTTATAAGTGACAGGATTACTTATATTTTATTATCGTTTTGCTAAATTAAAAGTAGAGTAGTAGTGTATTCCTAGCTTTAGTTTACAGTATGGAAGCCATTGTTGCCAGTCGTATAATCGCATTAGAAGGAAAGAGCGATGCGCTCGCATTAAACCGGGAAGCGTAGAACGTATGAAGGCACAGTTACTTAAGCTGTACGCTTAACTATCGAGGGTATATTATCATCGCTTAAAACCGTATTATTTTAATACTAGCTGATGCCCGCGACTTTGTCCGCTTGGAATAAGTTTTTTTAAATTCCCACGGGAACCCCTCAATTTTCCGGGATAAAAAAATAGCCTATGCCACTCTCCAGGTCCTCAACTATACCCATGCCAAAAATCGCGTCGATCCGTTGCTCCGTTGCGCCGTGATTGAAGGACAAACCAACAAACCAACAAACAAACCCACTTTCGCATTTATAATATTAGTAAAGTATGATTTAGTCCAGGCGAATTAGCTTGTATTGAAACGAAAAAAAACAAAATTGTTAACAGGATGGGAACAGTTGGAAATGGTAAAGTGGCGTATAATAAACGTAAAAAAAATAAATGCGTGAGCAGGAGTGTTTCCAGATTTATTTAGGGGATGAAAAGGGGAAGAATTTTGGATTATTGCGATTTCCGGCGAAAGTTGACGTCGGAGAGAAAAGTGACAAACAGAAAAGTTGTAGATCATAAAAAGATCTACAACTTTTGTTTGAATGATTTTTTCACATAACCTCAAAATCTCCAAGTAAAATGCGAAAAACCGCTTTTATCGTTTTTTATTTTTCATTTACACAAAGATAATTTTATTTTGACGAAACTTGGTGAAAGTATACCTTTTTGTGTCTGAAATATTCACAAATTTTTTCAGATAAAAATATTCAAAGACTTCCGAGATAATCACGTTTTTCGGCCCAAAAAAATATTTTTCAAATTAAATTTCTCCTTAGGAAAATTGTCGTAGCGACTTCTTTCAAGTCGCAATTTTTTTGTTATGAGTTATACTTTCTTGTGAAATAATAAAAAAATACAGTCCCCATTTAAAAACATGCTCAAAAATTTGAAAAATCAAAAAATGAATTTTGCCACCATCTTTTTTTACTAAATGTTAATAATTTGTTTAAATTTTCAAATAATTCTTAAAAACTAATTGCACTATTCAATTGTACGGAAAAAAATACAAGAGATCCTTAGTTTTATTATTTGATAAAAAACCCTATTTTATATTTACATTAACAATTAGTAAATTAATGAACCTACATTAATCTAGGTTTTTTTTAATACATTTGTAAATTGATCATCTCTTTCTTCAATATCGCTTCTATTTGTAATTTCATTATCTTCTTCTTCTTCAATATCGCTCGGATAACCTGAGGATTCTTCTGATAATTGGTTTTCAGTGATTAAGCAAAGGCCCGGCTGCTCCTTTTCAGCAGCATTATCTTCGGATTCATCGAAATCTTCTGAAATTTTTTCAACATTCAAACAATTGTCTAAACCACGACATTTTGTACATAAATCAGTACATCAAAGCCCGTGCTTTCGACAACCACATCTGTTGCCTTCACAACCGGTTTCACAGCTACAAGAAATTATTTTTAATAATTCGTCAGATATGACAGAATCTTCAGTAAAACGTGGCATGAGAATTTTCAAATTATCGACAATAACTTCTTTCCAGCCCCACCTTGTTGGTGTTGTTTCGTTAAATTATTATCAAATTATGCAAACAGGATCGTCCATACTGCTAATCTGTAATACATATAATCAAGTATATAGAGAAAAAACATTTAAGGGGGACATAACCTAATAACTAACTATATATAATAAAGTGTCGCAATAACAAAGCTTATATTGACTGTGAAGACGCTACAAGAGGCGTTCAGTTATTTAATTCAAATAATAGTTTTATTTATCATACTCCAAATTTGTATGCTTGTATCAATAAAATGCCTTGTTGTATCAATGAAATTCCGTATTGGGAATAATGGCGACTTCTGCGTCTCCAGCTGGCTTGTGATGCGTGTGAAACGACACTGTGAGGCAGTCCGATCCTCTCCTTGGGTACCCTACTACCCTGGGACCGGCCCAGCTGTTCTATATAGCTGAAAGAGAGGCGGGGGACTAGGAGGAGATGACAGCGGTTCCTGTATGGAATCTAGTATACTAAACACGGGCAGCAGGAGATTTATATGAAAAATCATTATTCGACTTTATATGTTCATAGTAATACTGTTCAAAATTGAAATATCTAATCCAATAATGAAACAAAGAGTCATTTGTATTTTTTTCCGTACAATTGAATAGTGCAATTAGTTTTTAAGAATTATTTGAAAATTTAAACAAATTATTAACATTTAGTAAAAAAAGATGGTTGCAAAATTCATTTTTTGGTTTTTCCAATTTTTGAGCATGTTTCTAAATGGAGACTGTATTTCTTTATTATTTCACAAGAAAGTATAACTCAAAACAAACAAATTGCGACCTGAAAGAAGTCGCTAAAACAATTTTCCTAAGGAGAATTTTAGTTTGAAAAATATTTTTTTGGGCCGAAAAACGTGATTATCTCGGAAGTCTCTGAATATTTTTATCTGAAAAAATTTGTGAATATTTCAGACACTAAAAGGTATACTTTCACCAAGTTTCGTCAAAATAAAATTATCTTTGTGTAAATGAAAAATAAAAAACGATAAAAGCGGTTTTTCGCATTTTACTTGGAGATTTTGAGGTTATGTGAAAAAATAATTCATACAAAAGTTGTAGATCTTTTTATGATCTACAACGTTTCTGTTGTACACTTTTCTCTCCGACGTCAACTTTCGCCGAAAATCGCAATAATCCAAAATTCTTCCCCTTTTCATCCCCTAAATAAATCTGGAAACACTCCTGCTCACGCATTTTTTTTTTTTACGTTTATTATACGCCACTTTACCATTTCCAACTTTTCCCATCCTGTTAACAATTTTTTCCTAGTAATAGTGTAACTTGCCTGGTCTAATTGTTGACATTCGTGTTTCAGAATTATAATCCTTAGGTACTAGCCGATGCCCGCGTCTTCGTCCGCGTGGATTGAGGTTTTATGGTTCACGCGTCATCTGTTTAATTTTCCGGGCTAAAAAGTAACCTATGTGTTATTCCAGACTATAATCTATCTCTGTGCCTAAATTAATCCAGATCCGTTCAGCCGTTCTGGCGTGATTGAGTAACAAACATCCATCCATCCATCTGTCCATCCATCCATCCAAACTTTCGCACGTGACGTAGAGATGTTATTTAGAAATAATTCTGCTTTAAGCGATCACATCGGGAATACCGTTAGTGGTTAATTAAATAAATAATATTATTTACAACTACATGAAAGCCCATGACTTCATCCGCGTGAATTAATATTTTTTGATTCCCGCGGAAATTCTTTAATTTTCCGGAATGAAAAGTAGCCTATGTCCTTCTCCGGGATACAAACTGTCCCTGTACCAAATTTCATCAAAATCGGTTGAACAGATGGGCCGTGGAAGCGTAGCAAACAGACATACTTTCACATTTATAATATTAGTATGGAAATAATTAATTTTTTTTTACATAAATTAAACCTAGGTACTACAAAAATCTATAACATTTATATTTACAAAAAAATATACACCGTCCAAATGATCGTTAATGGGCATGGTTGATGGTACCCAAGACACTGGCGCTATTGCCTTTCTGAATTGCCAAGCCGTTGGGCTAAATAAGAGCCAGCTCTTGGGTTACCAGTAACATGGACCTACTGGGAAACAACATTGACAAAATGTTTCGTGTCCGATTAACCATGGACCCAGAGTCTCAAAAGCAAGCGCCGCAAAAAAAATTAAATAAATAAATAAACTCACATAGTTTAGTTTCGCTCCGTCTCTTCACGCGGAGTTTGATCACACACGAAGATATGCACTGCAACAATAAAACCTGTCATTAGTAGGTACCTGAGTAGGTAGGTAGGCGAACGAAACGGTTGTGCTCTTCGTTTCTGATTCGAACCGCCAGGATGTGGAATACCCTTCCAGCACAATACGTATTCCCTGCCACGTATAAATAAATAAAAATAAAAAATAACTTGAGTACCTTCAAGGCAAGAGTGAATAGGCATCTTCTAGGCAAGCGCGCTCCAACCTAGACCTCATCATTGCTTTGCACGTCATCAAGCGCACGCCTATTCTTCGATTTAAAAAAACTATCTGGGGCCATACTTCCAACGCCACAGAGTACATAAAGCCAACGCTTAAAGCCATATTGATTCATTATTGTTGACTTTCGTGTTTTAGAATTACTGCCTCGTTAGTCTAGTGGATAGAGCATAATATATGCGGATGAAGAGGTCCTAGGTTCGATTCTTGGAGCGGACCTAAGTAAAGTTTGCCGACTAAAATTGTCAGCTGAAAAACCATCGCCAATTAATTAGGATGTTGGCGATGTTATCAGGTCTCGGAATACGTAGAGTCTGGCGCTCGGATCGTGTCGGATTTTTGGTCCCGTGCTATGAGAGTACGGGAATTGAGAGACTTCACAATCGTGCATTGTCGAGTCAACATCTCCTGAAGATGCTCCGGTTTCGGAGTGAAACGTACGTTGAGAGTGATTTGGAAGATTTGTGTGGTGTGGTGCTGTGCCAGTGCGAATTTTTGGGTGGTGGGTGTTCGCATGCTATTGGTGAAGGACACGCACTGTACCACATCTGATTTGTCTACTGTCGCGGATTATAGCGAATTAAACCTACTCTTGTGTTTGTGCACATGCTATTGCACTATAATCTGTCCCGCGCACATCTCTAATCTCCGAGGAGATCGTCGGCCGTGGCCGAGATTCGGTCGGGAGGACATTATTATTAGACAGCCAAAATGCTGGTACATTATGCTTTGAGTACCGCGCTGTACGATAGGCGATGTACCAGCAAATAAAGACTGTAAAATTGTACCTACTACAATAATATTCCATTTTTTTTTTAATTTAAATACATGACATTGTTATATTGCAATTTTATTTTTGTTATTCTGTTTTTTAATGCTTTTATTTAATTCATTTTAATTTGTTATTTGATGTCAATGATTTTATTAATTTAATTTATAATGCTTTTTCACTCAAGTTAAAATGTAAATTGAATGTGGTCAAAGCTGTCTTAATTTTTATTTTTTTATTTTTTTTTGCCATAATACCACTCTACCTAGAGCGATTATTCCAAACCCAACACTTAATCATGATTTTCTAATCCCTAAATATATTTCGTCACCCTGACAAAATAAAACAGATTTTCCTTGAAAATTACTTATCTTAAACTTTTCAAGTCTTATATCAATATCTAGTGATGATGTGGTAGAATTTCTTACAAAGTCACGACATTTTTTAATAAGCTGGCTAAACTATTTGTAAAATGACGTGCGAGATTACCCTGTTATCATTTTAATTTCACCAACTTTCTACAAAATTAATTTTTGGTGAAAGAATGATTAATGAATTCTTTTTTCGTACCACTTGCTCAAAAAAGTGACATTCTATGCCACAAAAAGCGAACTTAACAATAGTCATTTTTAATCTGTTAAAAACAGGGAAAGAAAATTGTACTGAATTTCATTCATCCTCTAGGGGCAGAATGTGATTTAAATTTGGAATACTTACCGAAATTTATACTGAACTACGTGGGTGTTCCGATATAAGCACTGCGAGCACTGTTCAGTGCTCTTACTGGGGACTTACAGTGCTCGCAGTGTATTTCGGAACACACCCTTTATCTGTGTTTACACCATTGAGTTTGTATATAAAGCATTATACATCTTTTTGAAAAAGGAATACGCATTTATTATGCAGTTATGATTATTAAATTAAATGACGAAAACCGACGAGGCCGTATGAGCTTGATGCCTTTACTTTTCCGACAAAAAAATATTAGTCTAGGAATTTGCCGCGTTTTTGTTTTCTTCAAATACATAAACGTTATTTGTAACTCTCTCTATCAATAATTGGACCAATGTTTCGAATGTTAACTTTTACTTTTAATTTGCTTTTGACTTTTTACTTTTTGACGACCTCCGTGGCGCAGTGTGTAGCGCTGTTGTCTTAACGTGCGGAGGTCCCGGGTTCGATCCCCGGCAGGGTCAATTTGGGAATTTATAATTTCTGAATTTTCCCTGGTCTGGCCTGGTGGGAGGATTCGGCCGTGGCTAGTTACCACTTACCACCCTACCGGCAAAAACGTGCCGCCAAGCGATTTAGCGTTCCGGTACGATGCCGTGTAGAAACCGAATAGGGGGATGGGTTTAATATAACTGTCATGCCCCTAACAGGTAAGCCCGCTACCATCTTAGACTGCATCATCACTTACCATCAGGCGAGATCGCAGTCAAGGGCTAACTTGTAGTGGATAAAAAAAAAAAATTGTCATTATTTTTAATAAATGCTTATCTCATATTATTATTGTGTTAATTTTTTCGCAAATGGTACGAAAAGTAGAGTATTTTCCTCGGTGATAAAGCTGTCTTAGTCTTGGGTGAACTTAAATCCCTCGCTACACTCAGGACTCGTCTTAAATCCCTCGCTTCGCTCGTGATTTAAGTTTTTAACACCCTCGCTACGCTCGGGAGTAAACCTCGAGTCCTTCGTTACGCTCGCGATTTAAATCGTCACCCGCGACAGAAGACACTGCTTTATCCCCTTGGTTAATAATCTACTATATCATTGCCTTTATCTGGTGACTAACCACTTCACTTGGCTTGACTTGACTTGGTAATGACTGGTGATATTCTGTGAATTGGTGATCATACTAATATTATAAATGCGAAAGTGTGCTTATTTGTTGGTTTGTTCTTCAATCACGCCGCAACACAGCAACGGATCGACGTGATTTGCATGGGTATAGTTGAGGACCTAGAGAATGACATAGACTACTTTCTATCCCGGAAAATTAAGGACTTCCTGCCGGAATTAAAAAACTTAATCCAAGCTGACGAAATCGTGGGCATTATCTAGTTTATAACTATGTAGTTTTCGTATGTTTATAACTAAATAATATGTAACTCTTTAATTTTCCGGGATAAAAAGTAGCTTGTGCTATTCCAGACTACAATCTATCTCTGTGCCAAATTTCATCCAGATCCGTTCAGCCGTTAGAGCGTGATTGAGTAACAAACATCCATCCATACATCCATTACATCCATCCAAACTTTCGCATTTATAATATGTATTTGATGATAAGATAAGTAAGTATAACGTGTTTTGGTAGGTTCTCTGTTTAATAACTAATCACAAAAAAAAAATTTATTTCACTAGTTGTCAAATGCCCAATTGGACCGTATATTTTGAGTTTAGGCTACGTTATTAAATTATTAGTAGATACTATAGATACCTATACAGTAATACATATACAGCAGTACTAGCTGATGCCCGCGACTCCGTCCGCGTGGCTAAGTTTTTTTTGATTCCCAATCCCGCGGGAACTCCTTAATTTTCCGGGATAAAAGCCCGGAGTAAAAGCGGGAGTAGCCTATGTCACTCTCCAGGTCCTCAATTATAACCATGCCAAAAATCACGACAATCAATTGCTCCGTTGCGGCGTGATTGAAGGACAAACTAACAAACCAACAAACAAACACACTTTCGCATTTATAATATTAGTATGATACTAGATACCTATACATATATAGCAGTATTATTTCTATAGTATTTTTGGCTAGCGTCCAAAGCCAGCTGGCTCTAAGCTGTGACTCTACAAGTCTTCTAATAAATCCGGTTCGTTGTATCGTTTACTTTATCACTATCACAGCCTGCCGCCAGAGATAGAGTAATTTTTACCTAAGGGCCCCCACACAAAACTGCGATGCGATGCGATGCGAATTGCTGCGATGCGATTTCGTGCGGCAAAGCGTTGGTTCAGGACTCAGGGGGTCTACTCTCTTTCTCTCAAACGAACGTAATTAGTCTGTTATTAGACCCACTCAAAATCGTTCAATCCAATCGGTCACGAAAATTTTCTATGGATCCGTACTTCGTCTGCGTGTACGAAAACGAAATAGATAGGAGCATAGAGATAATATTATGTAGGAGAGGAGTTAACGAAATTTCGTTCGTTTGTTTGCGAAGTTTCGTTTTAGAGAAAGATAGTAGACCCCCTGGTGACCATACGCTCGACGGTACCTAGTCAACCGTACTGGACGTGTTTTTAGAAGTAGTGACATGGATCGAAAGAAGCGTGTTGCAGTGCTGTTATTGTTAAATAGATATAGAAAAAAAGAAGATTTTGGGTTCATCCACTTATTACAATAATGAATGCTGATGGGAACTACATATTTTATTCGAAAATACAATGGTTTGAGAACAGAGGAAGATACATTTTTTGATTATTTTAGAATGAGCATATCTTCATTGGTCCTACGTGACGGGGCGCTCCTCAATTAACGTTATTAAAAAATCCACGTCAACGTTTGCCACTTTACCACACAACGACGGCGGCGTCTTGTCCACACGCTGTCTCAGATCGGACTAAAAATGGCCTCTCCAAGTGTGACGTAACATCGCAGGAATGCGCGATGCGAATCAAATCGGCAGTTTTTGCGATGCGTCCTGCGAGCTCGCAGATTTTTGCGACGCGATGCGAATTCGCAGTTTTGTGTGGGAGCCCTAAATAAAACTCTAAAGATACTCGCGGGCTATAATATAGACGGCGCGTAGCACATAGATTTGCCTATTGTCGCGGATTATAGCGAATTAAACTTCAAGTTTCTTCATTATCATGGACTTCAGCAGAGTAACGCCTGCTTCTATCCAAAATTTATAATTTATAGCCAAAAAAGCTTCTTGTTTCTTGTAAGTATATATTATGTACTCGTAATATACTACTGTGTTTATCTTACAGTAGCTGCATAGGATAGCTCATATTTTAAACATTAACTGTGTCTGGTGTGAACGGCATTGTATCGTAAATCCTACGCCTGCGGCCTGGCACTCGGCCAAGCCGGCTGGTTTCACTGTGCCTGTACAAATTGCCTATATTTTGATGCCTCATCATGTTACAGTCGCACAAACTTATCTGGCCCGGTGGCCAAAATTGGAAGTAATTTATATAGGTACCTGTTTAGTTTTTGAAGTGAAAACTTTTTTAGCCGCGTTAAGCACTTTTTGGTAGGGGGTAAACTTGTGGATTTGCGTCACCGACATGCTCGCGAAGACCGACATGCTCGCGAACACCGACTTGCTCGCGTTGTTACGAAGACAAAAGGTCTTTAAAAAATTCGTAATGAAACTTAAATCCCTAAGTTTTAAGGTTTATATTTATTTTATTTATAAGTTACAAGTTTTCACCTCTATCGGCAGTCCTGACTGCCAATTTTTTTTTTTTTTTCATTCAGTCAGTTAAGTTTGTGGGACTATACGCTTTTATTAAACAGGGATAAAATTAAGTTTTCACATCTCTAGCTCGAAAAACGCACCTTTACTGTTTAAAACTGTTTTTGCTCACTGGTTTTAAGCAGTGAGCAAAATCTTTGTTGTTGATATGCCATTAAGATAAGTTGCATTACCACCTGTCCAGGGCCCCAATCATGTAAGAATGTCCGATCAATCGTTTAAGATTTTTGTCAAAGTAAAATAAACTATAACTGCATTGAATTAGAGCTCAATTTCGTCTGCCCATTCTTATACGTTTAGGGTATCGTGCATACCTAAACGTATAAGAATGGGCAGACGAAATTGAGCTCTAATTTAATGCTGTTATGGTTTATTTACTTCGCCGCAGATTTTTAACGATTTCATCGGTCATCCTTACATGATTGGGGGGGCAGGTCCTTAATGCTTTGATGATGATGAGGTGTGATGAAGATAAGCTAAATTCAAAGCCTACCTCATGTATGTGGCTGAGGACCTCTGTCCTGGTCATGTCTTCGAGCCTGGTTTCGTTCACGTCCATGATTTCGTCCGCCAGTTCCAAATTCTCCCAATTGCCCGCCGATGGTGATCCTGGACAAACAAACAAAAAATATTGTAACATTTTCAATGAACAGACTATACCTGAGGATTTTTTTATTTAGCGTTTGCCCGCGACTTCGTCCGCGTGGAATTAGGTTCTCAAAAAAACTATGACATACATAAAATTCTTAATTTTTCACCGAAAGCACAAATAACTACCGAGTTTCATGGATATAACCGTATATTTAACTCGAGTAGGTATGAATTACCTATGTATGCATGTGATTTTCTTTATTCTACCTTAACTTCTAAATGTCTGAACAGATTTGGATGTATGGGGTATCGTTAGAATCCATACTTTTTCCCGAGTGTCAATTTTTGAAAACAAATCCTACATGGCAGTCGTGTATTATATTTTTTGTAAATATGTTCAGTTGTTAGTATTTTTACTTTTTAGACTCTCCTTAGAGTCACCGAGACTTATACATGAACTATGAAGTAGGTAATACTTAACAACTGTTGTGATTAGAGGGATGGAGTCTGAATCTTTTCATGTTCTCAGTCAGAATAAATGACAATATCCGCTCGTCTGAAGAATCTCTTCTCCTTTATTTGGGAACAAAACAATTTCAATATAAACCAAACGAGGAAATAGAACGTCCACTGGGCCATTAATTATGAGTGGACGGACTGACACAGCGATTTCTACGTAATAAATAAACTTATTATACTGAGTGTTATTTTGACAGTGTTAAGTGAACCGCAAAACTGAAATTAAACTAGCGAGCAATGAAATTAGGCCACCTCAAAATCTGGGTATTTAAACGTTGACTACGATTTAAATCAATTAACAGCTGCTGCCCGCGACTTCTTCCGCCTGGCTTAAGTTATGCCCGCAGGAACTCCTTAATTTTTCGGGATAAAAAGTAGCCTCTGTCAGTTTCCAGGTCCTCAACTATACCCATGCCAAAAACACATCGATCCTTTGCTCCGTTACGGTGTGATTGAAGGTCAATATAAAAATACTAAATAGGTAATAGATGACAGCCTCCCGAGGAGAATTAGGTGGGCGGGGGTCATATCCCGGGACTTAACTCTAACTTTTCGGAGTTAAATGTAAGAAATTAGAATATCGCCTATTGCTTTAAAACGGTGAAAGAAAACATCGTGAGTAAACCTGCCTGCCTGAGAGATCTCCATATCCTTAAAGGTACAATTTAGCGTTCCGGTACGATGCCGTGTGGAAACCGAATAGGGGTATGGGTTTAATAAAAACTGCCATGCCCTAACAGGTTAGCCCGCTACCATCTTAGACTGCATCATCCCTTACCATCAGGTGAGATCGCAGTCAAGGGCTAACTTGTAGTGGATTAAAAAAAAAAAAAAGGTGTGTGAAGTCTGTTGCTTAGTCAGCGTGGAGGACTATGGCCAAACCCTTCTCATATTCGGAGGAGACTTTACTCAGTAGAGGGTCGGCAATGGATTGTAATGATGAGCTAGTAGGTACGTGGGTAGATTACTTACCATCGCTCTGACCCATCCCCTCAATAACCCCGGCCGATGGGACTACGGGGTCTCAAGCGACTGCAGTGGGGGCTCTAACGCTCCCTCTAGTAGCAGACGATCCCGGGAGGACGGCAGCTGCTTATCACGCTATGCTAAGCCTTTAGACAATTGGGGAGATCCCCTCCCCTGGAACGAGCCCATAATAGGCGTCGCACAAGAGAGGGGCACCGGCGTAAGTTCTTTAAGAGTTCCCGGGCCCCCTCATTATGAGCTGAGGACGGTCACTGAGGGGGTTTTAGTGGATAAAAATTCCACATAACCCGATCCTATGTGGTCGGGTATCTACGGAAGATTTCCCCCCCGTTAACAAATAAATAAAAAAAAGGTACGTGGGTAGATTTACTTACCATACAATTTAATTTTATTATCCTTCGTTTGCACCACTATGATAACATATCCTTCCAAATCCACGGATTTACACTTAACCGTTGTCATTTTGTCAATAGAATTGATTTGCGTTGTCGGGGCGTTGAATGAATTCATTTTGACCGGTTGCAAAAATAAATCCGAACCTACTGACCGATTTAGGTAAAATAAACCTAATTGCCTTTGAATTTTTGAAATTTTCCGCGTTGTTTTTACGAGTCATACCAACGTTTCCGCCAGCACCACTTTAGCCAATTTCTTTTCATAATAAAACTATTTGAGACTAACATTTTGTATAACATAATCTAAACATCAACCTGGTGGTAAAAAATTGGCCATAGTATTCACTATCACGACAATGCTATCCACTGCATCGAAAATCGAGATTTAAAAACATTTGTTGAGGAATGATTGTAGTTTTTCCACTAATTTAGCATTTTTCTCGAGCGTTTAAGTAGGTGTCTTGATGAAACTTTTATTGGTTTTCCACTATGTCATGTCACGTTTTAGGAGTTTAAGGTTGTAATACACTGTTTTTAGCGATTCATTCGGCTTTTCACTGTGTATTGTACGCGAACATGTCGTGTGAACTATTTATGGTGTATTTTGGTTTATTTAAATAAGATTTTGAAGCGTTTTAGCGAAGTTTGAGGTTGAAAATCGGTCCCACGTCCCGCGGGCTGGGTGGTCGCCGCGAATGGATGCGACCATCCCATTTTCGCGCGATCAATAATGCTCCCTACCCAGCATCCCTATAACACCCACAGAGAACTAGCGCGCGAGCTATCAGCAATTTTTTTTCAGGATCCTTACGTATCATACATACTATACTTAGCTACTATTTATAAAAATATATTAAAAGTTTATATTGTCTGCAAAAAATAAAAATCGCAAAATCAGAAAACTTCAAGGTCCCACCGAGATTTGAACTCGGATCGCTGGATTCAAAGTCCAGAGTGCTAACCATTACACCATGGGACCGCTTGATGCGAAGGATGAAATTAATGTACAAAAAGAAAATGCTTGATAGCAAGTTTTATTTTAATATTCATTAGCAAATAAATTAAGATTTTATTTTTATAATGTCAATAATTTCATAAATGTTCACATTTTTAAATAGAAATAAGTTTGTATACCTTCTAATCTTTATTTAAAACTGAACTAAGTAAAATGAAAGCTCTATTTTTATTGCTATCCCTTTCAGAATACTTCCAGCGGAAAGAGGCAACATTCGATTTAGAACTGTCTTTTTAGTTAAGTTTAGAATTTTAGAGCATAGTTTTAGAGCATTTCATTTCATTCTCTTTTTACGGTTTATAGAATGTGAAAAGAGAATGTGACTACTAAGAATTCTGCATTTTTTTTCATTTTCCACTAGATGGCAGTGGTAGTCTTAACATTAGACGGAAGTCGAACAAAGCAGTTTCATAATTTCTTTCCCCATTCGATGCCATCGCCATCTATTCCCATATGCAGAAACCATACGTCTATGACAGTCCAAACTAAAACAAATGTTACCAGAAATAAAATAACGTTAACGCTTATAATAATTTAGAGCTGTTGCATCTGGTTAATGCTGTTTAATAAAGTAATATCAATTAATAATCATGTTAATTGTTTAATTATTGTTATAAAACATCTGTGATAATATTATGTCAAATGATAAGAATTAAAGTAAGGCAACACTAGATGACAGTTTGTCACTGACTTCGCTTTGGAATGGTTGTCATTTCGTCCATCTATCGAATAATTTGATAGGTGAGAGGAGAATAATTAACATCATCACGGCGGGTCAAACAATTAATCCTTTGATTACGAAAACGATCGCCGCGATCGCGCCAACGAAAGAGTGGTTTCCGATAACGCTTGGACACACCGCCATGATCGATGTGGGAAACAAAGATGGCGGAATAATACGGTGATCGTAAGCAAGACAAGTGTTGTGGAGTGTAGTTATGTGCGGTGGTGGGTGGAAAACGCAGCGTTGTCGCGGCGCCTGAGCGTGGAGGAGGGCGATGGCGCGGCCGGGGTGATGCCGCCGCGGCCAGCGGCCGGCCGCTCGGCTATGGCGGCAGAGGATGCCCGTCCGCCGCTCGCTCTGTTTACGGCCGTCTACGACTACGTAGCGCAGGGGGAAGATGAGTTATCCCTTCGCAGAGGCGAGATCGTCGAGGTGCTGTCGAAAGACGCTAACATCTCGGGGGACGAGGGCTGGTGGACGGGCAAAATCGGAGATCGCGTTGGCATCTTCCCCGCGGTGTACGTGACCGAGGATGACCCCCTGGCCGTCACGTCGGTGATCGGGGACGTGGATCCTCCTCGAGTCTCGTATTCGGAGCTGAAACTCGAGGAGGTGATCGGTTCGGGCGGCTTCGGGACGGTCTACCGCGGATACTGGAACGACGAAGTCGTGGCGGTCAAAACTGCTCGGCTCGCCAATGAAGACATCGATGTGATAAAGGAAAGTGTCCTGCAGGAGGCTAAACTGTTTTGGATGTTGCAACATGAAAATATAGTGTCGTTGAAGGGTGTGTGCTTAGAGAAGCCTGATTTGTGTTTGGTGATGGAATATGCTCGCGGTGGCCCCTTGAACAGGGCGTTGTCGGGGCGAAAGATACGGCCAAGGATTCTTGTGGACTGGGCTATACAGGTGGCCCGTGGCATGGCCTATCTCCATTTTGATGCTCCTATATCGCTCATACATCGAGACCTTAAGAGCTCTAATGGTGAGTAGGTTGAGATCTTTTCTAGAAACTATTTATAACATTGGTACTAAGTACTTCATTTGGTTATCTATGAAGAAGGTAAACATATGATGTAGTTAAACTATGCTTTCTTGTGGATAATCGTGTAAACACATTTATTTACTTGCTCTGCGAATATAGAAAATGAATACGATTTAGCATTTTATTCTAAAATAGCTACATAATCAGTAATCACAATGCTTTCTACAAATTTGTAGTATCAAGTAATCAATAGGTAGGAATCTATGAGATGTATATTACCTACCAGAACATTCTCAAATTGGCTTTATGGCTCTGAGTTTGATTCAAGCCTGTCTAAGATTTTAAGTGATGTCTTACAATTTATAAACCTTGACCTACGATGGCATATTGTATGTCCTTCACTCCACTATAACAAAATGGCTTTATTACTCATTCAAGTGCTACAGTCATGGCTTGATACTCTGGCTACCTTATCTCTAAAATGTCTTTAAAGTTGGTACAATGTAATGTAATATTACGATGATGCTAGCATCTACTGCAGAAACTCCTTAATTTTCCAGGATAAAATGTAGCCTATGCTCTTCCCCAGGATGCGACCTACCTCTGTACCAATTTTCGTCAAAATCGGTGTAAAAGATGGGCCGGGAAAACTTAGCAAGATAGACAGACACATTTTTCCATTTATAATATTACTTAGTGTGGATGAAGTAAGTAAATGAAATGCCATTGACCTTAGGCTTAATTTATTTCCTTGTTTTAAGCTTCACCTGTCCTTACAGTTAAAATTAGGCAGCAATCTCCATAGTTACTTTGTTAGGAAAAGTATTCCTAACCAGTGACCACTCAAAGCAATTCTATGTGTTGATGACCTTAAAATTATTGAGAAACAAAAAGATTATTAATATTGTTTTTACTTTCTAGATTGTTTAAAAAAGAAATTGCCACAATGTGTACAATTTTTTAATTTTAAGTAAGTAAGTAGGTACTTATTAAGTAAGTATTTGAAAAAAATAGTTGCTACAAGCTTCATTCTACCATCAAGTTTTGTTACTACTTAAAAACAACATTATAAAAACGATCAAATTATAAGTTAGGTTAGGTATTTACTTTTTTTATGCTGATTAATATCTCCTTATTTCCTGCTGTCATGTTCATTTTCTCGAGTAGGTAAATAATTTATTGCCTCCTTATATATATATTATGGGAATCTATACTATCTATACTTACTTATTATAATATTATAAATGCGAAAGTTTGGATGGATGGATGTTTTCAACTCATCATGTTACTCAATCATGCCCCAACGGCTGAATGGGTCTGGATGAAATTTGGCACAGATATAGATTATAGTCTGGAATAAAGGAATATAGGCTACTTTTTATCCCAAAAAATTAAAGAGTTCCCACGGGAACCAAAAAATCTTAATTCATGCGGACAAAGTCGCAGGCATTAGCTAGTATATTATATTAAAGGATTATTTAGGACATCTGTTTTAGCTCTAATCAGCTAAATTTAGAACCTGTTTTAATATAGTTAAGTAATTATTTACTTCCTAATCACATTAAATAAATTATTTGATTGGGAGCTATGTTTTTATTATTATATATAGCAAAAAATTGCCCAATTTAATGTTTAATTTAGTCAGTAAGTTGTTACTTTACTTAATTAATTCGGTAAATTTCAACCAAAAAAACTTGGGAAGTTTCCAAAACTTACTTTTTATGTTAATGAAGTAGTTACTTAGTTGTTATTTATTTGTACATTGCAACTGCCTAGATTTTATAATTTATTTTACCATATATCTATCCATATGTAAGTAACTATTTTAAATGTACTAAAAGCAGAAACGAAGTGACAAATCAATAGCTAGCTCAAGCCGTACGTAGTCTAGAAACTTGTGTAGATTGCCTTTATGATAGACTGCCTGTGTGGCTAATTCTGTTGTACACCATCTCTAAGCTAAACTAAAATGACAGCTCTATTTATATTGCTATCCCTCTCATAATACTCCTTTTGGCAAGGGGCAGCACTAGATTACTAGATTTAGATCTGCCATTTTAGTTAACTTTAGAGATTGTGTTAAACAGATTTGGCCACAATGTAGGATTTTTACAAATTCTAACTGATAAGTTGCTCTTTATAACTGACAGATCTGATCAGTTAAAAGACCAGTCAAGTGTGAGTCAGACTCGCGCACAAAGGGTTCCATACGGCATACCACTACACAATATAAATTCTTTTAATAAAAAACAAGAAAGATGTCATAACAACTGTTAATCAGCTGTGTAATGACTGCCTTGCATATGGCTCTAAACTGGTAGCTCCTGATAAAAAATTCGACACCCTATGAATACGAAAGCTTAATTATCTTTTTTTCGGATTTTTACCTATACTTGTGCTGTGAGACCTTGCTTCTTGCCAAATTTCATGATTCTAGGTCAAGCCTATAGGTTTTGATTTTATTTGAGAAAACTTTAAACTTGGAAGCTGGTTATTTAAACAGTCTGAAGGCAGTATGTCCACATTGCGATGTCAAGTAAAACCCTTATGCAATGCTGGTGTGGTTATGGCATTGTTCAGCCCACGTGGAGCTTTAAATAATGCCACTCCCACACATAAGCTATTAATCAAAATTAAAATACACACTCAATGCATTTCATATTTGACCTCTTGACTTGTCAGCTATTGCATTCCTATTTTAGGAGTTGGCGACCTCTGACTGAACAGTGAATGCCATAATTAAGTACATCGTAAGCAGCTCTCCTGCTTTTTGTTTCTTATTTAGGTTTTCGGTTCTAACTTTTTTTGATGGTAAGTGATGATGATGCAGTCTAAGATGGTAGCGGGCTAACCTGTTAGGGGCATAGTAGTTATATTAAATCCATACCCCTAATCGGTTTCTACCGGAACCGTGCATCGTACCGGAATGCTAAATCATTGCCTAGTTACTCATTTGATTTTTTTAAATTTTGAATGAAGTTTAAGTTTCTCTTTTTATTACTTGTACGTACTCTATTGTTTCTTTAAACAGACTTTAACCTTTATAGGATATTCAAACAGTGCATTATAGGTACCTACATGTATTTGCTTGTAGATTCGCAGCCCTCCCTTGGCACCCTTTCAGTTTCAATCAACTGAAAGCTTCCCGTCGCCCGCCCGCAGTTTCCCGCTGACGGGATGTTGCGCTGATTTGATAATAATCAGAAGTGGGATAAGGGATGTTTTTCAAATAAAACGACAGAATTACTTGGATGTAGCTTCTTTATTTTTGGCTAGGGTTTTGCTATATGCGGTGGCGTTAGTCTGCGTTCTGCGTCTTTTTATCCATCTTATTTCATCATCTTTTTACCATAGCAATAGGTATTTTACTTAAGTATGTATTATTTATGTTTTTAAAGTACCATTCGCTTATTCGATTTTGATGAAATGTGGTTACAACCAAGTAGTTACATTCTTACAGTGATACGAAATCCTCAATCGACGCCGAGCATTGTAATAGTAGTTAGGCTAAAATATGACCAACCCAATATGAAGGATAGGACAAAATGTAACAAACTAAGTATAAAATATCAGGCTTGTGCTTACTAACTAAAATTATAGGTAGTTATAAGCGTAGGTAAGAGATTTTACCATAAACAAATACAAAATGTATGCAAAAGGGGCCTGGAAATATTTCCATACCTACTAATGTTATAAATGCCAAAGTGTGTCTGTCTGTCTGCTACGCTTTCACGGCTCATCCGCTCAACTGATTTTGATGAAATTTGGTACAGGGATAGATCGTATCCGGGCTACAGGCTACAGGTTATAGGCTACTTTTTATCCCGGAAAATTAAGTTCCGGAGTTCCCGTGGAAATCAAAAAAGCTTGATCCACGCGGACGAAGTCGCGGGCATCATCTAGTAAGTAATATAACCTTACGTATGATTTCACTTCGCGTTTCTTTTAAATGTGTAAGCTAGGCTTATGATAATTTAAATAAAAGGTTCGGAATGCTGCAAAAACTTGAACTATACCACAAAATAAAATCTACGTAATATTTAACACTCGGGTTGTTGTGCAACGGCGCGCATAAGAATAATGTTGATTACCACTCTCATTTTACAAATTACTCGTCGCATTTATGTTTTATAAATGCCGAAAAAGAGTAAAAGGCGCTTAATGTCGACCAACGTCTACCCTTTAATATTTCAAGGCTATTTATAAACTAAATCCCGGCCAGGGATACTTGCTAAGACTATATTTTTGTAGATCATTAATATTAGGATAATATGTTTACCAAATTATTTTATTTATTTTTATTATACTACTAATAATACCTACATACTTACTTAATAATAAAATAATAGGAATTAATGAATAATATTATAGTTAAAAGTACTTAGTTAGTAGTTACTAGCCGATGACAGCGACTTCGTCCGCGTGGATTGAGGTTTTTTGGTTCCCGCGGGAACTTTTAATTTTAGTTTTTAGCCCATGACTGTGTTATTTCAGACCATAATCGATCTTTGTGCCAAATTTCATCCAGATTCCTTCAGCCGTTCTGGCTAATTCAGTAACAAACATCGATCCATCCAAACTTTCGCATTTAGGTATAATATGAAGTAGTATGGATTTTAGTAAAAATACGGGTAAAAACGGCCATCCCCGAGAAACCTATGTGGAGTTACCAACTTTCATGAAAATCGGTTTTAAAGGTGGGCCGTGAAAGCGTAACAAACAAACAAACTCAAATTCTTTTTTTTATCAATTTCAAGTTTGTCCTTGACTGCAATCTCACCTGATGGTAAGTGATGATGCAGTCTAAGATGGTAGCGGGCTAACTGTTAGGGGTATGGCAGTTATATTAAACCCATGCCCCTAGTCGGTTTCTACACGGCATCGTACCGGAACTACATGAGTAAATAAACCTAACAGAACCCTAAATCGCTTGGCGGTACGTCTTTGCCGGTAGGGTGGTAACTAGCCACGGCCGAAGCCTCCCACCAGACCAAATTCGCATTTAGAATATTAAGATTGTCTACACACATAGTGATAACTAACAAGTGAAGTGCATATTGTTTAGAGTACCTACCTGCCAACTACTCGTCTTACAACACAGCTACTACAAGACAAGGTATAGAGTTACCTGTCGTAACTGGTACCACGTTGGAAAATCCCCATGTTGACAGCAGGGGGCTTACTACCATCGCTTAAAGCAGTATTATTTTAATATTGTTTACGCTCTTATTTCAAAATTATAATCCTTATTTTAGGGACGTCAAGGTACGTCATATAAAACCGAAATCATACTAGTTAGGTATACTATAAAATAATGCGAATCTGAGTTTGTTTGTTACGCTTTCACGGTCCATCTTTTCAACGATTTTGATGGAAGTACAGACATGGGGTGAGTCCAGGGGAGCTACAACCAACAATCAACTTTTTTTATTGTATAATACACTTAATCCATACTAATATTATAAATGCGAAAGTGTGTCTGTCTGTCTGCTACGCTTTCACGGCCCATCTATTCAACCGATTTTGATGAAATTTGGTATAAGAATAGTTTGTATCCCGGGAAAGGACATAGGCTTCTTTTTATCCGGAAACTGATAGATTTCCCGCGGGAATCAAAAAACCTTAATCCACGAGGACGAAGTCGCGGGCATCATCTAGTATTACATGTACACTCTGCGGCACGGCCGTGCCGGTAAGTATATTAACTTAGGTGTTACAATAGATAAAAAGGCAATATTACCAATATCATGGGCGATCAACCCTTAAAAATAATCAACGTAACAAATACGTACTAAATAATAACACAGTACTAAATTCAATAAATAGATGAACAATTTAATAAAAATCCCGCGGGAATTAAAAAAAATTTAAACCACGCGGATGAAGTAGTTTTAAAATAATACTGCTTTAAGCAATGGTGGTAAGCCCACAGTCTGCCACGTGCCTCGTAACCGCGACCTACTGGACTAGAAGGCGAGAGGAATGCAAGAAAAAGGCCCACGATGGGCATAACGATCGCGACCGCCCACAAATTGACGGACTAGTGGCATGTCGATGGATTTCTTTTAGATCGATTCCGATTACATTAATCCTATAGTGCGCAAAATGCGAATCCAAAACAATATAGGGTCTTATTTCAAGTACAACTACTTCGTAGTCGTCTTCGTCAACCAATTGACGTCCAATGCTGGACAATGGACATAGATCTCATGCGAGGATTTCCGCATGCTACGGTCTTGCGCCTTGTTTGATGTTTTTTTTTTATTTTTTTTATCCACTACAAGTTAGCCCTTGACTGCGATCTCACCTGATGGTAAGTGATGATGCAGTCTAAGATGGTAGCGGGCTAACCTATTAGGGGCATGGCAGTTATATTAAACCCATACCCTATTCGGTTTCTACACAGCATCGTACCGGAACGCTAAATCGCTTGGCGGCACGTCTTTGCCGGTAGGGTGGTAACTAGCCACGGCCGAAGCCTCCCACCAGACCAGGGAAAATTCAGAAATTATAAATTCCCAAATTGACCCTGCCGGGGATCGAACCAGGGACCTCCGCACGTTAAGACAACAGCTATCCCGTTCAGTGTCCACCGTCAGCCAACGCTGCGCTTTCCAGTGCGAGGTCGCCATTCCAGCACTTTGGGACCTCAACATCTATCGTCTTTTAACTACCTAGTTACTTGCTAATAATTAATGAAGTAAATAAATAAATCTTTATTGACCAACACAACAAATTAATTACATAACATAGGTACTAGGTACTTAGTACTTACTAGGTACTGCGTAGTGCGTACATACTTAAACTAAAAGTGTGGTGGTTGGTCACCTCCTCAGCCTGTGCCACAGCATGAATGGTAGGTAGGTAATAGGTATGTAATATGTATACGTATGTATGTACCTACCTAACATGTACGTAAATGCTTGCGCCTTGTTTCATGTATTGGACAGACATATTTTGAGGATTGAAGTTTTTTTTAAATGCCGTGAGAACTTTTTTATTTTCCGGATTATAAAGTATCCTAGGTCCGTCCTCAGAATGCTCTCTGATAGCTCTCTTTGTGCCAAATCCGTCAAGATCGGTTCAGCGGTTGAGTTATGCTATTACCAAACAAAGTAACTTTCACATTTAGGTATAATAAGTTAGGATTATTACAAGTTATTCATAACTGTAAAACGTATGTCGGATAAGTACACACGTCATAATAGTATGTCATAAAATGTGTGTTCATAAAATGACGGAATTTTATGAACACACTAGCTGATGCCCGTGACATCGTCCGCGTGGATTGAAGTTTTTTTGTCCCCGCGGGAACTCTTTAATTTTCCGGGATCAAAAGTAGCCTATGTGTTATTCCAGACTATATATATAATATCTCTGTGTCAAATTTCATCCAGATCCGTTCAGCCGTTCGGGCGTGATTGAGTAACAAACATCCATCCATCCAAACTTTCGCATTTATAATATTAGTATGATAGGCACATGTGACATGATAATAACTATGATGACGGCGTAAATACTTAGTAACTAGTTATCTGGGTGAAATGGGTCAGTGTAATATGGCCACGTGGTTATCAAACGCTCAGAGATCCGTGTAACAATCTCCTAATTATTGTAATTTATGACCGTCCTCACCCACCCGTGACCAGGGTCGGGACCCCAGCTGATCGCGAATCATGATAATGCACGCAATATTTTAAAACTAATATCATAAATGCGAAAGTGTGTATGTTTGTTGGTTTGTCCTTCAATCACGCTGCAACGGAGCAACGGATCGACGTGATTTTTTGCATGGGTATAGTTGAGAACCTGGAGAGTGACATATTATGCATGCTACTTTTTATCCCAAAAAATTAAGGAGTTCCTGTGGGAATTTAAAAAAAATTATTCCGCGCGGACGAAGTCGCGGGCTTCAGCTAGTTAAACAATATTACTCAATATTACGTTTCGAAGAACTCGGGGCACAGCTGTAGTCTGTTGCCAAGTGGTTACGCCTGTCCAGCCCCCCTATTCTCCAACTTAGTGGCTATTAAAAAGCATTCAAATTTTTTTCAACGTGAAACCCTGCCTCCTGTGGTAGTAAAACCGGCCAAGTGCGAGTCGGACTCGCGCACCGAGGGTTCCGTACAAACCTGTAGTAAGTTTTACGATTTATGACGTATTAAAAATAAAAATTACGTTTGTTGTATGGGAGCCCCCCTTTAATATTTACTTTATTGATATTTAATTATTTATTTTGAAAGGTAATATACAAGTTAATATTCTGTGAAAATTTGAACCGTCTACCTGTTACCGTTTTTAATATTGAGCAAAAAAATACGAAAAAAACACGTTTATTGTATGGGGACCCCCCTAAATATATATATTTTTTTAATTTTTAGTATTTGTTGTTATAGCGGCAACGGAAATACATCATTTGTGAAAATTTCAGCTTTCTAGCTATCACGGTTTATGAGATACAGCCTGGAGACAGACAGACAGCGGAGTCTTAGTAATAGGGTCCCGTTTTTACCCTTTGGGTACGGAACCCTAAAAATGTAAGCCACTGTAGGTATACCTATATAGGTACGTATATATTTTTTATCGATTGACTGTTTGCTATGAAATGTTGTTTGTTTTTTCATAGGAAACCTTCAATGTATAAAAAATATTGAAATGTCAGGTCTTTAATTTTTTGATAGCCACTGAGTTAGAGAATAGAGGGGCAGCTTGGAGTGGCTTGGACGAACCACGGGACGCGTGATATCGGCCATATTCGCCTTACCCCTCTAGCCGCGAACTGTGGCAGTTTCGACTTTCGCCATTAATTATTATGATATTGTGTTGTCATAGTGATCGACTTTTGCATACACTCGTGTCAATAATTGGGCAGAAAAATGACAAGGCACTCTTCCCTCGCCCCGCAAAAGTTAAGCGAACGTGATTGCATGTAACATTTTTCTCACGTTTCCTTTCCCGTGTTATTTCATCCAAGGGGGCATTTATGCATTAAATTCGATGAATTCGCGATAGAAGTTTCGTCAAATCTACTGTTCTACATCTATCTACTTATTCTAAACTTCAAACTTTAGAACATTGGATTGACGTAAAGTTGTCTAAAGCGTTACCATTTCCACCTTTAACTATAGTTTCGTACTCAGTGGTTTTCAGGTTCCTTATCGTCTGATCTCACCAGGTGTTCGTTACGTAATCAATCGCTTCTCATTTTAAACAATAAGTACTCAATGCATGTTAAGTATTTTTGTCTGTCTTTCTGTTACCTTTCCACGACCCATCTGCATATCCAATTTTAACGAAAGTTTTAATTTTAATAGTTCCTGAGTGATTTTTAAAAAACGTAGGTACCTACTTAATTCTTCGCGGATGCTATCGCAGGCATCATCACTTTGCAAAAAAATATTACTAAGCAATATTATTAAAGACTTAAGTAAGTAGGTACTTATGTATGTAATTTGAAGATGGAATTTACACTGCGCACGCGTTAGCCCCCGATGTTATTATAATATTGTCCTCCTTGATACAAAACATTCGAGGAATCCGATAGCGCTCGAGGTAAACAAAGTCTTGAATATGTAGGTAGGTACTTTAGTATTTTACAAAACCATACCATAACCATGCAGCGTTGTCTTCGATGAAACAGTTGAAAAGAAATGCACATTTTTAAGTTTTTAACACAGCTATTGCGAGATGCTCGGGGTTCCTTTTTACGTACCTACTTAATTAGGTAAATCAAAGGCTCAATTATCTAATTCTAAGCAATAGCTTGTTGTAACTGTTTATAGAGTTCACACATGCTTTTTGACGTGCAGGCATCTATGAACACCTCAAACTGGTCGAATTAACTAAGGTTAGGTAAGGTCGAGAAAATTAATTAAGTAAGGTTTATTTTGTCGTTCGTTATAATTTCTCCCCCGTCTTGGCCCTGTAACCTTGCAGAATTGCTGCTCTCCACATCCCCTCGAATCCCCGTAGTCAGGACTGTATTAACCCTATAGTATGACTGTATAGCGTATGTCTTATAGCCTATTCGCCTGTCGGGCCTGCTGTCCAAATGTCAATGGAACGGCTTGATAGTTAGCTGCACTACATTTGTGATCTACAAAGATTACCAAAGGCATCAGCTAGTGTGAAATAAATCAAATGAAATATTTAAGTAATCATACTATCATCTAATTCTAGTCTATTATGCCTATGTATAGAAATAAACTAGGTAAGTAGCTGTTCTAAGTTTTATTTAAATGCATTGATACCTATACCTAATATGATAATCATGCAGATGTCAAGTGTTAAAAGGAGTGCAAGAAATGTTGTGATAAAGTAATCTAAATTATGCAGAAAATCCGATAGTATATAATATATAGGTAGGTGGGTAATAAGGCCGTGGGAATATTGATATTCTCAGTAAACACTCGTTTTTTCCTAGAACCTGCGTCACTAGCAATTAGGTATAATTTATTGCTATAATAACGTAGAACTACACTATAGTAGTTATTAGAGATAGAGGCCATATATAGTCACTGTGCAGCTATGAATCTATTTGTTAAACGTCGCGTCGGTTAACTATTATTAGGTAAATTAAATTTAATTAAATAAACCGCTTGATGATTGAAAACTAAAATGTTTTTATGCAAATAAACTTCTACAAGTGCTTTTGAATCGTCAAATGAATCTACCACTATTATTACTTACTAGGTCAGGCCCGCAACTTCGCCCGGCGCTGTATTTTTATGGAAAAATTCCGTCACAACTCCTTCGGGTAGCTTATGTCCTACCCCGGGTGAAACCTATCCCTGTACCAATGATCGTCAAAATCGGGTGCATACATGGGTAGTGAAACTGTAGCAGACAAACATACTTTCGCTTTTATAATATTATTAGAATTGATTGCTTATTTGGACTTTGCAAAACGGTAGTTTGTTCTAGAGACGGCTATATACTATTCCTAAAAGGTAAAGGTAAGTATAGATGTGTCAGGGACCGTACGCTATATCGATTTCGATATTTCTGATTCTCTATATTTAGGTAGGTAAGTAATTACCAAAATTGACGATTTATCAATAATGTTAAGTACTTACTTAATTACATCCACCACCACCACTACAGCCCATTAACGTCCCACTGCTGGGCACAGGCCTCCACTCTCGTAGGAGAGAGGGAATTAGAGCTCAGACCCACCACTCTGCTCCAATTCGGGTTGGCGGGCTTTAACGACTATTGTCATGTTAGTAAAAATAACCGGGACCGATGGCTTAACGTGCTCTCCGAGGCAGGGGGGGTGACACACGGCCAACTTCCAACTCCGGGCTGGCACTGAGAATTTCTTAATTGAAAACCCCAATACCTAACAATTTTTATGCCCGACCGGGAATCGAACCCAGGACCTCGTGATCCGCAGTCAACCATGCTAACCGCTAGACCAACGAGGCACGAGGCAACGAGTAATTACATAATTTATCAAATTTAGTATGAATTTTATGTTTAAATTCAGATGTGCGTTAAAATATTTTGAGTAGGTACCTAAATATCTTAATTAGTTCTTGAAGTAGGTAGGTAATCTGTGACGATGAACGGAAACACTTAAAATATCTCCAAAATAATATGTTACTTTGCGGACAAGTGAACTTTTTGTGTGAAGAATTTATTGAACGCCATTAAAATTCCTTTCAAATGTTTATAGCACATAATGTTAATAATATTATGATCGATATATACCTATAGTAATCGATTTCGAGTGAAGGGTTTTTGAATTTTGATGATGCCTGTTATGATCGGATTTACCCTGTTTGAATCGACAGTGTTTACGGGTATAATAGAGTAGTACCTAATTAAATAATTAATGCGAATTGTCTATTTCACAACAAATCTAAACGGCAACTTGTTTTCAAACGTCAAAACGCGCGCTCAGTATGGGATGTTGTAGCAATTACTGAACTGTGACATCATCAAAATTCGACGCACTTTTTTTACTTGAATCGATAGTTAAAAATGGTTTTCGAACATAAAACTAACAGGGGGCTAACTAACTTCAACTTTTTGCAACTCTTTTATTAAAACGAAAACTCCGTTATGTACCACTATTATTATTTAAATTCCTTATTATTAATCTCACAAACACGGCCTCTATTAGCCATTTACACATCAATCTATCCTAGCCTAGTGTTGCCAGCTCTACAAAAGGGGCCATACTGCCAACGCTTAAAGCAATACTTAAGCAATATTACTCAAAATGACAGTTTGATGTCACGTACCTTCATGTTCCTAAAATAAGGCTTATAATTCTAAAACACGAAAGTCAACAATAATGAAACAATATGGCTTGGCAGTATGGCCTCAGAAGTTCTATTCCCGACCGCTTTAAGACTCATCGGGTTCCCCATGGACCATTAATAAAATTGGCTGCACACCAAGACATAAGTGCTTTTTACTGCGAAATACATCTCGTATGTGTATGAATCGATTGGTCCAGAAATCGAGATTATGATTCATTCCAACTACTTTCTATTTCTCAGTAGGTTATGTGTCGTAGTTCCGCACCAAGAGGTCACAGCTTCACATCCCGGATAGGCACAAGTTGATTTCCGACCCGGTGATAGTCTAGAGTCTTGAGATACTTAATAATAGTAACTATTGCATAGAAGCAAGCATTACTTTGCGGAAGTCCATGATAATCAAGGAACAAGAAACTTTTCGCTATAATCCGATAAAACAAAAAAAATGCAGCATGCGATATGAAATGCCCTTGTAGGCTTCTGTTTTCCCTTCCACTTTTAAATGAACTAGGTACCTTCAAATCAAGAGTGAATTGGCATTTTCTAGGCAAGCGCGCTCCACCTTAGGCTGCATCACTTGCAAGCAGTTCTGATTGCAGCCAAACGCTGGCCTATAAATTAAAAACATACTCCAAGCATACTGGCTTCACGGAAGATCAGCGTTTTATACATATATATGGATATATAGCACATGCTGAGTGGAGACTATTTTGGAGATCGTCACATTTCGCGTTTTTTTTTTCTCTTTATAAAGTCTTATTTTATTATTAGTTATTTCTTGTACTTGTATCCCTGAATAAAGGTTTCTTATTTCTTTCTTTCTTTAAAAAAAAATAGTAATACCTCAAAGCATAAGCACAAACAATAGGCTTGAAATCGACAATTTCAGAAGTTGTTAGCCATTAACCACGCTTCAATAAAGAGGTTAAAAAGGGAACAAAATGTTAACCATTTAAAGTCGCATTTAAGTCATCTGTGAAGGTTAATGGCCCTATAAAGGTCACTCTGAATTGTATGCCATCGTTATAGGTGTTTGGGTGTCGGAACAAAAGATAGGTAGGAATATGTGATTGTACCAATGTGATGTCACGTGATGTTTTGATTTTTAATAAACTTAACTACCCAAATATTTAACATAATTTTTTCTACATACGAATATATTAATTGTGCACACCTCTTTTTTTTCTTTTTTTTTTTTATCCACTACAAGTTAGCCCTTGACTGCGATCTCACCTGATGGTAAGTGATGATGCAGTCTAAGATGGTAGCGGGCTAACCTGTTAGGGGCATGGCAATTATATTAAACCCATACCCCTATTCGGTTTCTACACGGCATCGTACCGGAACGCTAAATCGCTTGGCGGCACGTCTTTGCCGGTAGGGTGGTAACTAGCCACGGCCGAAGCCTCCCACCAGGCAGGCACCTCTGATTGGCCAGAATAGCTGTACCTATGAGTTTGTGGCAAAACCAGTGGTAGAATATCTAATTACGAATTCTATAAAATAATTTGTTTAATGCCTGGAAAAACACAAAGTTCTATAGGCATTGAAATCGCTGAACCGATTTCGACAAAAAAATTGTCAAGCAGTTAGCTCACATCCAAGAGACGTACTTTTTATTTCAGAAAACCATTGATTCCACGAGGTTTATGAAAAACCTTAATCCCCTTCCGCACGGACGAAGTCGTAGGTATCGGCTAGTCTTCTATTCGCCAGATTGGAATCTGGTTCCACTATAGATAGGTAAGTAAAAGTTATCACAAATATGAATTTTAAAAAGAGCAACTGCCGAGATTCTTGCCTGCTCTTCTCAGTAGAATCAGTTCAGTAGAGTCTTGACTTATCATAATATCTTATGACACACAAATTGACACACGTGAAATAAATAAATTATCATTGAACGATGTGCATCTCCCATGAGTGATGAGTGCAGTATAATTCTGTTTTTACCGAGAAAATTTATGGTTCTCTAACAGTGTCGAAATGCGAGCAATATTTTATAACTTTAAAAAAGGCAAACCCTTTTTTATTTTTTTGTTCGCTCTAAATGATTACGTGGTATCAACCGAGAAAACCATAGAAAACAGCGTGTATTTGAAAACAATTTTTTGAACCACAAAAAAAGCAGGACCTATCTATACATATGTGAGGTCGTTCTAAATAATTGCAGTCTTTTAAATAATATAATGCACTAGCTGATGCCCGCGACTTCGTCCGCGTGGTTGAGGTTTTTCGGTTCCCGCGGGAACTCTTATTTTTCCGGGATAAAAAGTAGCCTATGTGCTATTCCAGACTATAATGTATCTCTGTGCCAAATTTCATCCAGATCCGTTTAGCCGTTGGAGCGTGATTGAGTAACAAACATCCATACATCCATACATCCATCCAAACTTTCGCATTTATAATATTTATTTGATAGTAATAAATCTAATGCCCTATGCATTAGTCCACTTAACAATTCTACAATCATACTACGAGTAATATTATAAATGCGAAAGTTTGTTTGTTGGTTTGTCCTTCAATCACGCTGCATCGGATCGGCGTGATTTTTTGCATGGGCATAGTTGAGAACCTGGAGAGTGGCATAGGCTACTGTTTATCCGGGTAAATTAAGGTGTTCCAGTGGGAATTAAAAAAAACTTATTCCACGTGGATGAAGTCGCGGGCATCAGCTAGTAGTCAATAAAATCTAGGTGAAATTGCTTCGTAATCAGGCTGAGAGTGCGAAAACAGCCGTGTTATGATGACCGCTGGTTTCGCGACACCATTTGAGGCCAATGACCCCAGCCTAGCTGCCTAGTGGCTGCCTATACCTACCAAAAAGATCTACCATCTAAGATCATTCGCAAATAACTTACTTTGCATACCTAGTAGGTACCTACAGTCATAACTACTCGCTGATTGTAAGAATCTATCTCTGCGTCGCGAACTTCTTATTGCCGTGGGTTGGGACACCGGGACTCTTTTCCATTATTTTTAATATTTTTTTAGAACGTAAACTTGTTTTATTGCAAAATAAAACACCGGGCTCTGGGTTGGAAAGTCGTAAGCGAAAGAAAAGGGATAAGAGAGCCACGTTGTAAGCAAGATGTTTTTTTATTTTTATTATTTCTGTACAAAATAGAAAAATGTGGACAAAGGTTATCTCTAAAAAGAAATCTCTTTCAGTCTTCCTTGAAAGTGAGTAGGTAAGGTGAAATTGTTAAGTGGTATAGGTACAAAAAGTTATTTTTTTATGAGTAAAATCGTAGTACTTATGTTATATAAAGTTCTATGTTCTAACGGGCCCACGGGGTCTCACAATGACACCACACGGCTGATTTTGATAAAATATCGAAAAGACTTATGTTCTCATGGGGTGTCCAACGATACAACACGGCTTTTACATTATTCCACTACAAGTTAGCCATCTTTATGTAGTTTTAGCTCTCAAATGATTAGGTCTCTCTTGGAAATAGGAGAGCTCTAGCTACTAAGATCCAGGAAAAACATTTTATATAGGAATCCTTAATAATTTTTATTAGGAGGATTATAACTTAAGTACCTTCAAGGCAAGAGTGAATAGGCATCTTCTATGCAAGCGCGTTCCAACCTAGACCTCATCATTGCTTTGCACTAAGCATGATTGTCGTCAAGCGCAAGCCTATCACCAATAAAAAAAAAAAAAAAACAGCATAGTTAGTAGGTAACTGTAACTGTCTAGCGTAGTTCTGTCTGCGAGTAAAGTAACCTTGATAGTTCGTAGTCCGCTCCGTACCTAGCCCGGCCTGGCACTGGCTTGAAATATAAATGTACCTAGTTATATACCAACTGAGCGCCATTAGCGAAAAGTAGGTATTTTTCTATAGTTTGTTTGTCTCTATTGCTTCGAACTCGTTACATTTTTATCTTGTTTTAATTTTGTACAGTCAGCACGAGAAATATGTTGGCTTGAAATTCTCACGTTAGATAGCATAGCTTTATCTTTCTGTCTCTCTGTCGTCCTACTTAGCATATTCTACAAGAGGGCACTCATCTCGCACGCTAATTCTTTGCATAATATTTTGTTAAAAATGAATACGATCCCGACACTGTCTTCTTTTCGGGCTGTCTTCACTCTTCTTAAATTTTCAGTCCACTTTTACGTGTCTCGTAGTTAATTGATCCACATTATCTGCAACGACCTTATTACAGCTCAAGTTTACACCGAATCAAAGGTTTTCTGTTAGCCCTCAAACGCTAATGACAATGTGATTGGTTACACTCTTCGGTCGACACTAGGTCTTCACTCTTCACTCTCTGTATAAGCTGGCGCAGCTGTGAAATGATCTATGATAGATAGTTAGGTACTCAAGCCTTTTCTTTCTCCTTTATGGAGAGAGATTGTTAATTCTAGTAAAGGCTGGGCGAAATCGAAAGGCTGAGCTGTACACCCATTCTGGGTAGTGTCAGAGACAAGCATACTATTAGGTACGACAGTATGATAAATGCTTGTTTGTGACACTATTAATGAATAAATATATTTTTTCTTTCTTTCTTTCTTTCTAAATCTGAGCAACTAAAGATGTTGAAGTAAGTTCTCAATTGTCACCAAGTTTGTGAAGCTGACTGTAGTTACTAAACCTCAAGGATTATGCACTTAGCCAAGGCCTTGACCATCGGTGCCTGCCTAAGCCAGGCACAAGTTGTGAGCGCCTCGTGTGTAATTGTTTGCCGCGTTGTGTAACCTATACCTACCTAGCGACAAGGATTTTTTGACAAACAAGCTGGATTTTACGCATGGTTTTTAGGGTTCCGTAGCCAAATTTGGCAAAAACGGAACCCTTATAGATTCGTCATGTCTGTCTGTCTGTCTGTCTGTCCGTCCGTCCGTATGTCACAGCCACTTTTTTCCGAAACTATAAGAACTATACTGTTGAAACTTGGTAAGTAGATGTATTCTGTGAACCGCATTAAGATTTTCACACAAAAATAGAAAAAAAACAATAAATTTTGGGGGTCCCCATACTTAGAACTGAAACTCAAAAATTTTTTTTTCATCAAACCCATACGTGTGGGGTATCTATGGATAGGTCTTCAAAAATGATATTGAGGTTTCTAATATCATTTTTTTCTAAAATGAATAGTTTGCGCGAGAGACACTTCCAAAGTGGTAAAATGTTGGTCCCCCCCCCGTAACTTCTAAAATAAGAGAATGATAAAACTAAAAAAAATATATGATGTACATTACTATGCAAACTTCCACCGAAAATTGGTTTGAACGAGATCTAGTAAGTAGTTTTTTTTTAATAATTTAAAACTTACTACAGGTTTGTACGGAACCCTCGGTGCGCGAGTCCGACTCGCACTTGGCCGGTTTTTTAAAATTATAAATGTACATATTTTATATTTATAAATGTATTTTGTGTATATTGTAATGTAATGTAATTTAATTGTAATGTATATTGTAATGTATTGTAATGTAATTTGTCAAATTCTGATCACTTCAGGTCAAGAGTTAGCGCGTTATACCAAGTTAAATTACTACCTAAACGGTGGAAGGTAATCATCGGGAGGAAACCTGGGATAAAAATGTAGCCTATGTGCTATTCCAGACTATAATCTATCTCTGTGCCAAACATCCAGATCCGTTCAGAGTAAAAAACATCCATCCATCCCATTCCCAACTTTCGCATTTATAATATTACTTAAATAGGCATAGTTTTTGGCACTGAGGAAGTAACCCACACATCTTGAACCTCATGAAAACCTTGCTATCAAGACGCTAAAGGTACAGACTAAATAATAGTTACTTGAGGCGCAAAGGGCGCGATTACCAGGAAGACGCAAGGTTCGAATCCTACCGATTCCGCGATTTTTGGTAGGTACATATTATTTTTTGAATGTGGCCTCAACGAAGTGTAATTACTTATAAGGTAATAAAAAACCCCGACTCAGTTTTTTGTGGGCTCTTCTCAGACCAGGGCGCGTTTGGAACCCTCGTAGCTTTAGTTTTAAGATACCGTCGTTAATTTATCACCCTCACGTCATACTTTGTATACTCGACGTTCAAAAAGTGTACTGTAGGCATCGACCACAAATAGGTTTTGTGGTCGATGACTGTAGGTAAGAACATATTACGTAGGTACTTAATTACTTTTATTTATTTATTTTATTTTTATTATTTTTGTACAAAATATTGTCTTAAAACTAACAGAAAAAAAACTTTTATTGAAACGTAAAAATTGGATAGAAATAACAAAGTCAAACATGTCAGTTTTAAATTATAGTGGTTAGTTATCTCGTATTTAGTACAATCGAGGGAGTGGGCAACGACCTCTCCGGAGGGCAACAGAAAGCGTCTGTCGGCGTCGGCTCTTAGAAAGGTGTTCGGTAATTAAACAGTAGGGCAAGGCCTTGCAACGCTTTCCATGTAAAAGCTTTCAAGGCGTTCCTACTGTATAGCTAGACGACTAGCCGTGCATTTACTGTTTTAAATGACAATACTGATCATGTCATATTTTTAACTCGAACTCATCTACAAAACTATCGTTATTTACTAGATTTTACCTGTCCTAATTAGCGAGGCTCGTCTGCGAGGATTTAGGTTTTAATATTCCGTGAGGATATCTCCTAAAGTAAATAAACTTAGTAGATGTTGCCCGCGGGCCGCGACATCATCCGTGTAGATTTAGGCATACAAAAACCCCGTGGGAACTCTGATTTTGCGGTACCTATGCTGTGCCCGGGACGCAAGCTGTCAAAGTCGGCGGTAAAATGAATAGGCCGTGAAAGGAATAGTTTTAGGTATAGATAACTACTCACACAGACATAAACACTTGTAATACACTAAGGCCCACTTGCGTAACGTTTGATTTAAATATCTGCTAAATAAAATTAGTTAAATGTATTTAATTGTGTAAACATGTTTATCCTAATCGCATTTATGATCGTCTTGCACGAGGCTCTTTTGGATGTCATTTAACTAAATCGGTTTAGCGAGTCGGTAAAGCAGTAATTGCGTTCCATTTCATACCATTTGTGATGGATTGACAGGAAATTGTGTTTGCATTACAACTACGCATGAAATGAAACGTAATTTTTTTTCAAAACGCAATTCAAACTTCAAAGTCCAAAACATCCCAATGACTTTGGAACAGCCGTAATAAAATTAATTTAGTAAATATTGGCTTAAAATAATCTGAATTGGATTTAACGCAACAAAGCAGGTGTCGGGGGACCCAATTTTAGTAAAGCGAGGAACAAATAAAGTAATGTTTAGGACGATAGAACTAATTCTTCCATCATAGAATGTAAAAAAGCTGATGCAATAAAACAAGCAGACAAACAATAAAGAAATATTATTATTTATTTTGTTTTGAATTGACTTCAATCTCTCTTTCTTTTTTACCCTTTAATTTTCTTGGATATCAAGTGTCCTATGTTTATGCCTAGGATGTAAGCTATCTCTGCAAATTTTCATCAAGATCGGTACATAGGTTTATTGTAGGACATCCACACGCCGCAGTCTTGTGTCACGGATGCAGCGGCTCCCTGCGACTCGGCCCATCTACCTAGAGGGGTCGTGGCTAGCGCTACACTTTCCCGTGCTTTCTTCAAACTCAAACACGTTTATTTCATGCGGGATATACTTATGTATGACTTTTATGATGCTGTTTATTTTACAGTTGTCCCATATATTTGAATCATGTGCTGATCCGTGCTATCTAGCCACAACAATTAGAACTGATAGGTAGGTTAGCAGCAGCTACACACTGAGTATTATAGAAAAGTAGCCTTTTCTATTTCTACCGATCTCTGCATCCAGGCGAAAATATTCTCACAGTCTTCTGGAAAACTGTTGAACAGATCAGTTCGTGCTAGGAGTTGTCGAGGTCTACTTATAATAATATTCTATGAATTCTTCGTTGTCGTCAGAATGTAGTTCGAAAAAATCCATTGTGTGCTCAATAATATTCGTCAAATTGGTCCACTCTTTACGTTTTACAGAGAAATACATTTTTATATTTGTTATTAAATTCATAACACAACTGACAGCAATGACAACAGCTTAAATACGTTTAGCGCCGTTAAATGGCCATTCTGGGATGTTTAAATTTGACAGTTCGCTAATTGTACTTAGCAGAAAAATTTACGCTGTGCAAGACGCTAATTGTATTTAACCGTGTAAATGCGTTTAGGACGATTTTAAATACGATTTAAGGATGTTACGCAAGCGGGCCTAAGTGTAAGTTGTTACGCAAGTAGAACATGTAAGTAACTTACATGACTAACATATTTTGCATACGATACGCGACTTACAACACTGTAAAATACATTTCGAGAGTCACTCATATTATGCTCGACATACCTACACGTAAAATACATTTCGACTCACATGTTCGACATACCTACACGAGAGTAAGTAAAACTTACAAGTGTAAAATTCAAAAATTCAAAATTCAAACGTTTTTTATTCAAATAAACTTTTACAAGTGCTTTCGAATCGTCAAATGAATTTACCACTTCGTAGCCTCCACCTTATGCTGCATCACGAATTGCCAGCAAGTCTAATTGCAACCAAGCGCTAGTCTATAATTAAAAAAAAAACATTAATTTGCATACATCCGTTAGATACCTACCATACCAGTGTACATAAGACAAAGGTTTCATCAAGTTATTGGATCACCTTCAAGATGCGGCGCAAAGTGTGTTTGTAAACGGAAATCGCGGTTCAACGACCCGCCCGTCTCGGATATTGTAAGCTTTGGCACGTAAACACTCCAAAATTGGATAAGTCGCGACGAATCCGGATCGCTATGGATTCGTGCCGTTATTATGATCTCGAGAATACGCTCCTTTCGACGTTAGTATAAGGCTACGATCAGTGGCGTGCAGTTCATAGAGGCGTAAAAGCACTGAATACCCAAATGGAAATACGTCAATATGCTCAATGCAATATTCATCATAACAGTTAGTTAATATAGTTATTCTGACTTACTGATGCCTGCCCTAGCTTCAAACAATGTGCACGCCACTGGGTGGAGCCTAGAAGATGCCTATTTACTGTAATTAATTTATGTTTTTATATTGCATCATCATAACTTCAACCCATTGCCGGATCACTATAGAGCACGAGTCTCGTCTCAAAATGATAAGGGTTTGGCCACATTCCACCGCGCTGGCCAAATGCGGGTGTCACCTGCACTTCACAAAGTGTAAATCAGGCATCAAGCCATCATCAAGCACTTAAAAAGTCAATTTAATTCGTTGTTATAGTGACAGAACACTTGTCATATAGGTATCTAAATAGATAAAGTCAAACGTTTTCCCTAAACATGTAATACCTATCCTCTTATCACACAACGTAATCTGTACATTGAATTTATAATTCCGGTTTAACCTTATCGGTGTACGTTAGATTATTTATTGATATTTTATTTTGATCCCATAATAGGATTCTGGCTTATAATATAACACGTTTTCGTTACACGGCACCGTCTATTTGTTTAGACGGAACGGCGTGTTACATCCGTTATAAATACCGTCGCTGTTCTCGTATGACTGTGACAATAACAAAATATTATATTCGCCAAACCTCTCACTGCAGAGCCACTCATTTCTTATTCGTGTGAGTTTCCAATATTTATACGTCCACTGACAAGGTCATTTTCATATCGAATCGTGATCGTCTAATTCTCATATTAATTATTATTAGTACTCTCGTATTTTAGTTATCACGACTTTGACCCCGTTGATTAGAGTTTTGTTTATGATCCGTGGGAGCTCTTGGATTTCCGGGATAAAATTACACTATGTATCAGTCTCCACTTCTCCAGGTCCTCAACTATACTCATGCAAAACCTAGATCCGAGGCTCCGCTGCGGCGTTATTGAAACAAACCAACAAAAACTCTTTTGCATTTATAATTTCAGCAGTGATTACAACGGCACGGCATATTATATGAAATTAAATGATGAAATGATTTATTTATTTCACATAGGACAACTTGTGTCACTTATGATACGTTAAGACTCTACCACCGGTTCGGAAAGTATGATACGTTAAGACTCTACCACCGCGGTTCGGAAAAATGATTCTACTGAGAAGAGCCGGCAAGAAATTCAGCAGTTGAGAATGTTCGGCTCTGGCCAATGGAAACACGCATAACGGCACTATTAGCGCTGTCGATGGCTGCAGTGTAAACTGTAAACTATAACACGTTAAAAGTTTCACCACCCCGCTTCTTGTTTGTTTACTAAGGCCTGATTTAATTGCTGGCGTTGTTTGAAAAGTTGAACAGTCAGTTTCAACTTTTTGATACTCTCTCTGCTTAGCTGAGTAGGTACATTATGAGAAATAGCTACTAAATTGCTTAAAAATAGATGTCTAAAAATAGATAAAGTGTGTCTATCTATCTATCTGTCTGTCTGCTACGCTTTCCCTGCCCATTTTTTCAACCGATATTGATGAAATTTTGTACAGACCGAAATAGGCCATCTCGGGGCCATAAAGGACGTAGGACTTCTTCTTATCCCGGAAAATTAGGAGTTAGGTACTGCGGGATACAAAAGTCTTAACCACGTGGATCAAGTCGCGGGCATGATCTAGTTTCTCTAATCTCTACATATTTTACCGGTCATAATGTGGCTGAGTGATTCTTTTGTAACATGTACACACTACACATGTTGTGCACAATCTCTAAATTAAACTAAAATGACACCTCTGAATATATTGCCATTCCTTTCCTCAGGGAGTAATTATTAAATGAAAGGAATAGCAATTAGTTTAGACTCTGTTTTACACAATCTTTAAATTAAATAGGTAGGCCTTTTCGTGCCATCACTTTCCGCAGGGAACAAAATGAAAGGCATAAAAATGTATATATCATTTTAGTATAGTTTAGAGATTGTTCACAGCACAATCATACTTATATTATAAATGCGAAAGTGTTTGTTTGTTGGTTTGTTGGTTTGTCCTTCAATCACGCCGCAACGGAGCAACGGATCGACGTGATTTTTGGCATAGATATAGTTGAGGACCTGGAGAGTGACATAGGCTACTTTTTATCCCGGAAAATTATGGAGTTCCCGCGGGAATCAAAAAACTTAAATCACGCGGACGAAGTCGCGGGCATCAGCTAGTTATCCATAAATGCATAATAGCAGACTTGCCGATTGCCTTTACGTATGAGCTGTTCGCTGATATTAATTATGTCAGTCTTTATCGCTTGACTACCACAAGTCACCGATGATGCTTCAATGAAAAACAATAAATATTTTAATAAATACACACAATTTTATGAGTAAACTCTTAATATTTCCTCATTTGTAGGCGCCTATGTACCTATTTGTTTCAACCGTGCGTGGGATTCATTGCACGCGCGACAGATAAAGCGGGCGCCGCGCCGCTTCAGTCGCGAGTCGCGACCCACCGCAAAGTAAAGACTAACTAGATTAGAGATGCTTCCTTTGTTCATTAATCCTCTAAATCCATACTAATATTATAAATGCGAAAGTGTTCCTGTCTGTTTGTCTGTTATGCTTTAACGGCCTATCTTTTCAGTTTTGATGAAATTTTGTATAGGGTTGCATCCCGGGGAAAAATATAAGGCTATATTTTATCCTGGAAAATTAAAGAGTTCCCGCGGGAAACAAAAACTGAATCCACGCGGACGAAGTTGCGGGTATCATCTAGTATTAAGTATATGAAAGGAAAAACTGTCTGACTGACTGACTGACTGAGTGGTTTGAGCTGTGCGTTGATAGATACGCACAGCTTAAACAAATAGACGGATCGGGCTGAAAGCCAGCTAGTCAGTTATAATAACGCTTGTAAAGTTTGTTAATTATTTGTGCAAAACTATAGTTATCTAGATGATGCCCGCGACTTCGTCCGCGATTGAGGATTTTGTGGATTTGCTTTCAAGGATTTTATGTATTTCTGATTCCCGCGGGATACAACTCATGTCAGCTGTTCCCTGTTAAGATCTGTTGAAAAGATGGGCCGTCAAAGCTTAGTGTAGCTTAGTGTGTAGTGTAATAGCTGTTTGCCTACCTAGTGTCTAAGGTAGGCAAACAGACAGGTAACTTTAAATAATTTGTAATTCTATAGTTTGTTTCTCGGTGACGGCGGCACTGTGGTGTACGAATTTATGATAACACCAAATCGAAATGTAAACCTTTATTGATTATACTGCTAGATTTATAATTTTTTAAAAAACGTGGACCTGGGAACTTTGAACTCAAATCTCCAGATGCATTGGCTGTAAAACTGTTGCCTAATTAACATTATTCTGTTTGTAAACAGCCGCGCAGATCCGGTTAATAACTTTCGTCTAAGTAACAACCAGAATAACAATAGGTATAAAAGAAATAATGCTGATATGAGTATGAAATACTAAATTCAGTCCTGGTCGTAAATGTCGACCGCACCGCGCTACTCTATAAAATAACAAATTCACCTCCCGCCTCGTACAAGACGGTATTTTATGGGTAATACATATTGCAAAGTAGAGACCTTGTAAGGTGAAATATACTGGCTGGGATGTTCCACGTGTAGTAAGTGAGTGCTGTTGTTTTATAAGCGGAAGGTCCGGGGTTCGATCCCTGGCAAAATCTCACCGACTGCATTCCTTGTCAACAATTTAAAGGGATAAATGATTCCCTATGCGGTAAATGTAAACAACACCTTACTTACCATATTATCTACCCCTTTGCACGAAAATTCCTCTACGTTGCCAATAAAAAGATAACAATGCTCCTCTACACCCCATCCTCCCCTGGAGTACATCCATTATGTCTACCAAGTTGCACTTGTTCACCCTCCAAATATGCAGCTCATGCTATTATGAACATTAATGGCTTTAGAATAGGTGCCATATTTGCGTTTTAAATTTCTATAGCAAATGAGGGTACTTTTTAGATTTTTAGTCTGCACTTATGTACTAACGATGAAATATGGCGTGGCATAAAGGATCATTAAGGAGTAAAGCTGGATTCATATTACACCGAGTCGTGGCCCATGTCACTAATTCTTACTACACCGTGTAGCAATTCTATAGCATATTATTTTTGTAATCATTTACAGGAAACGTATTTTAAATGATGGAATGAATGGGAATAAAAACTGTATACTTAATTTTTTAATAAGTACTGAAGTAAATTGAAATTTTGAAGAGTCAGACAAATCTTCCTGCGACTCTATTTAATCTTTTCCTAATTAAATAAAAGTTTTAGTTAGTTCAAATTGCGCGTAAATCTGTTATTTATTAAGCATAGATGATGGAAAATCTGATGATTTGACAACTTCGTATGTAAGTAATATACAGTTAAGGAATTATCAATAAGAGACCCTGGAAAATCGAGATCTTAACGTAACTATGCAGGCTACATAAGTAACGAACAATTCCGTTGAACTGTCTGAACCATGAGGTCTGAACTATCTGCTTCTATAAAACTTACAAGAGTTCTAAGCTTAGAGTACTGAGATTACAAAAGACGACCTAGAACAAAACAACAGTCTTCGCAGACATTTTTAAAAGTATTTTTGTGCAAGACTCGCAGTCTACAGTTTCAATTTTCCATTTGGCAGAATTTGCGAGGGAACTATCGCCATCTCCCTGTTCTAAATCCCCCTGTATTTATAGTTATATCGATTGAGACAATCCGCTTTGTCATTAAAATAAATGGCTTCAGAGCACTCTTTAGGCTTAGTGCCACATCAGTCTGATAGTACTTTTGCGGTTTATTTCAATAGTAACGACTTATCGGACAATTATTTAAAAGAAGAAATCCACAAATTAGTTATTTCAATAAAAGGTAAAATGTTTAAGATTAGCAATATCGGTGGGGTTTATAACTGCTACTTATTTTTAACTGTATACTGTATATTTTGTATTTGCACTTTGCAAAGTAAAGATATCTAAGTAAATAAATAAAAAATAAATAAAAGTGACACATACCGGGTCTTAACAAATGAAAACGAGATTTTTTATTTCTAAAGGGCATCTCAAATAGATCACCGTTTGCATTTCACAATATATATACCCCATTTCTCCCTCGCATCCTATTCCCGCAGCGTTAGTTCTGCTCAGTGTGGCCGATTCTTTATGTTGTCTCGCTGTCTGGCTGACGGTGCAGTGGCGCGATCACTAATCCTCGAATCGACTTCAAATTGAACTTCTCATCATATTACACCCTAACCCTTTCAGGGTAAAAGAATTAGGGATCCTACAGAATGGCTACAAAATCCAGATAATCAAGCGTATTCTGATGGCATGGTACGGTAGTCGTAAGTATGAGTTTGTCATGTCGAAAATAATTATGACTTTTTTATTTTAGTTTCCATATTATTAGTTACTAGATGGTGTCTGGATAGATTTATTATATTAGCACAGTCTAAGGAGATACGTTCTTTCCTATCAGTCGTAGAGCTAGACAGATAACAATGCTAGATTAGTTACGGAGGAAACTGGTAGAATTTTCAATACAAAGGGGTTGTTTCAAATTTATGTGGAGCCTGGGCCAGGTATTTGTACGGTATTTCAAAATGTCATAAAATAGTAACATTTTTTTCTTTATTTCTTACTAAAAAGTTCAATTTACGAGGTACAATGCGAAATTATTTTGCAAAATAAAAGGCGCAACAACATGCGTCCATTTTGACATTGACGTATATTACACGTGTCATGATGACATTTGACATAAAATTACCTGGGAAATGTGAATTAACCTTAAAATATCCAACAGCAGTCAGATTGATGGATGGATGCGCTGCGAGAGTTGCTATTCTACAAATGTACCTACTTAAACATTTTATTTTTGTACCTCTTATTTACTGTAAAACTGCCAAAAAGCATATTTTATTTTGTTTTCTATGATTTTATACTATTTTATGGAATACTGTACAAGTACCTGGCCCAAGATGAAACAACCCCTTTCTTTCACTCTAATGTCAAATTGGTATGCAGTTTCCTACCTCTAGGCTCTAACTAGATACCTATGGTAGTCAGAGATATAATAGAGGTGGACTCTGTGTGTATATTTATAACTAGATGATGCCCGCGACTTCGTCCGCGTGGATTAAGGTTTTTTGATTCCCGCGGGAACTCCTTAATTTTCCGGGATAAAATCGGTTGAAAATATGGGCCGGGATAGCGTAGCAGACAGACAGACACACTTTCGCATTTATAATATTAGTATGGACTACTTAGTTATCAACTTAGTTACCTCTATATGACGTTCTGCTTATACTGTGTATCTCTATTATTCTATAAATCTAATAGAATCATGGGATCGCATATTTCCTGCTCCATGGAGAGAAAAAAAAAATGGTGGCTAAGACCGAAGGGATCACGTCTTCCCTCTCGGTATGTGAATCGTTGCACTCGGATGAAGGTAATGAATAATTCAGCCGGTGTATGTCGGTATATATGAAGACGAACAGGGGGGTTACCACCATCGCTTAAAGCAGTATTACTTTAAAATGTCAGTTTTATATCGCGCACCTTGACATCCCTAAAATAAGGATTATAATTCTACAACACAAACGCCAACAATATTGAAACAATACGGTTTTAAACGATGGTACTTAGTATGCCTACAGGATATAGATCCGGTCCACCCCAGTCGCTAGCCTTTAATAAGTCTAGGAGCGGAGGTGAATGATTTATTAACGGCTTTACGGCCATAAAAGGTTGGAATAGCCTAGTGGTTAACCCCACGACCTCCTGTTCTGGGGGTCTGAAGTTTGATCCCCGGGCAAGCACCTCAACTTTTCGGAGCTACAGGCGATTTCATAGTGACGAAACTTTGAGAGTTCTTCATAATGTTCTCAAACGTACTTTTTGTATCAATCAAGTTCCTAATATACAAGATTTTATTTAACTTGCAATGGTTGTGTGTTTGTTTAGCTCAAATCTTGCAACTGAATTTTAAACCCGCTATCCCCAACCGATTGAGCTGAAATTTTGCATACACGTTTAAGTAGTTTGGATGTCAATGCATGGTTAGCTAAGTGACGTCATTCTTATTAATTCAATATGGCGGACTAGTAATTTTTTATGCACCCCCATGATATGATTATCAATTTAAAAGAGTTTGCTGAGAAGAATGCGAAAAATAAATTGGCACACTAATCTAATCTAATCTAGCCTATACTGTCCCACGACTGGGCAAAGGCCTCCCTCCGATTTTTCCACATCTCATGTTGTGCTTCGGTGGGCCACTCAACTAGGAATTTGTTTAATTCATCGCGCTATCGTAGCCTCGGCCTACCACGCTGGCGTTGATGATTTTTTGGCACACTAAATTCGCTAAATTAACCTAGTGTTTAACCCCACGACCCCCCATATTCTAGGGGTCTCAGGTTTGATCTCCGGGCACACATCTTTAACTTTTAGGAGCTGTTGACGTTTTAAGCAATTAAGTAAATATCGTGAGGGAACATGAGAGTTTTCGACATTGATCTCAAAGATCCTTTTTTGTACTAATCAATTTCCCCAATCAAGTTATGATAGTAAATGTAATCAAACCCTTTAACAAGCAATAAAAAAATCAATAACACCGGAACAGAGGGATACTCATGAGAATTTAAAAGTTAAAACCTTAATTAACCCAATTAATTTGACACGCGATGTTTGAACGTACAGTAGGTAGGTTACAGTAGGTACCTATGTTTATAACTAGGTATGTTTACAGTTGACTGCCTCGTTGGTCTAGTGGTTAGCATGTTTGACTGCGGCTGACGAGGTCCCGGGTTTGAATCCCGGGTGGGGCCATAATAAGTGTTGGGGTTTTCTGGCTCGAAATTCTCAATAATAGCCCGAAATTAGGAAGTTAGCGGTGTTTCACCCCCGTGCCTCGGAGAGCACGTTAAGCCGTCGCGTCGGTCCCGGTTGTTATCAATAACATGATAATAGTCGTTAAAGCCCGCTAACCCGCATTGGAGCAGCGTGGTGGGTCTTAGCTCTAATTCCTTCTCTCCTATGAGAGTGGAGGCCTGTGCCCAGCCGTGGGACGTTAATGGGCTGTAGTGGTGGTGATGTTACAGTTAGGTGCGATTCCACCAGTGTACACCACTGTTCTGCACAAACGTTACTCTCGGTGGACTCGCACAAGCAAACATAGATGGATAGATAGATAGATATTTATTGCACACACTTAAAAAAAAAATAATAAACAAAAAGGTTAAAAGATAAAACAGAAGGGGGCATAGGAGGTCTTATTGCTAAAGCAATCTCTTCCAGACAACCTTTTATGTTCGCAGTATATTTCTGCCCATCCACTCGAGATGAAAATTTCATGCACCTGCACACTATTTTGGGGGGATCGCACCATTACATTTTTTTTTTTTTTTAATGTATAGGCCAGCGCTTGGCTGCAATCAGACTTGCTTGCAAGTGGTGATGCAGCCTAAGGTGGAGCGCGCTTGCCTACATAGGTATCATCAACATATTATTTGTGATGTCACAATAAAATCATGTCAAAACTTCAATATCAATAAACTTAATTTATCGAAATATTACATTATCTTTCTTGTGTCCAGATTTTGCTCTGTAATATTATATCAACCATAATTTTGTAGCAACTTATAAGGTGCGCGGAGAATTTATATGAACCGTTAAAAATAATTGATTGCAACTCAGTGCACGGGAAAGGCTGCGTCGATTATAAGTGGCCGTCCAAAAGAGGAGGCTTCAAGACGATTATAGTATCCGAATTAAATCCTCAGGGGATAAATAAGTTATGGGTATTGAGCCCGTGCACTGAATATGTGTAGACATGTGACTTTCCATGGGAACTATATGTAATGTAAGTATTACTTAACTATATGAAAAGAATGCGTTTTTGTACGAAATGAGTTACAAGAAAAAAGGTTCCTTCTAATCCTGGGAGGAGAGTAAATAGTACTTAAGCGGACTTGACTTGAGATCTCCTTTTTTTTATAAAATAGACTAGCGTTTTGCTTCAATCAGACTTGCTGGAAGAAGTCATGCACAGTGGCGTGCACAGGGTTTGAAGCCAGGGTAGGCATTGGTAAGTCAGAATATCTATTTACTGACTGTCTTGATAAAAAATGAGCATAGACGTATTTCCATTTGGGTAAGCAGTGCTTTTATGCCTCTATGAACAGCACGCCACTGGTCATGCAGCCTAAGCTGGTGGAATGCGCTTGAGGCACTTTTATCCTTATTTTAAAAACAAACTTAAAAAGTTTTTCATTTAAAAATTGTTAGGCCAAACAAAGAGTATCGTATTTTGAAACGTTCCAACACAATTACCTACTGTTTTTATTTGCATGTCCGTACCATTAATAAGCACATTCTGGCTTACGGCCATACTCATAACAATAGTCTTGTGAGATCTGTGACATCTTAAAAGACTTTTAACGCTTGAGATGCTGCGTAAAGTTCTCTGCCCACTGCGCACAATTTTTTTTCAATTTTCAATTTTTTTCAATTTTCAATTTGTTTATTTAAAAAGTTTACACAAACCACACAAATATAATACACTCACTAGAAACTAACTAAGATCATGTAAATAAGAGTAATAAAATAACATAAAAATAACAAATAACAATGACGTGACAATAAACAGTACGTTATCATAATAATTATCCACCCACCAAAATCTGGATCATTTTAACTTGATCATAATAATTCATAGTTAGTAGCTGATAGGTAGGTATTAATATAGGTAAGGTATCCTTCGCTGGGATGCAACTTATCTGCGTACCAACTTTCGTCAAAATCGGTTGAACGGATGGGCTTTAAAAGCGTAGTAGATAGGCATTTATAGTATTAAGTATAGATTTGTTGATTTGTAGGTTTAGTCTTCAATTACTTACGTCATAACTTGCAAAGCAACCGATTGACGTATTTTTGTGCATGGGAATAGCTAAAGACCTGCCCCCCTAGCATGGGCCGAGACAATTTTCTCCCCGAGGAAAGGATAAAAAATTTATTCCTAAATAAATAAATAATTAAAAACGATAAATAACGGTGGATAAATAGTCCCCCGAGTCCCCGTGAAATGTCAAACGGGGATAAACTTCTCCTCTCCCCTGTTGCCGTGCTCTGAGGGGTACATAAGTTAATTTTATCTCTTGTCAGTGGATAAAATCGGGGGATAAAAATTTTATCTCCGGCCCATGCTACTTGCTAGCCCGGCTGGAGAGTGACGTAGGCTCTTCGTAAGCTACTTTTTGTCCCTGAAGGCAAATAATCCCACGAAATTTTAAAATTTGATGTCAGGTTTATCAGATCAAGTCACGTATCATTCAATTTTAACATTTTTACTAATTTTATACAGTTTATGTTTATATTATGTATGTAAGTAACTATGTTACATCTTTTAATCATTTTTGCCGCGTTAGGAAAAATTGCGTGTTAATTGCGTGGTAGGTATTTTTTGGCATACCATGCTGAATGCAGCATAGTATGGTAATGATGCTTGCTGCGGTGTTTCAAAGAGGACAGATGCCTTATTAAAACAGTAATGATAAACATTAAACATCGTGGGACTTAAGTGTACCTACTTACTACCTGTGTTACTAGCTCAGAATGGTAAGTACGAAATGTACATCAACGTTGATAGAATTCGAGAGTCCAAATACTTTGGCGTTAAAGTAAAATGGACTTTAATGGCTAAGCTCGAAGATCTTTTAAGTACGTTTGCAACCAGCACTTAAGCGGAAACCTTGCTAAATAAAAATCGGTGATATCTAACTACCTACTGGATTTTTCGCAGTATAAAAGTTTTATTAATGAAAAATTAATTATGAATTAAGTAACATTCTAATACATTAAAATCTAAATGAAAGACTAACCATTAAAAATATCATCTAAGCCGCTGCAATGAGGTTATGTGCCCAGAACGCTGGCTGCGTTACCCCGTTGAATAGCCAAGGTTATATGTTGGCCGAGGTAACTGCCAGCTCTCCGGTCACCTAGGTTTTTTTCACGTAGGCTTCAATCTGAAGGAACTTCGGGCCCATTTTATTCTAACGTAATTGTTGTTCGACGTTCGATTTCGATGGTGAGATGTACAATCTCATGCTAACGATACTGTTAGTTGTAAACACGAACTATCCAGTTGCTCGTTATGGGTAAACTTCTAAACCGGATATTATCGCAAAGTGGCTGACAGCTGACACTTCGAAACAGCTTGTAAAAGCCTTTTTGGTGTGAAACATATCGAAAACATATTTGATTGACTTCAAACGCAAGCTTTTACCGTTTTTCTCATGGCAAAGCTTTTTAATGAGAATACCCTAAATGCCTCTCAGACAAGATCTTGTCGTCATTTAGGAGAGACAAGAACTAACTACCTAGTAGACTTATGTAGACAAAAATAGTATTTCTACTGTACCGGTTAGTAACTCCTTAATTTTCCGGGGTTAAAAAGTAGCCTATGTCACTCTCCAGGTCTTCAACTATACCCATACAAAAAATCACGTCGATTCGTTGCTGTTTCGGCGTGATTGAAGGATAAACCAACAAACAAACACGCATTCGCATAATTTATAATGTTAGTATGAAGGCCGTTAAATGTGTTTTAAGTTAATTTTTCTATACCTGTCCGGGAATTATTTTGTTTCATGTACTTACCCCGAATAAACTCATCAAATAGTGACAGCATTAAAAAAAATATACTAAATCAGTTTAGGCAACGTTGTGTAAATCGACCTTAGATATTCATTATTATTATCTCCTTTAATTTATTTGCTTCGACGGTAGTTGTAGTGCAAGGTACCAATTATGAATTAATATCTGGTAAACTACATAATAATATATATAAAAATAAGTCGGATTTTCCTTCCTGACGCTATAACTCCAGAACGCACGAACCGATTTCCACGGTTTTGCATTCGTTGGAAAGGTCTCGGGCTCCGTGAGGTTTATAGCAAACAAAATTCAGGAAAAATTTCAACAGAAAAGCGGGAAAATCTTAAACCACGCGGACGAAGTCGCGGGCGTCAGCTAGTAATATATATATTCATTCATTCATAACTACTTACCAGATAATAGTTGTCGCCATTTCATGTCGAACCGCAAGGCATCGACAAGGTCTGCACTCTGCACCCTTACGAAGTCGAAATTCCGCGGGCTCGTACAAAGCGATTTGCTTCCTCGTTTCTAATTCGAACCGCTAGGATATGGAATGCCCTTCCGGCTTCCGTTTTCCCCTCCTTGTTTAATATCTTACCTTCAAATCAAGAGTGAATAGGCATCTTCTAGGCAAACGCGCTCCACCTTAGGCTGCATCACCACTTGCAAGCAAGTCTGATTGCAGCCAAGCGCTAGCCTATTAAATATTAAAAAAAAATAAAAAATTATGTCTTGCTTTAGAAAATCCTTTCTTCGGAGGGGTCTGAATAATAAAGAAAAACTCCTAATAAAATCTTGATTGAGTTTATTTTGATGAGTATGTCAGTCAGTCAGTTTTTCCTGTTACATATATAGCGGGCGTACACCTCTAAGCAATGTATACCATAAGTCCCGTGTAAAGTATCACGCTCAGATGTCAGCGGGACCACCGCTTTGTGCAACTCCGTGATGGACGTATGAATCGATCTCACGCGCGAGATAATGTGGAACTGGCGCCCTGAGCCCCTGACTCGTGCTACACCGAGCTTTTGATGATTGTAAGTTTTGATGGAAAAGAGCAACCACCGAGTTTCTTGCTGGCTCTTCTCGGTAGGAATGGCATTCCGAACCAGCGGTAGATTCATATTATAACGATTCAAAAGCGCTTGTAAAAGCTTATTTGAATAAAAAAACATTTTGAATTTTGAATTTTTGAATTTTATTATAATAAGAATACCTTTGACAGAATCAAATGAGTGGAAATTTACATACAAACCCTTCAATTGTTGGGGCGTATTCCATTTCTGATACGAGTATGTGCCCCTTCTAGTTAGGTTTCTTCTTATGATGTATAGTTCTATTTTCTTAGTTAACAATAATCATTATCTCACATTAATTTTTAAGTTCTTAGCAAGTATTTCAGTACTTCAGTTTCTCCTGTTATTATTTAGTGGGCGTAGATCTCTGAACAATGTATGCCACAAGTCCCGCGTAAAGTATCGCGATCAACTGTTAGCGGGACAGCCGTCAGGCGCCGCTTTGTGCGACTCCGTGACGGACGTATGAATCGATATCACGTGCGAGATAATGTGCAGGAACTTGCTTTCTTGTATCAAATAGAAATGTACATACAAACCCTTCAATCGTTGGGGCGTATCCAACTTCTAATAATATGTGACCCTACTATTTTTTTTATAGTTCTTCTGATGTATACTTAGTTCTATTTTCTGAGCTAATCGTTATCTAACATTATTTTTGGGTTGTAACTTAGTAAGTATTTCATTACTTCAGTTTCTCCTGTTATTATTTAGTGGGCGTACACCTCTGGACAATGTATGCCATAAGTCCCATGTAAAGTATCGCGGTCAACTGTCAGCTGGAAAGCCGTCAGGCGCCGCTTTGTGCGACTCCGTGACGGACGTATGAATCGATCTCACGTGCGAGATAATATGGAACTTGCTTTCCGACTAGTACTACGAGCTTGTTTTTTTTTTAATCCACTACGATGCCGATACGATACGGTACGATGCCGTGTAGAAACCGAATAGGGGTATGGGTTTATTATAACTGCCATGCCCCTAACAGGTTAGCCCGCTACCATCTTAGACTGCATCATCACTTACCATCAGGTGAGATCGCAGTCAAGGGCTAACTTGTAGTGGATTAAAAAAAAACGGTTTCTACACGGCATCGTACCGGAACGCTAAATCGCTTGGCGGCACGTCTTTGCCGGTTTATTATAATAAGAATACCTGTGACGGTATCAAATGAGTGGAAATTTACATACAAACCCTTCAATTGTTGGGGCGTATTCCATTTCTGATATGTGACCCTACTAGCTAGGCTTCTTCTTCTGATGTATAAGTTCTATTTTCTTAGCTAATAGTAATATCCATGCAAACAAACAAAAACACACTTTCTCGTTTATATTAGTACGAAGTGTTTGCTAATTGAACATTAATGCAATTAGCTACAAGTGCAAGATACACACTGTATCACATAGATTTTACCAGTGTGGCGGATTTTAGCGAATTAAATTTCTAGTTCTTTCATCAATGGCCTGTTTACATAGGTTGGTGGCTGAATGCGTCGTCGGCTGCTTTTGTTTTTCTTTTATGATACGGATACGGCCAACCTTGCATAAAAGATGCAAGGTTGGACACCGCAAACAGGCTGAAATCGAATGCGGCGGAAAACGGTTGCAGTCGATTACGGCCAAACCGAACTAATGTATACGCGCCATAAAGGTATCTAGCCCCTCTATAAAGGCGCGGCGCGGCACGTAGCGGAAAGTATTCTTTATTATACAGCAGGCTTAGCATGCGCACGTGCACAACGAGATATCTCGCAACGAGAGAGAGAGCTGTTGTCGTTGCCGGCTAATTTTTCGTTTACCCTAACATGCACAAAATGCGGATCATTACAAGAAAAAAAAGAGTCGGCATATGTAAGAGTTCGTAGAGAAAAATACCACAGATAAGAACACACACATTTTACCACTTTGGAAGTGTCTCTCGCGCAAACTATTCAGTTTAGAAAAAAATGATATTTAAAAACCTCAATATCATTTTTGAAGACCTATCCATTGATACACCACGTATGGGTTTGATGAAAAAAAATTTTTTGAGTTTCAGCCCCCCTATTACGTAAGAATTGTTCATCAAACGTTAAAGATTTTTGTCAAAGTAAAATAAAACCATAACTGCATTGAATTAGAGCTCAATTTCGTCTGCCCATTCTTATACGTTTAGGTATGTACGATACCCTAAACGTATAAGAATGGGCAGACGAAATTGAGCTCTAATTCAATGCAGTTATGGTTTTATTTTACTTTGACAAAAATCTTTAACGTTTGATGAATAATTCTTACATGATTGGGGCCCAGTTCTAAGTATGGGGACCCCCAAAATTTATTGTTTTTTTTCTATTTTTGTGTGAAAATCTTAATGCGGTTCACAGTATACATCTACTTACCAAGTTTCAACAGTATACCTAGTTCTTATAGTTTCGGAAAAAAGTGGCTGTGACATACATGCAGACAGACAGACAGACATGACGAATCCATAAGGGTTCCGTTTTTTGCCATTTGGCTACGGAACCCAAAAAAACATACGCGCCGAATTGAGAACCTCCTCCTTTTTTGGAAGTCGGTTAAAAAGCGCCGAGATGTCAATTTTCAATGAGACAATAGCCGAGCGGTCGTAAAGCCGTTTACGAGCGCCGGTCACGTAACACGTACGGGAAACACGCCTGTCTAACTGTCCGATCGAAGGTCGCTCTTTCTTTGGCCTTTTATGGGTTTTTAATCGCCCACGAAACCACATTGTATGTTATTTGTATTTGAATTTACCTTACTGCTTATAAAAGATTAACAATAACATTTTATTGGCTTTAAAATACTCCATTAAAAAGTTTCACTACGTTTGATTAACTTGTTACGTCTTTGGTCTATTTCTCAAGACTAATTAGATTTCGAATAGATTATACTAGCTGTCGTCCGCGTGGTTAAAGTTTTTTTGATTGCCGCGGGAACTCCTTAATTTTCCGGGATAAAAAGTAGCCTATGTGCTATTCCAGACTATAATCTATCTCTGTGCCAAATTTCATCCAGATCCATTCAGCCGTTGGAGCGTGATTGAGTAACAAACATCCATACATCCAAACTTTCGCATTTATAATATTTATTTGATGTACATGCCAATTTTCAGACACTTAAAAATGTACGAGTAAAATGCAGACCTTGCAAGTATTGGTTTTCAGTAAGACTTTATAGCATTTCTATTTTCTGTTTGGTACGGTCCTAACTTTAGCGATTGACCCAAATGTCACCAATCGATTCCCAATGAAACTTTCAGCTGTAAGAAAGTAACTGGCAGCTGCTATTAAAGGTCAAACATAACTATCAATAGAATTTCTTGGAAATGTAAAGTTCCAATATTTACTTATTACTTACTGTAACTGATTTTAAGTTACTTGAATTATAAATTGAATAGTTAATTAGGTAATAAGTCGCCCATTTTTTTAGATAAAAAATCGAAAGGTTACTTTGAATTTTTAATCGCTCATATCTTTGTCTTAGAGGACTTTTTACCCGGCTACCTACGGCAAAGCCGAAAGGAAGGGTTATGACTTTAGCAGTCACAAAAAATTCCTTTTTTTGTGAAATTAGTGCCAACATTCGCGGGGAGAGATAACAATGTGTTATTTGGATTTTGTGGAATTCTTACCCAAAAAAGCTCCCATAGTGTTCGTTCCTTGCATTTTGATCTAGGATCTTACCTATGAAGTCTACCAGCGGCACAGAATACATATTAGTAGGTAGCGCGGGTAGAGCTTTTGGATTTTTTTATCCACTACAAGTTAGCCCTTGACTGCGATCTCACGTGATGCTGCAGTCGAAGATGGTAGCGGGTTAACCTGTCAGGGGTATGGCAGCTATATTAAACCTAGGGTTATTAGGCGAAATCGTTTACTACACGGCATCGTACCGGGACGCTAAATCGTTTGGTACGGTTACCCACCGCTAGACCAGAGAAAATTCAGAAATTATAAATTCCCAAATTGGACCTGCCGGGGATCGAACCCGGGACTTCTCACGTTCAGATAACAGTGCTCAACACTGCGCCAAGGAGGTCGCCAAAAATTAGGGAGGGCTGTGGCGAAATTATTGTTTGAAGCAGCCATACATTTTATTCATATTCCTATTTCGTTCTTTTCAGTTCTGCTCAGCGAGGCCATCCTCACAGACGACATGCTCGAAGACAAAACCCTGAAGATCACGGACTTCGGCCTAGCTCGGGAGGTGTACAAGACCACGAGGATGTCGGCGGCTGGGACGTACGCCTGGATGCCACCTGAGGTAAGAAAGATTTTAAAACGCTTTCATTTTCAAAGGTTTTAGACGATTTATAGTCCTACAAACTTATCTGACCCGGTGCGCTGTCACCGGGTCAGATAAGTTTGTAGTTGTAGGCTAGTTTATATGAAAAATAAAATAAAAGCAAAAACTAAGCAGGCATAAAAATTAGTACCAATTTTGGTCATCGGGTCAGATAAGCTTGTGGGACTCTAACTCAGTGGTTACTGTGACTTACTCGGTGCGTTCATGGTGTGTTCCTATAGTTCCTCCCGACCGAATTTCGGCAAAGTCCATTTTGAACAACAGTGAGAGGAGTATCAGCCAATCAGAGAATATCGCGATCGTAACACTGCATGCTGTAGCTATAAAACTACGGTAGTAGCCCTCTAGGCCCTCTAGTCTAGTAGTGGTAGTAGTGTAGTCTAGAAGTAGTTGGGTCTTAGGTCTTATTGTCTGTTTCCACGAAGTACCTACAAATAATGACATTTAAATATTTTGGTTACACAAATTACAACAAGAACATATTATACTAAAGAAAACAGACAAAAATAGTTAAGTAATATAGAGTTTCTTACGAATCATGGTGCGTCAATCATACTTTTATGCACCATAGCCTTAGACCATAACACGCGTTATAATTGGTTTATAAGCGCTTTTAAGTTTTGTTAAACAGTCACGTGTCTTTCATCTGTACAATTTCCAACTACCCTCGAACCATTTGCGATTTCAGGTGATAAAAAACTCAACGTTCTCGCACGCGTCCGACGTCTGGTCATACGGTGTGCTTCTATGGGAACTGCTGACTGGAGAAACGCCGTACAAGGGCATCAACGCCATGGCGGTGGCGTACGGAGTGGCTGTCAACAAACTCACGCTCCCCATACCCAGCACGTGCCCGGAGTCCTGGAGGGTACTGATGGAAGGTGAGAAATCTTTAACAGCTGTGAGCACTAGGTAAAAGCTTTTGTAGCTTTCTTCGGACATCTGTAAAGAGGAGCCCAATTCTCACTTCCAAGACTAGTTTTGGAAGGAAGGATTGCAGGCAAGAGAGCTAGCCTCTAGGTCGCCAAAGGCGCAAGTGGTTGGACGATATAAGGGGCTGGACAGGGCTTAGCTATCCAAGGCTAAAAGATGCGGCTCATAATAGAGAAGATTTTCGCGTGATGACCGTCAAACTTCGGTTCGAAGAAGAAAGCGGTGATGATGACTAGGTAAAAGCTAGATCTTAAGAGTTCACAGCGATTTCTAGCGACTAATTACATTGCAGTGTGCAGCGCACTGCAATTGTTCGTTGGAAGTTTGGAAATCGCTTCGACGTAAGTCGCGCAACATCGCTATCGTCGGCACGCTGAACTCGCCCTAAGGAAAGTCGCCCCGCCCAGACTTCGACGCTTTCTTAGCAGATCCTGGACCTCATGGACTCTTTCTCGCATGACGCAGGAGACAGTTAACTTGGCTGTCAACAAACTTATATTCCACATAGTTTCCCAGCAACGCCCGCTAAGTTACCCTGACCCTTCTTGTCAGTCTGATAAATAAGTCACTAGCAAAATACACTGTTCGAACGCTTTCGTCTTTAGGCACTGAGGAATTTTGGACGAAAACATAGTCACTAGCAAAATACACTGTTCGAACGCTTTCGTCTTTAGGCACTGAGGAATTTTGGACGAAAACATGTCACGGGGATTTCTCGTGTCCTGCCCAGCCGAGTTGGATTCGGCTTATTTTGTGATAGAAGTTTAAATAGTCATCGTTCTTGCAATTCACGAGCGTGCGTACAATTTACTTGTAGTTATGCACATTGCGCGTGTGTGCGTGCTTCTCGGAGCGGTCAGTCGTACGCGCAATCACGTACACGCACACATTTACACGTATACAAATGTATACAGATAGGACTTTAACACACACATGAGCCACGCGCACTCGTGAATTGCAAGAACTATACCTCTTTGTTTTCTTTGCCATTTCACCAGCAATGTAAATTGCGTATGCGTTTCTTAAATAACTTCAAGAGTTAAGACCAGCTTAGGAGCAAGACCTCGACCTTGTATCATACTAATCTCTTACGTGGTATGCTTTTGTCATAATGTTTACCTCATTTGAATACATGGCATTGTATTCGGTGTAGTATAATGGTCTAGTTTTGCTTGGTTCCTCGTGATCACGGCACATATAAGTACTTCAGGCAAACCTGTGTGAAGATGCGGCATTGGCTATATATTTCAAAAATTGGTCTTAAGAGGCACATTTTTCTGATTGCACCTTACATCGCAAGAAATCATTATTTATTTACTAGCTTATGCCCGCGACTTCGTCCGCGTCGACTACGCAAATTTCAAACCCCTATTTTACCCCCATAAGGGTTGAATTTTCGAAAATCCTTTCTTAGCGGATGTCCACCTTATAGGAATCTGTATGCCAAATTTCAGCCCGATTCGTCCAGTGGTTTGAGCTGTACCTACGTTGATAGATCATGGGCCCTACTGCCAACGCGTAAAGCCATATTGTTTCATTATTGTTGACTTTCGTGTTAAAGAATTATAATCCTTATTGGAGGAAAGTCAAGGTATGTGACATCAAACTGTCATTTTTAGTAATAATGCTAAAGAATTGCTTAAAGCGTTGGCAGTATGGCCCCAGTCAGTCAGTCACCTTTTCCTTTTATATACATATTTAAATTTATTGTATTATTTCCCTTCAGCGTGCTGGCGCTCGAACCCTCGGGAGCGGCCGATGTTTCCGGAAATCCTGGTCCAGCTTGAGAGGATCCTGCAGTCGGAGTTCACGCGCGCGCCTCACGAGTCCTTCCACACAATGCAGGACGGGTGGAGGCTGGAGATTGAGGAGGTCCTGAGGGATCTCAGGAGAAAGGAGCAGGTATGGTGCTGGTACCATTACCCATATGTTTTGCCTTCAATAGTTACTTAATGGGATTGTGTTCTTTGCTCAACAATAAAAATCCAATAAGCGAAGTGAGATTGGAACCACGCCGAAATACGCCGGAACGGCTAATTGGATGTGGATGAACAGATATAGATTATAGTCTGAAATAACATTTTGTAATGGCTACTTTTTACCCCGTAAAATTAAAGAGTTGCTTGCTTAAGAAATAATTTTGATGGTACCAAACTGCACTTAAAAAAACAACTATAAATTCAAAATACTCCTAATACATTGAAGGAACAGGAACAGGAACCAAATTCATATAATAGAAAAGAACCGATGATCTTAAAACGGCTTAACCGATTTTCTTGAATCATAGCCAAGAACATTCTCAAAAGGTGACTACCTTTCAAATAAAAAAACCGAATTAAAATCGGTTCATCTGTTTGGAAGTTAGGATGCCACAGACAAACACGTTAAACTTATAACGCCCCTCTTTTTGAATCGGGGGTTTAAAATTAAAAGATTTCCTGCACATACGAGTATTATGATTACTTCCTAAAATTAGTTGTATTATTTTATCGATTTTCTGTTCAATAGATATTATAATGCTAGCTACTAAATCTTATTTTAGAAAAAAAATGTTTCATTTTTAAGTGTCTGTATTTAATTGATCATCCTTAACATTAATATTGAAAAAAAAGCATTAGCGACTTTATAACTTAGCGGAATTTCACTTAGTGAGAATATTGGATGACAAACCATTTGATTTCACGAGAAATGCATTATCCTTTATTACTGTAAATGTTTTGATTAACACGATAACATTGTTATTAATATCGGCCTGTTTGTTCCTTCATAATGCTACATAGGAATGCAAAACTATAGAGGAGGTTAGTGTTACATGTTGTCAGCTTCTGTTGGATTCTCTTTATGTTTACTTTCGCAATAATATTGTTTATACGCTTTGTTATTAATGTTCAGGGGTATACTGCCATCACTTAAGGCAATGTTGTTGTAATATTGTTAACGTTTGTGTATTAGAATTATAATCCTTGCAATAGGGAACTGACATTTTTAAATAATACTGCTTTATGTGATGGTAGTAACCCCCCCAGTGTTCACTTTAGTATTTTACTTCTTCAGTAATTTTAAACAAAGCTTGTTTACCCTAATCTTTGAATGATGCGACACCAAGAAGAAAATTGAAAATCTAATCATTATTGATATTCATAACATGCCTTTAACAAGCTTGGTTTGAAATATTCATTCTAGTTTCTTACTTTATCGATCTTAGATCTACGCTTGACATTGATATGACGCTTTAGATATCAGGTTCAAAAGGTCTTAAGCGTCAGACACGAAACTAGCGACGGCGACAGCGGGGCGACGGGATCCGAGAGCTGGTGACGAATTTCGGGAAGGTCCTTTAGGCAAGCTGAAATTGTGGAAAAATATAATTTCGTTCATTGGCGAATCCAGTTCTGTCAGTCTGGTAGAGTGTTTGCAGTTATTTCGCTACTGCGCAGCATATAACATTTGCAAAAAAATCCGAAATAACGTTTTTTGGGAACTTGATTTTTAATCTTTAAATTTTATACTTATAGAATTCGAAAAAATAAATCCCAGACGTTTTTGTCGTTTATAAAGTATTACCAGACCTCTTTCAAATTGTTCCCGAAATTCGTCGCCAGCTCTCCGACTAATCGCATCACCCCGCTACCGCCGTCGCCCCGCTACCGCTAATTTCGTGCCCGTACACTTACACGTCTTTGTTTAAACGATCGTTACAGGAGCTAAGGTGTCGAGAGGAAGAGCTCACCCGAGCGCAGCTGCAACAAAGGCTGGTGGAACAGAACCTGGCGCAAAAGGAGAGGGAGCTGGAGATGAGAGAGATTGACCTCGCTGAACGTGAGCTCCATATCCTGATCTTTGCGAGCAACATGTCTCATAGCCAGCCGCCGCAGCCCAACAAACGCAAGGGTGAGTGTGGCGGAGCTAACAGAACCTAGCGCAGAGTAAGAGATCGAGCGAGCTGTGCACAACATGTTCTTACACCCTTCTAGCTGTAAAAAATCTATAGTGGCAGTAGTCTTCTTTTTATCCACTACAAGTTAGCTCTTGACTGCGATCTCACCTGATGGTAAGTGATGATGCAGTCTAAGATGGTAGCGGGTATTATATATTCATTATACTCCACCATACAAACACACTCATTCACACACTCTCTCACACACACACACACACACACACACACACACACACACACACACACACACACACACATCGCACACGTGCATTTAATAAATCTGTGTTCTTCAATGTAGATGTAAGTAGTTAAAATATTTAAAACAAAAATTTGATCATACCTGCAAGTTTCATCTATGTAGTTGTTTATATGAACCATTTATTTAAGGAGAGCGCTGTCGCCTAAAACACAGGTCTATGTACCTATCTTAGGGTCAGTTGGTTTTCTGTATGTCTACGTAGGTATTTTGTTTTTGTAACTACAATTTAGAATATTATTAAGTTTTGCCTTGTAAAATGCAGAAATGTTTTTGTAATTGTACTTTAGTATCTTTGGAGCAATAAACAATTTATTATTATTATTATTAAATATGCACTCCCTAAGCTCGCAAGGTTTTTAATAATGATCAATTTAGGAATTCACATATTTTTACTTGATAAATAATTGTACTTTTTGATTATTTTGCAGGCAAATTCAGCAAGATAAAGTTGCTCAAGAAGGACACGATCTCATCCCCGCTCGACTTCCGGCACACCCTCACAGTGCGGCCCTCGGAGGACGAGTCCAGCGTGAAGCAGTTGGTGGCAGTCGCTACAGACACGCCTCCGGGCTCGCCCGCCATCATGAGGGCTATTGCTCGTGAGTACACACGATCTCATCCCCGCTCGACTTCCGGCACACCCTCACAGTGCGGCCCTCGGAGGACGAGTCCAGCGTGAAGCAGTTGGTGGCAGTCGCTACAGACACGCCTCCGGGCTCGCCCGCCATCATGAGGGCTATTGCTCGTGAGTACACACGATCTCATCCCCGCTCGACTTCCGGCACACCCTCACAGTGCGGCCCTCGGAGGACGAGTCCAGCGTGAAGCAGTTGGTGGCAGTCGCTACAGACACGCCTCCGGGCTCGCCCGCCATCATGAGGGCTATTGCTCGTGAGTACACACGATCTCATCCCCGCTCGACTTCCGGCACACCCTCACAGTGCGGCCCTCGGAGGACGAGTCCAGCGTGAAGCAGTTGGTGGCAGTCGCTACAGACACGCCTCCGGGCTCGCCCGCCATCATGAGGGCTATTGCTCGTGAGTACACACGATCTCATCCCCGCTCGACTTCCGGCACACCCTCACAGTGCGGCCCTCGGAGGACGAGTCCAGCGTGAAGCAGTTGGTGGCAGTCGCTACAGACACGCCTCCGGGCTCGCCCGCCATCATGAGGGCTATTGCTCGTGAGTACACACGATCTCATCCCCGCTCGACTTCCGGCACACCCTCACAGTGCGGCCCTCGGAGGACGAGTCCAGCGTGAAGCAGTTGGTGGCAGTCGCTACAGACACGCCTCCGGGCTCGCCCGCTATCATGAGGGCTATTGCTCGTGAGTACCCACGACCTCATCCCCGCTCGACTTCCGGCACACCCTCACAGTGCGGTCCTCGGAGGACGAGTCCAGCGTGAAGCAGTTGGTGGCAGTCGCTACAGATACGCCTCCGGGCTCGCCCGCCATCATGAGGGCTATTGCTCGTGAGTACACACGATCTCATCCCCGCTCGACTTCCGGCACACCCTCACAGTGCGGCCCTCGGAGGACGAGTCCAGCGTGAAGCAGTTGGTGGCAGTCGCTACAGACACGCCTCCGGGCTCGCCCGCCATCATGAGGGCTATTGCTCGTGAGTACACACGATCTCATCCCCGCTCGACTTCCGGCACACCCTCACAGTGCGGCCCTCGGAGGACGAGTCCAGCGTGAAGCAGTTGGTGGCAGTCGCTACAGATACGCCTCCGGGCTCGCCCGCCATCATGAGGGCTATTGCTCGTGAGTACACACGATCTCTTCCCCGCTCGACTTCCGTTGCAGCTGTGTAGTCTGCTTTGATACCCAGCGACTGCGATAACAGATTTAATTTATATGGAAACATAAATAAAACTCTTCTTCTTCTTCTTAGTTTAAAGACAAACCTCTTGAGTTCGATTTAACACGTGTATTAGCTAAGTAGCTTGACACAAACTGACAATGTCATACAATATCGTAACCTACCCACTTTAGTTCACTCTGTTGACAAACAAAGTAACCAAGTACCCTCATCAAAACATACCTTAAACATTTCATAATACTGTATACATAACATTTACAATAATTTAATCTTTGTAAAACAGCACGTTCAGAATTACAAAATAATGTGCGATATGCACGATAGGCCAACTAAAGATCGCCATAGGCTTATGACTCCATCGCTCCGCCTCAAGGAAGTCCGAAGGTCGTTCGTGGGAATGAGCATTCTATTCTATAACAAAATTCCACAAACTATTTTAAGCTTGCCTTTACACAAGTTTAAAAAGTCCATTAAAAGTATGCTTCTGAAAAAAGCTTATTATATTATAGAGCATGGATTTGACTCGCTCCAGCAATGTTAAGGACATCGGTTACTTATGTAATTACAAATTAATGAAATTGTAAATTATTTTTTTCAAAAGAACAATTGCCGAGTTTCTTGCTGGTTCTTCTCGGTAGGAACGGCATTCCGAACCAGTGGTAGATTCATTCGACTATTCATAAGCACTTGTAAAAAGTCTATTTGAATAAAAAACTTTTGAATTTTGAATTTTAACAAGAGTGTTGAGCATGAAGATCGCTTGTTCCAGTGCCAGCGGACGGAGTGAAGGGCAAGACGTGGGGCCCGTCGACGGGGCACCAGAGGGCGCGCGCGCACCTGCCGCTGCCGGCGCTCAGGCCGCGCGCGCACCGGCCCTCCACCTCCGCGCCGCACCTGCCGCCGCACGCGCCGCGCGCCGACCCGCCCGTCACAGGTACCGCACCGCACCGCACTACACCACACCACTCCTCACACTGCATACCGCGCTACACTACACCACACCCCACGCTTCATTACAACACACAGCGCGTAACACTTCACACTCCTCACACTACATACCACGTTACACTGCAACACACCCCGCGCAGCGCGGGGTGTGTTGAAGTGTATGTGTGTATGTGTGTGTTGCGGTGTAGCGCGGGCCGCGCTACACCGCAACACACACATACACTTCACACCACTCCTCACACTACATACCACATTACACTGCAACACATCCCACGCTTCACTTCAACACACAGCGCACTACACCGCAACACACACGTACACTTCACACCACTCCTCACGCTACACATGTCCTATATTCGTCCAAGAACGAATTAACCACGGGACACATGATATCGGTCGTATATGGCCATATTCGCCATACCCATCCGCGATCTGTGGCAGTTTTATTGTGTTGTCATAGTGATCGACTTTTTCATGCACTAGTGTCAATGATTGCGCAATTTGCGCCCCGCAAAAGTTAGTCGAACGTGATTTCATACATTTTTCTCATGATTCCTATCCCGTGTTTATTTCATCCAAGGCGCGACACCACATCCCACGCTACACTCTGTAACACACTACATAGTACATACCACACTACACCGCATGTCACACCTCACCAGTCACCAAATTCAAATTCAAATGTTTTTTTATTCAAATAAACTTTTAGAAGTACTTTTGAATCGTCGAGTGAATCTACCACTGGTTCGGAATGCCATTCCTACCGAGAAGAACCAGCAAGAAACTCTGTGGGTGCACTTTTGGAAAAAAAAAATTTACAAATTAATTTTGTACATACAAAAGTGACCGCTATCCTTAGCATTGCTGGAGCGAGTCAAATCCACGCTCTTTTGTCATTAACGTAATCTTCAACAGTATAATAAGCTTTTTTCAGAAGCATACTTTTAATCGTTTTCTTAAACTTGTGTAAAGGCAAGTTTAAAATAGGTTGTGGAATTTAGTTATACACCACACTCTATATCTGATCAAGTGATTACATTTCACTCCAAACTCCAAACACACATCACACTTGATATCACCACACGCCACTCAACTTCATACCACACTCCATATCTCAGATTACTTCACACCACACCACACTCCATACCTCACTAGCCACCCATACCCGACCACACTCCACATATCACACTCTGTACCACATTTCACCTAATTTTTTATTTATTTTCTATATACAATAATTTTCAGGATAACTATACAGAAAACCTAAATGATTAATGGATTTACTATTTAGATATCCTAGATGTACATCCCACAAATTTATCTGATCCGGTGGCCAAAATTGGAACTAATTTTTCCGCCTGTATAGTTTTTGTTTTTATTTTATTTTTCTTAATCACTAGCGACACTGTCATATGGTCAGATAAGTTTGTGGGACTATATACTATTTCAACTTACTTGTTTGTCATGTTTTACAGTAAATGTGCAAGTTGATAATTATTTTCAAATGTTCATAAAGCTATTTAACGAAACAAAAAAAATATCATATCAACAAAGCTTTAAAACAAAATCCTAAAAAAAATTGATGGCAATTATCATTGATAGCAATCATTTAAATACCCTTTTTTCTTTTTTAATTTATCAACCTGTACATTTACTAAACTCTTACGGGGAAAAGATAGGTATACAGTTTGTTAATAAACGAAACGGGATCCTGAAGAGGTATTATAAGATTTTATATCTCGCCAACGGTGATGGAATACGAGCGACGAAAACTAAAAGTAAAATTGAACTGAATTTATCTTGTTTTAAAGCTTAAGTCTGCCTTACCAGCACTTCATACAAGTTAAACAGTGCAATTGTTTTTTTTTTTATCAAGGACCTTTAGATACATTTTTTACTTTGATGCCATGTAGAAACCGATTAGGTGTGTGGGTTTAATATAACTGCCATGCCGGCCTAATAGGTTAGCCCGCTACCATCTTAAACTGCATCATCACTTACCATAAGGTGAGATCGCAGTCAAGGGATAATATAAATTTTAGTGGTTAAAAAAACATACTCTTATTCAATGCTCGAATTCTGTCAACGTTGGTGAGATTTAAACACTAACTTACCACCCCGTTCTTTTAAACATGTTTACCTGAATTTTGTAAATCTATGCAGTATTATAAATAGCCTCAGCAGCATAAAAGCACTGCTTACCCAAGTTAAAAAAAGCTCAATGCTTATTTTACATCATTCCCTACCTGAAAATAGGTATCTACCTAACCAGTGCCTACCCGGCCACTTAAAACAGGTCCCCGAACACTGTATCTAACTTTTCCCTAAACTGTAATTTAGGATTCTACCAAAGGATGAGTAAAATACGAAATAAATTGCTTAATATAATTCTAAAATGGGGGTACAGGGCACATAGCAATAGGCGCGATCGAGGAAACGAAGCGAAAACCGCGAAAATCGAAATCGCAAGTGCGAACGAAGAAGAATGCCGATATGGCGAAAAAGAGGTCCGGCAGCCACGACGACCTGCTTCACGACAACGAACCGCGCAAGAACCGATTCCTTCTTTGCCCCACTTCCACGGCCGATTTACCCCACCATTACGACACGGTGTTTGATTCCCCCCCTGGTCGCAAAGGAAGCGGGGAGGTCAAAAGAAACTTCCTGAAAAGCATACGGTCAAATAGCTTGGCTGGGTTGTTGGCGGTGGCGGGGAATTTATCATCTGAAACGACCGAGTTGCTTAGGGACGATTAGGTTGTTATTTTTTAATTTGAAGGAAATAGGACCGTTTATATCATTTTTGATTAGTTGAAAGGAGTTGGTTTATTTTTTGTCTATTACTTCAAATTAGTTTTTTTATTTTTTCTCCAAAAGATTGCTTAATGCTCTTCTGCTATTGGCCAAAATAAATTGCCGCATCAATAATATAATAAATTCAGCTAATTACAACAATTGAGACTGTAACAAAGATACTGATCATTCATTGTCATTCATGATTGTCATTGTATTTTGAAGAAAAAGTTTTTTTTTTAAACACCCAGTTTATTATTAAAAGCCGGGGTAAATTTCAACGCTATTGACTTCAAATTATTCAAACTCAAGCTCATATTTTTTTTAAATTAAAATAAACTTAGTAACAGTGCTTTTGAATCATCGAGTTAATCTACCACTGGTTCGGAATGGCATTCCTACCGAGAAGAACCAGCAAGAATATTATTTATGCTTATTACAATTCTTTAAATAAATCAACACATTTCAAACTATCAAAACAACTGGATACACTAGACCTATGTTGAACACCGAATAGGAATTAGTAAGCGAATGTACAAATTTTGTTGCCATATCAAAGACATATCAATTTACTAACATTCCTCGTACGATTTGCATTTGATTTCCTTAATTATTGATGACAATCACAACTTCGACATTTCAAAACTGACTATTAATTACGTCACACGCAAAAAAGATTTGACGACCTCCGTGGCGTAGTGTTGAGGGCTGTTGCCTTAACGTGCGGAGGTCCCGGGTTCGATCCCCGGCAGGGTTTGGAAATTTATAATTTCTGAATTTCCCTGGTCTGGCCTGGTGGGAGGCTTCGGCCGTGGCTAGTTACCACCCTACCGGCAAAGACGTGCCGCCAAGTGATTTAGCGTTCCGGTACGATGCCGTGTAGAAACCAAATAGGGGTATGGGTTTAATTAACTGCCATGCCTCTAACAGGTTAGCCCGCTACCATCTTAGACTGCATCATCACTTACCATCAGGTGAGATCGCAGTCAAGGGCTAACTTGTAGTGGATTAAAAAAAAAAAAAGATTGCATGAATGCCAATTTTTGCTCAATCAAATTCCAAAATAAAATCGAAAGAGGCGTTGAATCACTGGAAATTAGCGATTAATATCATACCCCGCCTGACATAAGATAAAAGATAGATAGATGGAGCGATAGATGGAAAATATAGATAGATAGATAGAAAAGCTGAAGTCGGCGCAATATTAGGACGGAGAGTTGCCCTAAAAGCCAGACCATATGTTTTTAAATAGCCGAACTTACCTTCTTTAATACTCACAAAACTTATTTAACAAACAACATGGTTACGTCAAAAATATTTGTTCTATTTATTACCACACTCGTAATTTTTATCAGAAAAATTGTTTTAAATGTGTGGAAACAGGTATTTTGAATAAATAGAAAAATATAACATGACTCCCCATCATTTTTTGCTGTCGGAGTATTCCAGACTAGTTTTCCAACCCGTCCGGGGTCCTTATTCATGAGCTTGACATGCGCATGATGCGGCGCAACGCAAGCTGCGTGTTGCGCGGGCGACATGACAGCGTGCGCTATGACGGGGACACTAACGTCAAAAGGTTTAATATCAAATTCATCAAAGTGTGACGTAATTAATAGAGAGTCCCCCAATGGAATATTCTTACCATCTATATATGTCTAACCTAACTCGTCCCTAAGCATTATTTTATATAATGTTTGAAGTTCCAAGGATTTGATACTAGTACATAAGATTAGTTTAAGATTAAAAAAAGAAATAAAAAAGACTTATTTTTGTTAGGTAAACTTAGTCTTAGTATATAGAAGTTATAGAACCAGTGTTTTGTCCGTATCTCCCAGACTATAAAATGCAAATATTTGATACTTGTAACTGATATATAAGGAATTTTATATAATTTGACGATATTATGCATAATTAGCTGGTCTTCCCCCCTTTTGGGGGTTGGCATCTTGGTTTTCTTCCGTTTGTAACGCATTTATCTCACTAGGTGTAGGTTTTAAGCCTAATCTTTCAACGGGCAGAACAAAAAAATCCATCGGATCATTAGAAACTTGAACAAATACCTAACTTTCATAGATTAAGCACCACGATAGATTTTCCTATCGACCAATGAAAATGAGCGTGAAATCATTATTTGCTGGTAATATGCCACAAAAGAGGAAAATCGACAGAACTGCACTTTTTAAAAATAAAATTATGTTTTAAATTCTATCAACTGCAAGTTGCAACCCCCCGCATTAGTGTTAAAAAAAAATTAAAAGTTTGAGTTTCAGAAACTCACGGAGGACGTGGATTTCATTTTTGTTTTATCCGTTGATATAAAATCCGGTTCTAGATTAAGGGTATTATTGTATTGTTGATTGAGTACTTTTAGGCCCACTTGCACAGACTCTTAAATTGATTTAGTTACATTTTTTAATGCTGTCACTTTGGCAACTGCAATATTATGCTCTTGCCAAAAAGTAACAGAACTACATATAACTATGATTTAAATGTCCTTGTGCAAGCGGCCCTTAGATTATAGTATTTTGTGTTCATGATGTCGCCATTATTTTTTTATTTAAAATCGGGAATAAAAAAAATAGTTATTCGAAGCGTTGGAAATGTATGACGAGAATGGCTAGTTTTTTAGAATTATTATAGCATAGGTTAAGAAATCTTAATAAAGACTTGAAAAATGTACTAAGTAATAATATAGGCGGACTGAAAAATCTTTTGCATCTTGCCAGCTTAAAAAGTTACTTTCCATTCCAAAAGGTTAATGATAACAAGAAAATAGAGGAAAAAATTTACAAAAAAAAGTTTATTAACCTTTTCTGATGGCACTGGAACTTATTTATTCCTTCAAAAAGATTTTATTTCAATATTTTTTGTTTTGTTTTCTTGCTGCACTAAAGGAACTTCGCAAGACAATCTGCCATATCCTTGTAAGTACATATTTTGCCTATTCGAATTTATATTTTTCTGTAATACCACAAAATACTACAAAAATTGATTATTTTTTATTTTTGTTTCGAACACAAAAAGTATTTAATTTAAATTAAAACAAATATATATACGATTGACACTATTGAATTTTTTTTAAAAACAAAATTATTTTATGTTACATAAATTTTTTGACATCTTTCAAATTTTTTATAAATTTAAATTTTATACCGCACAATAATGTCACAAAAGTGCTTGTGTTTAGAAATTAATTAGAATTTGGCTGTCTTTAAAATATAGACAAATTATTTAAAACTTTAGTTTAGTTAAATTTTAATATAAATAGTTTTTAAAAATGAATGTTGTGTGATATGTCGAATTTGTTTTATATTGAGTGCATTTTACGTAGAATCAGATTAGTTGGTTTTTTTTTTCACTATGAATCGTATTTTTTATTTTATTTGTATTTTATATTAGTTTGACAGTTGTTTTTTATTATAATTTGTAAATTGTAAGCATTTGTTTGCTTCCGGCCTGATTTCTCTTATATTTAGTTTAAAAATAAGTTGCTATGCATGCTTTTCAGTTCATAGTTACGCTAAAATACGTTATATTAAGTCGAATTATTATTATTAATATATTTATGTATTTGTCGTACTTACTTATTGGTTAGCTATGTATGAATAATTTTCGCTTCGACTCTTCCCCCCGACACGCTTTCAAATGTTTACAATGGTATAATAATAAAATTAATTAAATGATTTGGAAGTCTATATGATGACTATATTATAACCGATGTTTTTTTTCCAATTTATATTGATGAAATAAATCGATATTGGAGTTAGTAAACAAAATCGTTATTCGAATTTATAATTCATTGTGTAAAAGCGCATATCTACGTAAATTTGGGTAAATGGCTACTATATATTGTGACGTCATAAAGTTTTAGATTATAATTTAAATTTATTTTTGATGCCGTAATTTACAAATTAACGTTATGATTTGAGTTAAGATATTCTGAGATGAGTCATATAGGCTTCTAAAACTAGTGTTTAACGGTAGGTAAACAATGTTTAATATAATAGTACAAAACAAAACATCCGCTGTAACAAACGATAACAGTTCCTCTGGTGGTGGAATTGACAAAACGAGAGGCTTAGTCGCTATTGAGCTCCTGTTGCCAAACTTTGACACAATCAATGCAATTTTACCCTTACGGACTAATAACATTACAGCTCTATTCACATTTATAACACAACATTTGAATTAGTTATGGTGTTGAAATAGGCAATGATCACATAATAATTATCACAATGATTGACAGTTATAACAAAATAAACAAGTAGATTTTTTTTACAATAACTACGATGTAGAAAGTAGCAACCAATATACTTAGTTATCGTTAATAATGGAGGTGTTAATGCTGACTAGTTCAATATACTTCGGTTAATTGATGGTCAAAGTTAAACGTAACTTTAACCGCCTGTCATATAACTGGACCTTAATTACTTAAACACCTCATCATACCTATCACTTACAAACTCATGTGAGATTTCAATTATGCGATAACTAATCACCAATACAAAAGTTTGGCAATAAGGTAGCAGTGAATACAGTAAAAAAGTAACTTGTCTATTGTTAAATTGATCATAGACGAAAGAAAGCTCTTTGGTGATCTGGTTCTCTAAAGTTATTATAATTAGTTCTTTTTTATATATTATAATATCAAATAAACCTTTTCCATAAAATCTACGCTGGTGTTATTCTTTTAACATGGGTCTACTAATCTAGCTACTAACATACCCCTAACATTAAAAAAATATCTACCTACCCTCCGAAATGACCATAGATAAAAACGAAATACAGATTCAATTTTTAAAAATATGGTGAAGGTTCAAGTTGAAAATTTAAATAAATAAATAAAAAAGCTTGCTTATCTCACTGCGGCTGTCTAATAAGGGAAGGCGAAAATCAAAGATTTTTACAAAAATAACTATGATTAACATTGATATATAAAAATCCTAAGATTTACAGTTTTCTGTGAAATTCCAATGAGGTAGAACCGTAGGCTTGCACTTATTTTGTTACTTAGTCTAGGCAGGGATAACAAACCGTAAGGATTTGCAAAAAAAAAAGGGAAAAAAATTAGAACTAGATTTCTGATTTTCGACTAAGTTATTTGCAACAAAATTGATTTTAAGGGGTATCATAAGGAACTGTGGATCTTTGGTTTTTATATCAATGAACTAAATATTAATAAAAAATATATTTACCCAAGTTTAAACAGTGTCATGACGAGTTTTATTTGCACACGTAAGTATGATAAACTTTGATTTATTTATACTTTTGCTTTTTATGTTGCTTCTTATTATTTAGAATGAACTGTTTGGCATGCGTAGTTAACTTTTCACGTTTTGCATGTAGTAAGATCACCCATTAAGTAGATGAGTTGACTTTTTTTTTGTATCTTTTATTTTTTATATTGTACGATTTCTTGGTTTATTGAACCTAATATATCCAATTAGACACATTTTGTAATTTTTTTTATTTTAATGGATACTAAAAATGTACCTATGAACCGATTTGATTGTAATTAATGCATTTATTAAATCTATCTCTAGTACATAATTTAACTTTTTGTCTGTCTAACCCCCAATAATTTTCAGAATGATTTTTTAACTATTCCTGTTGACATGATGTTATAATCTGAATTTTAAGTTATTGTATTAACAATAACAAGAATTGATAAGATTGAAGTTTCGAATATAATAATCATAATATGTACTTACCTTATTTTTAAGTAAACAAAAACGTAAACAAAGTACCTAACTATCTTGTGGATTTATATCTTTAAAGTTTTATTTTGAATGCAATTCTGAATATTTCAAATAATATTGAAAAATCTTCATTTAAAAAATTGCTTAACTATTTAAAACTCTATGTGTGTAATCATAGAACTCATTTTTACACTCTCATTGTAGCACGCACTCTGGTCATATAGAAATTTTCAATCATGTTAACAAATAATTTATATCTTTTTTCTCAACCATTACTTCGTTACTAAGAATCAGAAAGAAGATTTTTTCTTGAGTAAAAGGATTTTAACAAGGCTTCTTTTATAATAATATCTGAAAAATACCTACTCACATATTTGGATGGAGCAAAACCTGACTCGAAAAAAAAATAACGAGCTGAATCACCTTAATCCGCTGGGGGTTTAATTTCACTAAGAAACCCGTGAAAAATCCCCGATTTTCTGGAATAAAAAATTTTAATTGTGCTACCATAAATTGCGCCCAATTTCGTCAAAATAGGTTTAGCGGTTGGGCCTTAAGTATGATTAGTAGTTATGGACAAAGACTAGATTTTATAAAGTGCATTTAGAAAAATAATCATTTCAATATCAGTAATATTTAATATAACTTTTTTGTTAAAAAAGAAGGTTTTTGCAGATAGTTTTCGGGAAAAGTTCTGTCATGTCGAGAAAAAAATAATCATTTTGTTCGCATGATTGTCGATACCTATATGAGCCGTATACAGCTATAGTACACTAACTGGTGTGTTTCTCATTCACCTAGGTTGTTTTCTTCCTTACACAGACTTCAGTCCGGACGACTGGGGGCCCGAGTTCCCCCTCAGTACCTCCTCGAGGTATACCATACCAATGCCTACGCTCTATAGCACTGAAGGTGAGATAATATCTTATATTTTTATCTGTGTTCTGTGTATTATCAATTTTGTCAATTGCAAAAACAGCACCTATACCACCGGAGCGCACACGCCCGCTACCTCAGACCTCGCGCGCGGATCTGAGGTAGCGGGCGAGTGCGCTCCGCGCCCGACCGTCGCTTCATACCCCGCACATTCCCCTACTAGTGCCGCCCTTGATGCGAGAGTACGCTTTATCGAGTCCTGCCCCCCAATCATGTAAGAATGGCCGATCAAACGTTAAAGATTTTCGTCAAAGTAAAATAAACCATAACTGCATTGAATTAGAGCTCAATTTCGTCTGCCCATTCTTATACGTTTAGGTATGTACGATACCCTAAACGTATAAGAATGGGCAGACGAAATTGAGCTCTAATTCAATGCTGTCATGGTTTATTTTACTTTGACGCCGAAACTTTACCATTTGATCGACAATTCTTACGTAATCGGGGGGCTGATTTTAATTTTGCGATAGCAGTGTTATATTGTACTATAAATAGTACTAAACTTAAAAGTTTCTTTGTCTGTGCAAATAGCTGTTTAATTTTTAAATTCCTTAAAGTACTGATTATTCTGATTGCGACAGTGATTAATTAGATTTTACGTTCTTTTTGTATACTTCATTATAATTAAATTTTATGATAGGTACAATTTGTTTTTAGGGTTCCGTACCCAAAGGGTAAAAACGGGACCCTATTACTAAGACTCCGCTGTCTGTCTGTCTGTCTGTCTGTCTGTCTGTCTGTCTGTCTGTCTGTCTGTCTGTCTCCAGGCTGTATCTCATAAACCGTGATAGCTAGAAAGCTGAAATTTTCACAAATGATGTATTTCCGTTGCCGCTATAACAACAAATACTAAAAATTAAAAAAATATATATATTAAGGGGGGTCCCCATACAATAAACGTGTTTATTTCGTATTTTTTTGCTCAATATTAAAAACGGTAACAGGTAGACGGTTCAAATTTTCACAGAATATTAACTTGTATATTACCTTTCAAAATAAATAATTAAATATCAATAAAGTAAATATTAAAGGGGGGCTCCCATACAACAAACGTAATTTTTTGATATTAACAATAAACCTCTACAAACAAAGTTAGTTTTGCGGTTCATTTCGTCTTGTTTTTAATACGTCATAAATCGTAAAACTTACTACAGGTTTGTACGGAACCCTCGGTGCGCGAGTCCGACTCGCACTTGGCCGGTTTTTTCTTATTGCACATACTATCCTCATAGAATTATTATTTCATAATTATTATTAATTCAATGCACGCGCACAGATACTAAAAATATGTTAGTATCGATAACGTAATATCGACTAAATCACAACTCTATCTCATTACGTCAACATTCCTTAAGATTCCTCGGACCTCGCGCGCGAACTGTACATAGGTGCTCTTTTTGCTAGGGAAGACACTCACTACCATAACATACGAGTAGTTTTTACTTTTTGGGAGATGGAGGCCAAATTATAAAATTTTGAACTTTTATTTTGCAAATAAAGATTTGACCAAACAGATGACACGGGCACGGCCGTACCATCCTATTCTTAAGGCCGCCTTTACACCGTAACAAGTTGTAAATTTTGTCACGATTCGTGTTACCTCTGTTCTGTTATTTGTTTGTGTGTAATAAAGTTACTTACTATTCTCGAAGTAACCCATGGCACTTTTACGCCTCCTGTATCTTCGTTGTTAGTTGCCGGTTCTTCTCAGTAGATTTCCTTTCCGAACCGGTGGTAGAGTCAAAACATGACGTAACATAAGAGACAATTGTATGCCTGACAGAATAAATAAATTGAGTATTCCAAATATAGTGGTAGATTCACTCGCCGTTTCGAAAGCACTTTTAATAAGTTTATTTGAATAAAATGTATGAGTTTGAGTTTGATAAAAAGAAAAGGTGACAGACTGATCTGTCAACGCACAGCTCAAACCACTCGACGGATCGGGCTTTGGCATACAATTTTTATAACGTAGGCATCCACTAAGAAATGGATTACATACTTAAACGACAAGGAAGCTTGGCAATAATGTTTTAATGGCTCTGATAGTTCCTTAGTTAAGATGATTTGTGAGATGGTGATAATATAAAAAAAACCCTCGGCTGAGGTTGTTGTGGGCTCTTCTCAGACCAGGGCGCGTTTGGAACCCTCGTAGCTTTAGTTTTAAGATACCGTAACTGATTATCACCATCATGTTTTATAAGTAAGTAATTTTTAACGTCAATAAATGTACCCACAGTGTACCTATATTGAATAAATTATTTGATTGATTGAAAATATTTTTGAAAATTCAACCATAAGGGAGGTAAAATAGGCGTTCAAAATTTGTGTCAAAATCTAACTTAATGTGAGCGAAGCTGCGGGCAAAAGCTAGTGTATTAATAAAGGTTATTTTTGATTACTAGGATTTTATTTGATGCGAATTGGTGTTATTTCTGGCGGTACTTACACATTTTCGTAAACCATATTCCAGGTTACAAATACAAGAAGCCCAGTATAATAGAGCTGGTGCTGTACAATATGGCGGCGCTGCTGGGCGGCGTGGCGGCCGGATATGACGTCAGAGTGTCCAACGTCAGCCCGCTGCATCCCACGCTGCAGCCCCACAGGTGAGCTAATTCCATAGTAATATTTAAAAAAAAAAAAAAAAGTGTGTCGGTCTGTCTTTTCTTTTTTAGCACGCAAACGAGCAGGCCACCTGATGTTAAGTGATTACCGCCGCCCATGAACATTTGCAGCACCAAAGGAAACGCCAATGCGTTGCCGGCTTTTGAGATATTTGTTTATCCGCCCTTTGACGAGCCCCATATTACTACGCTGTCTGCTATGCTTTTCGGCTCATCTCTTCAACCGATTTTGATGAAATTTTGTACAGAAACAAGACTTGCGAAACAAGCCAAATCAGCAACTTTTTTCAAACGTCAAAACGCGCGCTTAGTATGGGATATTGTATGAAATACTGAACTGTGACGTCGAAATACGACGCACTTTTTTTACTTCAATCTATAGTTTAAAATGGTTTTCAAACATAAAACTATCAGGGGACGTGGATGTTACGACTTTTGGGAGATCCTCTTATCGCAAAAAAATAATTTATTTGACCCAATTGGGTATTTGACAAATATTCAAAAAAAAAATTTTTTAGTGATTAATAAATAGAGTACCTGCCATAGCAACGTCTTCTGTTTATTTTATGTTTAACTAGCTGATGCCCGCGGCTTCGTCCGCGTGGATTGAGGTTTTTCGGTTCCCGCGGGAACTCTTTAATTTTCCGTGATAAAAAGTAGCCTATGTGCTATTCCAGACTATAATCTATCTCTGTGCCAAATTTCATCCAGATCCGTTCATCCATACATCCATACATCCATCTTAACATTCGCATTTATAATATTTATTTGATAACCAATTTAAATTATCGATTAAGGTAAAAAATTGCGTAAATTTTTGATGACGTCACAATTCGGCATTCATACAAAATGCTATACTAAGCGCGCGTTTTGAAGTTTGAAAATAGTTCCTGATTTGACTCGTTGTCACATACCCAATTGGCATTGTATTATGTTTTGTTGTTTTCAGGGCAGAGCTGGAAACTGAAGTGATCCCCCCCTCCATATACGAGGGGTACGGGTTCGCGCATAACACCTACCACGGCCCCACGCGGCACTTGCGGGCGCCCCTCAACGCTATCACTGGCTCACCTGTGAGTACTCTTCTTATAAACACATTTTTTTTTTCAAATAAAATTATTGCAAGTGCTTTTGAATCGTCGAGTGAATCTACCACTGGTTCGGAATGGCATTCCTACCGAGAAGAACCAGCAAGAAACTCGGTGGTTGCTCTTTTTTTTTTATCCACTACAAGTTAGCCCTTGACTGCGATTTCACCTTATGGTAAGTGATGATGCTGTCTAAGATAGTAGCGGGCTAACCTACAGTTAGGGGCATGGCAGTTATATTAAACCCATACCCCTATTTGGTTTCTACACGGCATCGTACCGGAACGCTAAATCGCTTGGCGGCACGTCTCTACCGGTAGGGTGGTAACTAGCCACGGCCGAAGCCTCCCACCAGGCCAGACCAGGGTAAATTCAGAAATTATAAATTCTCAAATTGACCCTGCCGGGGATCGAACCCGGGACCTCCGTACGTTAAGACAACAGCGCCACACACTGCGCCACGGAGGTCGTCTTTCTCCTCCACCTACATCCCATTAACGTCCCACTGCTGGGCACAAACCTCCTATCTCATGGGAGAGAGGGAATTATGCCCGTTTGCACTAAACTTGGGAATCGCCTAATTTCCTGCCCAACTTGTTTAGGCTTATCCTAGCGTTTAAAAAGCTTGCACTAACCTTAGGCCATTCCTAAATCCACTTAGGAGATGCCTAACTTTATGAGCCCGATTAGTAAGCGCCCAAGCGTTAGGCGATACTTAAGTTGAATTTTTTGTAGTCTGTGGACCCTTTTGTTGTCATTAATTATTGGTCTCACGGTTGATATGTACCTACTCTGTGGTTGATAGGTATCACAACCACAGAGTACCTACATTGTTATTGTGATTGTTATTTAGGTAGAACACTACACTGATCACAAGCAAAATGGCACAGGATTTATTAGATTCTTTCTCCTTCTTTCTCATTATGTCACCACTGGAATTGTGAATTTGGGTGATTTTTGCCCAAGCCTGTTCTTTCTCTTTATTTGATGCAGTATCGTGTGCTGTTACTTTGGAAATAATGCACTGCCCCTCTTCGCACAACAACCGTACAAACCGCAACTTCTCCTCTGCCGTAAAATTGGCAGTTCTTTTTCGTTTATTTATTTGTCTTTCCATTTTAATTGCTGATTTATAAAATCCCCTAAAATAAATAACCTTCAACTCCACGTACTTAATGTCACCTGTGCAATATATAAACCAATAAAATAAAATACACCAATGTTTTAGCTTTTGTCTCTATTCAACTCATGCCTGAGGTTATGACAAGATAAGGTAAAAAAATATTCTAGTGTTTACATTACTTTGCAAGATATATTTTTTTAAAAAAACCATAAACAATCATTCATTCCATTCGTTCCTAGAGATGCCTAACTAGGCAATGCTTAAGTTACGACACAGCAAGGACAAGACTGTCAGTGCAAACGAATTTTTTTGCTAGGCCGTTCTTAAGCCTAGGTGTATCTTAACTAGGACAAGCCTAACTTGAGTTTAGTGCAAACGGGCATTAGAGTTTAGACCCCCCACGCTGCTCCAAAGCGAGATGGCGGGCTTTGACGACTGTTATCATGTTAGTGATAATAACCGGGACCGAAGGCTTAACGTGCTCTCCGAAGCACGGGGGTGAAACACCCCTAACTTCCTAACTCCAGGCTGGTACTGAGAATTTCTTGTCAGAAAAAACCAATACCAATATCATGGCCCGACCCGAAACCCGTGACCTCGTCGGCCGCAGTCGAACATACTAACCACTAGACCAACGAGGCAGTTAGTATAAATAATAGTAAATCTTTAACTTATAGCCGTATTGCGTTTGTAGCAATTTGTCCTTCAATAAATTCAATCAAAACTTTTCCATCGCTAAATAATTAGACACTGATCTCTTCGTAAAAAAATATATGTTAATTTTATAGAATTAGCATTACAAAATTTAATTCTGTATTTTTTTTTAAATAATTTATATAGGTAAGTAGTGTTACAAATTTTATAATTTTATTACAGTGCTTCACACACGAGGAAAGTTTCTAAACTTACATACATATCAAAGAGTTCCATCGAATATGGGCCTTTGAAAGTAGTTTCGATACTGCAATGTGTCGCTACTGGATGGCATAAACAGTCGCGTTAAAAGACTGGATTAAAGATGCATATCTCAAATTTCGTCACCGGCAGGTAAGTGAACCGTGGCCGAGTTGTCCAGGCGCTCAGGGCGCGATTCCCAGAGAGACGCAGGTTCAAATCCTGCCAGTTTCGAAAATTTTTGATATGTATGTAAGTTTAGTGTTACAAAGATACTTTATTAACTATATACTTTATTAAGAATACATATCAGCTATGTTAGTAAAAACTGTATTACAGGTATTATCGTCCACATAATTCTTTAAGACTGACGATCTTTTTAGCTAGAAACTTAACGTTTAAACAAGTCTGATAAAAAAAGAAGCAGGACCCTTCTTTTGTGTCAATATTTAGTTTTACTCGTGTACCATTTTAAATCCTATTCAAGTATCAAATCGAAAACTCCAACAATACCGATTTCATTTCAGATATCAAGTCTCCAAGCCGACGAGCAAAAGCCGATGCGGTTTACAGACTCACCGACACACTACGCACATCCCTCTTCTTCTTCCGGTTACGGACATTCTGTCCAACCCCTCTCCGGGACTTCCGGTCTCGGCACCAACTACACTTCTACACAACCCACCCCATCCCCCAGAAGGACTAGCTCATCCACTTCCGACCATATAGCGGAATTGTACCATAACTATAGAGAAAACTTCCAACCATCGCCTTCCCAAGACAGAGTTCAGGATTTTTATTATCGTGCAGCAGAACCTTACAACTTCGACAGGACAGCGGATTACGTGGTCAAACACCCTTACTACGGCTACGATGAATGCTCGTTCGACTACAGGGAACCCGCTTCAGACTACAGACCCCAGTTCTTAACCCACAGAAGAACCCCCTCGAATTCCTCAGCAACCTCCCATCAAGAGGAATTCTCCCCTTCAAGACAGTACAGGGAGAAGTTCCCAAAAGACAGAAAAGAGGAGTTCCGAACACCGGAGTATCCCAGAAAAAACGATTATTCATTACCAAGAGATTATTTCAGACAGGAATCTCAGGAAGAGAGTGAGAGACCGGCGAATTTGGGGCTAGAACTAGCACCGACCAAATTACGGTCTAGTTTAAAAAAGTATAATAAGAAAACGAGTGCATCCGGGGGGAGTTCTGGAGGGGGGACCCCTACAAATCCGACCCCCCCGGACAGTTTGAGTGAAACGGACAGTTCTTATGTGTCCGCCAGGGACGCGTCCAGTGGGTCCGCGTCCCGGGTCCGGTTCAGCCCGGACGCGTTAGGGACTGAAAGGCGACCGTCGAGACACTCGTAGCGAAGGCTTAAGAAGTTCGACGACTACCTCGTATGATCGGAGGATGATCATCTGGCAATCATTACGATCACCGATCATTATCCTGTGATCATTAATCATCATGTTAAAAGTGTATTGATCACAGTCTGAGCAATTTTCTGGTGTCAAGATCAGCTTGGAAGTTTAGTGATCATTTGTTCAGTTTTATGGATCACATGGTTGTTTGCTGTCAAATGACTGCTACAAACGATTGCAATCACATCTGATTGGCAAACACTCTTTCGTTGGCCAAAATCCATTATCGCGGCAAAAAATACCATAAATTTAACCAATCAAAACATTAACCATGAGAACTTTTTCGTAATCGACCTTACAACATGAGTTAAGGCTAAGTTACACAAGGACAGTTTCTTGCTAGGCAATAATATCTTAGCGCCTAGTGTAAACAAATGGTGGTAGTTTCGCCCCTGGAAACTCATCCACCGCGTGTGAATACGAGTATTATAATAATGTAAATAACCGCGGGCGGGAATTGTATGGAGAGTTGTCGCACAAAGTCAAAATATATTTATTCAAAATTGGTAACACAGTAGGTACACTTTTTAAACGTCGAGTATACAAAGTATAAGACGTGATAGTGATAATTTACGACGATATCTTAAAACTAAAGCTACAAGGGTACCAAACGCGCCCTGGTCTTAGAAAACAAGATAACCGCATACGATTTCTTGCCGAGAAAGTCTTCTTGTGTAACTAAACCTTTATAAATGATCATTATTCATCTGTGATCGCCATCAGAAAGTGTTCATAGACTTTATGAATGATCATTATTCATCTGTGATCGCTATCAGAAAGTGTTTATACTAGGCTAATTCTGATCAATGATCACAGAAAACCAGTGATCACAACCATGATGATTCGATGATCGGTGATCGCCATCTATAGTTTTGTTCGCGGGTAGCGTGGAACGCTTTTCGTGTTTAGTGCGCGGTTTTGCTGGACGCTGGAAGTGGCTTTCGATATATTTTCGAAGTGGATGCAAGTGTTTGTTCTTTAATTGTTGTGTTGCGGATTGGCGAGGATTTGGAATTGCTTTGCAATGGAATTTAGTTGGAGTTTCCTGAAAATATATTTTGTGCTATACGTATTTAAAGTTAGATACCCATCAAACTAACAAATAACAAGGATCGATAGGTTCGTAGCCGGCCTTGAATGAAAACTTGTTAAGTGCGTGTCAAAACACGCATTAGGTATCGGGGCCATACTAAAAAATTTGGCGATATATTTTTCTTATAATGGCTTTCAGTTCGACTAAGTACAAGAGATTTCTTATCATGCAACACTCAATAAACAAACAAAGAAGAACGTTTACAGAGATTGGCATATGTACGCTTTATCAACTACAATACATTCCATTTTTTTAATAACTTAAATAAACTTAAAGCACAAAAAACAACTAAACAGTATTGCAAAGCCATTCCACTTCGCGTAATTTAAGTTATTTCCTGAGAAACTGTTCAAAGTTTAGCCATATTCAAGATATTTTAGTAAGGCTTTATTTTTTGGCAACTACACTATGTACTTATTATTTCGAGGATATTATTTTTTGCTGACGAAACTTTTTTGAATCAAATCGTCAAAATTTTAAGAATGTAAGTCATGGAATTGATATCAAAAAATCTATTTATTCGATAATCTTTAAAATTAAGCACCTATAAAACGAACCTATTTAAATTAAAAGTACCCCCAAAAAATTAAGTACCTATTAAACATGTACTTATCTATTGGACTATTAAAATTATATCTTGGACTATTAAAGTTAATAAAAAATCGGTGACCTTATAAAGTAATGGCAGTTAAAAGTTGTGTTCATATTTAATATGTAGTTTCATTGTATATTTGTAAATTTAAATCGAATATTAACTTCGAAATGCGTAATGTGGGAACCAGAGTCTCGACTTTAGAGCCAGCAAGACTTTCTCGCATTAGTTAAAGTTAATAATCAGCTGTTTTCTAGTTCTAGGACCTAGAAGGTTATAAGGCAAAATTCGGCAAGGCAAGAGGGAATAGGTATTCAGGCAAGTGCGCTCCATCCTAGACCTCATCATTGCTTTATATTAAGCGTGATTGTCGTCATGCGCAAGCCTATTCGGTAATAGGGATGATGCCTATATCCATACTAATATTATAAATGCGAAAGTGTGTCTGTCTGTCTGTCTGCTACGCTTTCCCGGCCCATCTTTTCAACCGATTTTGCTGAAATTCGGTATAGAAGTAGGTTATATCCCGGGGAAGGACATAGGCTATTTATCTCGGAAAATTAAGGAGTTCCCGTGGGAATCAAAAAACCTTAATCCACGCGGACGAAGTCGCGGGCATCATCTAGTCAAAAATAAATTATTTTTAACTGATTATTATGAGGGTCTTCCAAAAGACGTAAAATTCACAGGCCTCGGTTAGATTTAAGTTTGTTAAGCATTTTAAAATATAGATTAAATAAAAAAAGTGCGTTGAAATTTGATGACGTCACAACTGTGAATTTCATACAACTTCCATACTAGAAGTGCGTTTTTTAAGTTTGATAAAGAGTAGCTGATTTGATTGAGTTGTCATCATTCCTATTTTGCCGGGTTTCATTAAAACCATGACTTTTAGCGTTAGTAACTCTCTTATTAGGGCTGATTCTGTATAACACAATCTCTAAACTAAACTAAAATGGCAGCTTTAAATCTAGTTCTGTCCCTTTCCGTAGGGAGTATTATGAAAGGGTTAGCAATATATGTAATGCTCTAATTTTAGTTTAGTTTAGAGATTGTGCACTACAGAGTCAGCCCCATTGTTAGCCTACACTTACAGTCGAGACTCTGGTATACATACATCTTGGTAGCTATAACTTATTAAAAGCTTTGTTGTGAATTATTATATTATTGTGGATATATCAGCTAAATTTTATAGCGAAAGTACGCAAATATCGGCAGAAATATTTATGGAGATTTGAAGGTTTTTTTTTTTCAAATGTGTTCGTATTTGCATAGAAGAGCTTTTAAAAACACAGTTTAGCAATCATATAGTAGGTAAATCCCTTTTATCTCCCGTCATCATATTTGTATAAATTCTTAATGACTATTAAACTCGTTAAATACGCTAGGCTTTAAAAGCGATCAATCGATCTCAACCCCTAAGGAAGTTGCTCTGCGTCTTAGTTAAGAAAAAGAACGAAAAACATTTATTGACAGCATTGTGCCACACAGAACAATACCTTAAGGTAAATGTTACCATGGCGCTTCGAATACCTGAGTAGACTCATGATCAAGTCATAGAAGCACCATGATAACGCTTGTCGTCTGTGGCACGACCTGAAAAAAGGCATCAGCTCAGCATAATGCTGAATGCCTTACAATAAATTACAAGAGCATTCAGCGCTGATTTTCAGCTGGAGCCCTCCTCCAGGTAAAACCACGGCTTCGTAACTATACTTATTACTGTTGAGGGTCGTGACCTTTTCGCATCTAACTTTCGATAGTAGGGTTTTCTTTGAATAATATAAGACAAACAAATTTATTTATTTTCCAATCGTATGGTTGCTATACTGTGTCTGACTCGGTATTTTTAGAATTGCGCGTCGATTTTCGAGTGGTTATCCAGGGTATAACTGTAGTGTCGACCGATTTAAACACTCCGCACACGACCGGGTAGGGACAGGCGCGTAACAGGACCGTGTTGTGTCAGTTTAAATAACGGAAAAGTTGTGTACCAATAGCCACATGATTATCATGGGATTTTTTTTGCTTTAAAAATGGTATAGTATCTAACCTTAAGAGTCGGTTGAAGTCGTTAAGTTTATCATACTAGCTAATATCCGCGACTTCGTCCACATAGATTTGAATTATATCTGTCCCACGACTAAATCCCATGAAAAGTACCCAATGTCACTTCGGCCTATATTCCCCCTAAAATTTGTACAAAAAATGAAGTCAATATCCGTTGCGGCGCGAATGAAGGACGTACCAACAAACAAAACACACTTGCATTTATAATATGTAATTATCTTGTAGGAAAAATTTTTGGTCCTTAAAGATTGTGGCACTGAAATAGTTTTGTTTGGCGGCAATTATAAATACTTCAAAATCGATTAAGTAATTATATCTGAGATAGTAAATTGAACTAGAAAGAACAATAAAATAGATTCCTATAATAAAAAGAAGCCGAAAGCCTCTAGTCTAAACTTATCAGTGCCCATATAATAAATGCGAAAACAAGTTTGTCTCTTGTTCTAAGTTTGTTTCTTGGTTTGTCCTTCAATCAAGCTGCAACGGAGCAACAGATCGCATTGAATGGCTGTAGTTATACAACTGGAGAGTGATATAAGCTACTTTTTATCCCGGAAAATTAAAGAGACACATGGGTTTATACACGACTGCCCAAAAAAAGGAGTGTAATGTTTTTAGATTTCATGTATGTATGTGAGTTTCTTTATTACACCATAACTTCTAATGGGGTATCGCTAGAATCTTAAATCCTCCTGAATGACACTGGCAATATTTCTTTTTTATATCCAATATGGCAGAGCAGTCGTGTTTTTTTTTTTTTTTAATTGTTTAAAAACCTAAATGCACGCGGAGTTAGTTGCTTGCTTATTGTTATTACGTAGCTCTGCCATTGGTTGTGTGTGGAACGCGTATTACCTTTTAGGCACAAAACTATATTTGTACAAATGTAAATATTCGCCTGTACAAGCTTTTTATTTAAACGACATTTTGTTTGTATGTTACGTCATAGAATGCGTCTTTTTCATTACTATTTAATATTATACGTTGAATTATAAATAGTACAAATATATTTTAAGACATCCTGTAGATTTTAAATGTGTACGATCGATCAGCCCCCGATTGTGTTACGAAATCGTAATCGTTAGTCAAACGGATAATTCGACCAGCCCCCCAATCATGTAAGAATGGCCGATGAAATCGTTAAAGTTCTGCGGCAAAGTAAATAAACCATAACAGCATTAAATTAGAGCTCAATTTCGTGTACCCATTCTTATACGTTTAGGTATGTACGATACTCAATTCTTACATAATCGGGGGGCTGTTTATGGAGTTCATAGATGCCTGCACGTCAATAAACATGTATGAACTCCTTAAACAGTTCGAGTTATACGTTTTAAGCTGTCAAATTGATTACGATTTGCTTAGACAATTGGGCCTCAATTTGATGATGTCGATCGGTTATTTTAATGCCATGAAATACTTACTTTCAATCTTCCAAACCGGTGGTCAGGTAACCAACTGGCGGACGAACGGATATATTATATGACTAACTATGCATTTCAACTATTAGGAAGATCGCGGCCATATTAAAAAAAATGTTTTTTCCTTTACTGATAAGCTTTTTTACGGCTATTATGTATTTTTTTTAATTTTGGTTGCTGTTGGTTCAAGCTTCATAGCAATGAAATTTACGATCTTCCCTGCGATGGTTTTCTTAAGTTAAATGCATATTATGAGTTGACTTGACTTGAAGACTTAAAGCCCTTGTCAAACAAAAGGCGAACCGAACGCGTGGCGAAGCGTCGCCATATGAAAGTGAAGCTGATTTCCATGTGACATGATTAAAGCGACACTGTACATTACAAAGTAAAAACGTTTGGGCTCGCATTCGGTTCGCCTTGTATTTGACAAATGCATTAGCGTAGGTATCTTGTAATACATAAAACGAAAAACCAAGATGGCCGAACGGCATTATCAAATAAGACCAACATGTAATCAATTGTGTGTATATTAGAACTAACATTATATCGTGTAAATCTAATTATTATTAGTAAGTTGTATGCATTTTGTACAAAACACATAGAAAGATCAAATATAGAAATATGATATTTTTTACTAAAATATCGGAGAAAAGTGAACGTAGTTGTAACGTAGGCAGCTTTTTGTATCCCACAAGAAAAATGTAAATTAGTTTAAAAAGAAATGTACCTACCTAGTCGAGATTATTGCATATCCAGAAATAATCCGTCAAAAATATCTATGTTACTGTCAAAATTAAATGTACAAATGTTCATTCGGGGAAGCTCAGAAGGGCTGAAACCCAGAGCCGTAAAGCCAGTTAATAAAAAAAATCATTAGGAGAGGCAGTCCTAAACTTGTAGGGTAGGACCGGGCATTATGATTAAAAATGTACAGTCAACCCTTTTTGGGTTAGGCTTTTTTCCTTGTATTTATTATTTTATCAACATTTTTTAATTTATTTCACCCACAAATGTACATTGGTTAATGTACATACATTGGTGGTCTAACCGAGGTGCACAGATATTGGTGACGGATTATAAGAAATGATATTAATTGTATTTGATATTACGCTTAACGTAACCAGAACACTGGATTTGTTTATGTTTTATCGAAATCGTCACAGTAGCTTCGCCAGGGCAATTGAAATTGATCAGAGTAAATAGCTCTACAACTCTTAAATCTAATTAAATTCCAAACTTGTAATATTGTAACTCGGAATTTACTGTATATTTCTCAACAAATATATCGATTCTGTAACCTACCCTCCATTTTGACTTGATTTTTGTTAAATCTTTCTTTTTTGCAATTTATGCAAGAAATATATAAATATATATGTTATTTTAAATGAGTGTTCTTGAAGTAAAATTAATAAAAATGACGCTCATAAATAAACATTAAAAATCTAGTATTTTAAAGCAGGTTATGAAAATTATCTCCTAGAAAAAAAGTAAAAACAATTTGTAACTTCGAGAAAAAATGTTTAATTGTCGATTTGGCACCAAAAATTAATAGATTAGCTACTGTGACTTGATATATAAATTAGTCAAAGGAGACGTAACATACTCTCGCGTGCTCCTAATATCATTAAATACGAGATCAAAATTAATTGATAAGGTATATTATGTATATCGAGAGATTAAATATTAAAATTAGCTTTGATATTATTAGCGAAAAAACCAGTGCCTAAAGTTTGCTGGAACGATTTTAATGAGATTTCGTCATGGATATGTGGATTTTGAAGATATTTTCAAAATCAGGCTTGGACAAACAAAGCACGAGAGAAGCGTAATTTGTCTGAAAGATACATCTTTCACAAGATTTTATCATTCGACGTGCTTTTAACAAGTTTTGTTGAAGACTAGTGCCACAATTTGTTTGCCAATCAAGATTGAATAGGTAGGTATCTTCTAGGCTAGCGCGCTCATCACTTGGCAGCAGAAGCTTGTCGCGATGTCGCGCTTTGTTTGTCCGAGCCTTAATAAATGGCCAGGCCAGTAAAAGTAACACGCTGTATAAAGTTTTTTTTATATTATTTTTATTTTTTTCGTGCAATATGTCGTAATCGTTTGCGTCCATTATTTTTTATAATTTTTTTTATCTTTTTATTATTACTTATTTGTGAAGTTCGTCGTGAATTAACAGTATTTAAGTACAGTATTTTGATAATTCCTATTTAAAATATTATAAAAACTTTGTCTTATGTATAAATGACATTTAAAAGTTAAAATTTAATAATTTTTTTGGCGGTAGATGTAAATTTTATAGCTTGGGTGCCAATTTTTTTTAATTTCCGTTAAATGAGAGATTAATTATGATTACAATATTATCGTCACACCTATATTGGAGTTAATTTGGATGTACATAATTTTTACAACCGAATTGGCACCTACCTCTTTGCTTCCATCAATTTTCATTTTTAAATACCTTACAATACCACGAATCTCTGTTACGTCCTTGTCAAACAAAAGGCGAACCGAACCCGCGGTGAACCGTCGCCATATATAAATAGATGCCAAAGTGAATAGAATTTCTATGTGAAACCGTACATTAAAAAATGCAAACGCTTTGCCTCGTGCTCGCTTCGGTTTTTGTTTTTGACAAAGGCATTAATGAATTTGTCACAACGATTTTGTTGTTGTAATTATCTAATTTATTATGAACTTTGTATAATATTATGAATTATTGTTTCTTCACTGTAAATAATATCGAGATTCACGGCGCTTTTACTTAAAAAAAACTCTAGTCTTGAAATATTTTTATTTAATATTATAATCTGGCAAGTGTTTTGAGTGGTTACGGACTGGCGAATGGCGGAATAAAGTGTTCGCATATCATAAGATCCGCAAAAGTTGTAAGAATCTGCGTTTAAATGCGATGAATATAATAGCAGATTTTTCGAATCTTGTGACCCTATGCGAACCTATAAGGCTCGGACCATGCTTTTTCAGACAGCGTTTAATTGTTATTTAGGACTGCATTTTGCGTTACATATTTGTTTGCAAAATTTTATACCTTCCGTCTCGTTCAGATTTCTGAAATCGATCCCCTCCGATGAACTCCCAAGCGCTGGGGCGAGAGCTGTACGTCTTCTTAGTGGGAGGCCCCGGGTTTGATTCGATTCCCGCGTAGAATTAGTTTTATATAAATGCCATGATCTTAGATTGCATCACCCTTACTATTCAGGTGAGGTGCAGGACTCCATTCAAGGGCTACTGACTGCACCTCACCTGGAGTTATGAAATCAGTTCAATTTTTTAAATCTGCCCCCAAATCATGTAAACATGGCAGATCAAAACGTTAAAGTTCGTCGTCAAAGTTTATAAACCATAACAGCATTAAATTAGAGCTCAATTTCGTGTATCCATTCTTATACGTTAGACTTTAGAGTATCGTTCATACTTAAACGTATAAGAATGCTGAATGGGTACACGAAATTGAGCTCTAATTCAATGCTGTTATGGATTATTTTACATTGACGCCAAACGATTACGTTTGATTGACAATTCTTACATAATCGGGGGCAAATTTGATCGCACCGCACCGTAAGAGTTTGGCGTGCGTATGCGATCATCTTATCAAACGCTGTCTGTGTGTCCGGGCCTTAGTAATGTAAATTGTAATTTTACATTTTGGCATTCCATTGTGTTTCGTGTTAACTGTTTACATTCCATATATTTCTATGGTCATGTGATATTTATGCTCAGTTGAGGCAGTAACACACTTGAAAAACGCCACGCAACTTGTAATTGAATCCTGTTAGGCCACTACAGTTTTATGAAATGAATGTAGGTACGTAAAAAAGTTATACCTATTGCAGTTGTTTGTATTTTATTAAAAAAGAATCGCTTTTTGTCTCTGTCAGTTTATTATTATATATTGATTATTATAGTATGTTCAAGCATTTTATTAAGTTGTAGAGTCATGTGATGTCTAGTGACCTATAAAAATATCGCACCTATTGTAGAATTCTGTATGCTTAGAAATGCATACTAGTAACAACGAAAGTCACGTTAGATGTTGGTGGTTCGTTTCGGCATACAGATTCGAAGATTTGATATTTGAAGTCAACACACGTGGCGTGGTGTTTTGCGAATGTGTTTCTGTCATAAAGCGATTTTAGGCGATTGTAATGTACCGATGGTTCTGTGTGCCAATGACATGAGAAGATGGGAGGTTGCCTTAAGTCTGTACGTTAAACCGACAAATAAAGAATAGATTAAGCTTCTTATAAACTCTTTTCATTTACTTACCTACCCTCATTTTCTTACTACTTACTTTATAGCAATCTCTTTCAACTGTCTTCGATCTTCAGAGCTTATCAATATTCATTTTGTGTTTGATGGAACGCCTAATAAATTAGACTAGATGATGCCCGCGACTTCGTCCGCGTGGATTACGTTTTCTTAATTCCCGCAGGAACTCTTTAATTTTCCGGGATAAAAAGCCTATGTCCTTCCCCGGGATGTAACCTACCACACCACTATACCGATTTTCATCCAAATCGGTTGAAGAGATGGCCGATGGGCTGTGAAAGCGTAGCAGAGAGAAAGACAGACACACCTTCGCATTTATAATATTAGTATGGATGAATCAGCGCTGGAAGAAAACGTGGGTTCGATTCCGAGTCGTCCTCAAACGACAGACGTCCGCTGCTCAAAATAGGTCCCTTGCAAGGACTTCCACGCGCAGCCTAGGTCCAGTAGTTCCCTGCACTCGTTTGATGTCGTCCACCCACCGAAGGACGACATCCACCATCGCCGTATACCAACGCTGCGCTTTCCAGTGCGGGGTCGCCATTCCAGCACTATGGACTTGTAGAGTATACCTACCCATCTCAAAAGTTTGAACTCGGAGCGACAATTGAATTTTATAACACTCAAAGTAGGCTGATATGGCCTTATCTTAAACACAACCCAGCTTGAAGCTGCTTATATTCCACATAAGTGAGGCGGAGCGGAGATGTGTACAGCAGACCTATCTGATTATTGTGATACTTAACATGATAACTTTTAGATAAAATCTGATTTGTCTGCTGATCACATCTTCACTCCGCTCCGCTTTTCCATCTATGGGCCCGGGATTTTCATGCGAATAGAACTTAATAGTATGACAATAAAATTGAAATTTCAATGATCATCGTAGGCACGAAAACACGGCACTAGCGGTAGGTATGCTTTATAAGTTTATATGTAGGCATTGAAATTTCTATTTTATTTTCATACTACTAAGTTACATTTCTATTCGTCGCGGGAAAATCCCCTGCTGCGCCGTACCTTCTATATGGGCGCGGGCCTTTGCTTAGACTTAAGACATGGTTAAAACGAGACAAATTTATGTTATTCACAAAAGTCCATCTCGTTTTAACTCTAAGCAAAGTCTGAGCCAAGTCAAAGTAGGTACGCTCTATAGATCTCAGCATTAGTGTATACTGAGTCGAGTCGAGGCGACGATCGGTGCTCCAAAAGATCTTCAATCCAACCCTATCGGCGGCTCACTGCTAAGCGTGGGTCTTCGGTCATGAGAAGGTTTTGGGCCAATACTTAAATAATAATATACATAATTATAAGTGGCAGTGACTATGCTAGTTTACACATTCGCTCGGGTGTCGTATTGCTTATAGGAGCTGAAGAACAATGCTTTGGAATAAAACGAAATATTTTAATACAAAAACAATTTATTTCATCATAGATTTCTAAATGCACGTAAAAATATAGATTAGGTACTAAACATTGTGTTCTTACATGCTAATCATTTACACTTCAGGAAGGCTAAATGCCAGCGCAGACCGGACGCATAGAGTGGAATAGAGGCACAGAGGCGCGGGGGCGCAAGTGCGGCTAAAGCTACTCTGACGCGTCAGAAGCATATCTGTTTCTCACATTTCTTATGATTAGAGAGAGACACGATTATCTTACTATTATATGGACGAAAATTGGTTAGATATGCGAAGCCAGAGCCCTGAATCCTCACATTTAACCCCCGGCGACGCAAAAAAAAATGTGAACGTGAAAATACTGATTTTTATTTGGGGATTTTCATATACAAATTGTATAAAACGACCTTCCTACCTAAATAACATAAATGTAACATTAGTTACCGCACTTACGACTCTAATACCATATAATAGTAGATTAGTAGCCAAGGGTTGTAAGGCATCAATTGCAGCCCGAGATATTTAGGCGCACGAGCGCAGGGAGGGCGCCTATAGTTCGAGGGTGCAATTGATGCTTACACCCGAGCTAACTACTCTGCTTTACATCTCGATTGTGAGGTAAAGTAGGTCCTTATTACCCCCAAATGGAGCTTGTAGGTGACCAATTAGCGCTCAAGGGTAATAATGTAGAGCTAGAAAAGCCCTAGGGCGGTAAGTAATTAAAAAAAAACTCTTCACTCTTTCAAAAAGTTCGCGTACATCTAACCATCATACTTTTTTTAATTACTTACCGCCCTAGGGCTTTTCTAGCTACATTATTACCCTAGAGCGCTAATTGGTCACCTACAAGCTCCATTTGGGGGTAATAAGGACCTACTTACCGAATATGAGAGATGTAAATTATTTTTTTTACTAAAACCTACGTATTTGTGTGCTTAGTTAAGTACGTACCACTGAGGTTTAATCCCATTTGTCTTAATTACATCCCAAGTTAGCAAAAACAAACAAATCGAATCGCAGTACAAATAGATTTTGAACCCTGATTTAATTTTGGTTTTGAACCAATTCTATAACAAAATCGCTTAAATCTATTCACTGGAATACTCCAGTAATATCACAATTACTTATTATATTTTATCTGTGTATAATCTATCAATACAACATTCTTACTTCTATAGAAGTACGAATTAAGTCTATATGACTAGCGGAAATAACTTTAAATGCAAAGTTACTTTTATGCTCAGCTTTTAAGTATCCAAAAATAGCGTTCTCAGGGTCTACAAACATATTAAAAAAGTCTTTCAATTGTTTACGTACAAAAATCATCTTTTTGCCTACAAGCATCTTATATAATTATAATTACAATATGCACTACTCTTTAATAACTGAAAATTAAGTAAACATTTGAGTAGAATTTATTTTCTTTACCGACTGCGCCAATTTTACCGTCTCGGTATCTAATACCGCATTTACACCAAGTTATAAAACATGCAAGTAATCTAATGTATTTTTTCTAACCCACGACGCGAAAGTTGGCGTGTTACAAGTTAAACTTAACTAAGTAGTTACAAATTTTTATACAAAACCTGTGAAATCTTAGTTTCTTAGTTGCAATTTTTTTCCTTAGTTCTAACCTGTAGAATCTTCTTCAGAAAAATAAGTCTGAAACAACGACAATACAAATTTGAGTTTTGACATGTTAGTGAAACGTTTATTTGTAGGTTTTGAAGATTTGTCGGATAAGTAGGTAAAGGTATCACAACTGTTTTCAGTTTTGTTGGTGTAAAAACAAAGCGTGACGAACCACAATGCATGATCTAATCTATGTATAATTTAACAAGTTTGGTCACACCAAATACCTATTTGTAAACTATTCGAATCGCTGCTGCGTGATAGTGGATTTGTATTCCATATATACAATATTCACGGTTTTTTTAATTCCCGGGGGAACTCCTTAATTTTTCGGGATAATAGTAGTTTATATCCTTCCCCGGGATCTACATCAAAATCGGTTGAAAATATAGCCCGTTAAAGCGTAGCAGACATACAGACACACTATCGCATTAAGTATTATTATCGTATTAAGTATTCATTTAAATTAAAGTAAGTAGCATGGATTTGTTCGACTTTATTTTAGTTAGTTATTGTACTATGTATTTAATGTTATCATATTTCATCATATTATAATACCTAGGTACTTACATGTACAACTTGTGTACAACTTAGCCATGCGGAACGATTTGGGAGCCTACCCCATTATTAGCCCAAGAAAATCCATCACATACCTATATGTGACCGGTTTTTAACTCGTATATCATTACACATAATACATATTATATACTCGCGATAGTTTAAAGTTAAACGCTAATTATGAAAATTAAATTGCAAATTATGGAACCAGCTTCCATCTTGTGTTGCCTCGTGATTACAATATGGGTCTCTAGTTCTCTACAAAGGGCGGATAATTTAATGCCGCAACAGCCAGCATCGCATGGGCGCCCGCCTGATCGTTTGCTCGCTATAAGCCTATATAAATATACTAGATTTTGCCTGCAGCTTCGCTGATGTTAACTTCGATTTTCATACAAATTTCAAATGCCTATTTTAATCCTTTAGGGGTTGAATTGTCAAAAATCCTGTCTTATCGGATGCCTATGTCATAAAAGCTATCTGTATGCTAAATTTCAGCCCGCTCCGTCGTACGTCGATAGATCAGTCAGTCACTTTTTCCTTGATAAAAAAAATCGTCTACAAACCCAATGATTCATAGAAAGGATAACGACGTCCAGCAATAACAACAATGTGGTAAGTTTTGACGACCTCCGTGGCGCAGTGTTGAGCGCTGTTGTCTTAACGTGTAAAGGTCCCGGGTTCGACTCCCGGCAGGGTCAATTTGGGAATTTATAATTTCTGAATTTTCCCTGGTCTGGCCTGGTGCGAGGCTTCGGCCGTGACTAGTTACCACCCTACCGGCATAGAAGTGCCGCCAAGTGATTTAGCGTTGCGGTACGATGTCGTGGAGAAACCGAATAGCGTATGGGTTTAATATTACTGCCACGCCCATAACAGGTTAGCCCGCTACCATCTGAGACTGCATCATCAGTTACCATCAGGTGAGATCGCAGTCAAGGGCTAACTTGTAGCGGATAAAATAAAATAAAATAAGGAAACCGTACTAGAAACGTATCATTGTAAAGTATGATGATTAATCTGTCGATCTTCAGCGCGGCGTCCATGTCTGGCGTCGTGCCATCGTAGCGACGTCGTAAGGCGTTACTAACGCGTCTTGTTGATGTTTTTGTCTATTTTTTGCCTATTCGTGAGATCTTTGATGTGAGACGGCCTTAATTAAAACTGCGCATCACACTTCTGAAATTTCCATCTTTATATTATTTATGAATATCTTACCAGCCCTTTAGATATTCAAATTCAAAATTCAAAATGTTATTTATTCCAATAAACTTTTACAAGTACTTTTGAATCGTCAAGTGAATCTACCACTGGTTCGGAATGCTATTCCTACCGAGAAGAACCAGCAAGAAACTCGGTGGTTGCTCTCTTTAGATAATTAATTTACAATTATTATTACTTATATCAATGTGTAGGTACATAAGTAGTACCTACTTAAAGAAAACAAACATTAGGAAGATTATCATTATCTTATCAAGTAATGTAATTTTTATCATATCGTTAAGGGCCATTGAATGCGAGCCGAAATAATGTATGGCTTGTTCATTTAGAAAATTCCATGTGTTCATAAAATGGAAATAGTTAAGATCTGTTTTGTGAACAATAGTGAGGTTAAAAATAAAAATGCGGAAATGCTACATGCGGAAACTCGGTCTAAGGAACCATGTACATTTCAAAGAAATAAAATAAAACTTACATAATATTCGATAAAAAGAGGTACAACATAAGTACCAGAAAACAGAAAGACAGGTAAGGGCACAGCTCAAGAGAAATGCGCGCACAAGATTTCATTAATTGTGACAATTTGAAATAATACAAGTGGAGCGCCGTATACGACGTACAAGATTATCTGCGCCATTTTTTTTTTATCCACTACAAGTTAGCCCTTGATTGGGATCTCACCTGATGGTAAGTGATGATGCAGTCTAAGATGGTAGCGGGCTAACCTGTTATAGGGGCATGGCAGTTATATTAAACCCATACCCCTACTCGGTTTCTACACGGCATCATACCGGAACGCGAAATCGCTTGGCGGCACGTCTTTTGCCGGTAGGGTGGTAACTAGCCACGGCCGAAGCCTCCCACCAGGCCAGACCAGGGAAAATTCAGAAATTATAAATTCCCACATTGACCCTGCCCGGGATCGAACCCGAGACCTCCGCACGCTAAGACAACAGCGCTACACACTGCGCCACGGAGGTCGTCGTATCTGCGGAACGACGCGTCACGCGGCCGATAAAAAACTCCGAATGCGCACGTCCGCTGGATCTGTCCCTGCTACGAGTAAGTAATATGTAGTTAGTTAGGAAAAATGTTAACCATATAGGTACACACTTATTTATTATCTAGGTACCTTCTTATGATTTCATATTTTGGCCGGAAAATATTGGGGGCGCTTTATGGGCTTCCCTTTAGTGCGTGTTCACACTACAAGATCTTCAAAATTAGTTAGTTTCACGATTTTATCGAAAGTTTCTCTCTCTCCCTTATCAAGCCATTGTCGGCTCACTACTGAGCACGAGTCTCCTATCGGAATGAGAAGGGTTTAGCCATAGTCCACCACGCTGGTCAAATGCGGATTGGCAGACTTCACACACCTTCGAGAACATGAAGGACATAAAGAACTCACTCTGATGTTTTGTCACACTCTCAACTCACGATGTGTTCCTTCGCCGTATGAAGCAAGTGATATTTAATTTCAGAAAACGCACATAACTTTGAAAATTTGGGAAGTGAGTGCCCGGCGATCTAATCCGTGACCCCGTATAGGAGTTCGGGTGTCATAACTAGTAGGCTATAAATGCTTCATCATCGCAAGCTTACAAGCTTGATTTAAAAAATATAAGTACTTATAAATACATAATTTAAGTAGGTACATTAAATTAATCAAAAACAGCAAAATCAAAAGAACAGCGAGAAACCGTCAGCGTTGGCGTCCTGATATGGTTGACGTCCAATCTGCTCTTAGGAAACGTTTTTGCTCGACTTTTCTGATCCGAACCGCTAGGGTGTGGAACACCCTCCCAGCGCACGTGTTTCCTGCCACGTCAAGGCAAGAGTGAATAGGCATCTTCTAGGCAAGCGCGTTCACACCTAGACCTCATCATTGCTTGGCACTAAGCATGATTGTCGTCAAGCGCAAGCCTATCATCTATCTATCTCACAATAAAAATAAACATAAATTTGTCATTTCGTGATTAAAAATCGGCCGTAAGTAAAAGGTTAGGTAGGTTTTACTTAAGTAAAAGGTTGAAAAAGCTTTAAAACCTGACAACGCGACGGTAATAATACCTATTGTTGTTCCCAAACTAAAACAAAATTGTTATCAGAAATTGGGTCCATAACCTGACGTAAACGAAATTTCTTATCATCGTTGCTTCATAAAACACCGGCAGAGTCCTACGTAGATAGCTAGTAGCTATGACGAAAATGCAATATAAATTAAAAATACGTGCTGACCCACTGCCTGTACGAGACGAACTGCCTCGTTGGTCTTGTGGTTGGCATACGAGGTCCCGGGTTCGAGTCCCGGGTCGGGCCATAATTGAGTATTGGGTTTTTCTGACTAGAAATTCTCAGTACTAGCCCGGAGTTAGGAATTTGGCGGTTTTTCACCCCCGTGCCTCGGAGAGCACGTTAAGCTGTCGGTCCCGGTTATTATCACTAACATGAAATAACCGTAAAAGCCCGCCAACCCGCATTGGAGCAGCGTGGTGGGTTTAAGCTCTAAGTCCCTCTCTCCTATGAGAGTGGAGGCCAGTGCCCAGCAGTGGGACGTTAATGGGCTGTTGTGGTGCTGGTGGTGGTTGACCTACTTATCAATTATTAAGTAGGTAAAATTACCTATATAAACAATTCCACAAAGCATATCTGACGAAGTTGGGTACTTGGGTGTGCACACTCCCGTAAAAGGAATCCATAATACAATACAATAGCTTAGGCTCTGACTCACAGACGTACCTACCTACAGGCTCGCCGAGGACTACGAAATATGTATGACTAGCTGATGCCCGCGACTTCGTCCGCGTGGATCGAGGTTTTTCGTTTCCCGCGGGAACTCCTTAATTTTCCGGGATAAAAAGTAGCCTATGTGTTATAACCTATAACTATTATTATGTGTGTGTTATTATGTGTGACTATAATCTATCTCTGTGCCAAATTTCATCCAGATCCGTTCAGCCGTTGGGGCGTGATTGAGTAACAAACATCCATCCATACATCCATACATCCATCCAAACTTTCGCATTTATATTATTTTTGATTTGCATTTCTGATGACACATTATTATTAGTATTTAGCACTTTTAAAAAAGCCGTAAGAACACCTGTTGAGTCGAGGCTATTATACAATTGACGAATTCTTAATGGCAAAGATGTACTTATGGAAGTAACCGACATTGGGTCCAGCGCCCCACAGAATATTATAATCTTGTTTTTAAAAAGAGCAACTGCTGAGTTTCTTGCCGGCTCTTCTCACTAGAACTCTTTCCGAACCGGTGGTAGAGTCAAAACATGACGTAACATAAGGGCACCTGTCTGTCCTACATGTCTATACTTATAATAAAACTGTAACAGGTCCAATTCTGTACATTGAAGATATTTTGAAAATTTGTTTTGGAGGGCACTCATTATTCGATACTGAAGCCAAATCTGTAATTTTTTTCATTTTTGTCTGTCTGTGTCTGTCTGTCTGTCTGTCTGTCTGTATCTTGGCCGCGCATCACGCCGAAACTACTGAATGAATTCAAACGAAACTTAGCATGATTTGAGCCCATACTACGAGGTAGGGCATAGGATACTTTTTACCCCGATATTCTACCCCCGAAGGGGTGAAATAGGGGTTGAAAGTTTGTATGAAAGTCCTTAATTTCTCAAGTTATAGCCATGAAACTTGATATATGAGCTGCGGGTTGAAAATGAAAACATAAGTGTTTCACAGTTTTTCAAAATTTCACCCCCGAAGGGGTGTAATAGGGGTTGAGAGTTTGTATGAAAGTCCTTAATTTCTCAAGTTATAGCCATGAAACAGCATTTGGGCTTTCGTTAAAATATGAAGAAGTACGTGTTTCACCATTACAGGGGGATTATACCGTGGGATAGTAATATAGGCTACTTTTTATCCTGGAAAATTAACTGAAAAACTTAAGTATTCTGAATATATTATAAGAATATACATACATACATAGGTTACTTTTTATCCCGGAAAATTAATGAGTTCTCGCGGGAATCGAAAAAACTTAGTCCACGCGGACGAAGTCGCGGGCATCAGCTAGTTATAAATAAATTGAGTATTGAGTATTGTATTTATTGCCTTATGTTCTATTGTGATAGCGTATATCAGCTGATTTTGCTGGGTTAGTAACATTGACCCTAGTCGGTACCTGATATTGTGATTTGTTACTATCCTTTTTTCCGTGCATCGGCATTGAAACACCAAGCGAATAGATTTGGAAGTTTATTATTCCAGGAAAACCATTCCCCATTCCCCATTTTCCGTGATTAATGGAAAGGCTTATCAAAACAGAAATGTGGACATCTTCCATTTTTGAAATTGGCTAAAAACTAATCTAAATCTCTCGTATAGATAGGTACCTAATGTATTTAGATTTCGGAGGTCGTAGAATAATTTTAAAAGGCCAGACAAAATTAATATTAGCATAGTATTTCCAGTTTCGACTGCTATCATTACTATTATTATAATTCGTAAAGGTTGGAATTTCTCACGTAATCACTATTTGGTTAGCTTTAAGGCACTCATGCACTAGCACTAGACTGACTTGTGCATAGGCGCCCTTAAGAGGATCGTCTAGTGACGAAACGCGACGCGAGTAGGTATTTTCAAGAATGCTATCTGTTTCACAACGCTTCGCTGCCTTCTCCGTATCGTGCGATAGAGAGTTGCAAGTCCAGTAGGCATAGGCCTACATTTTATTCTTGAAATATTGTTTCGGGTAATAACGTTTTTACCCCCCCAAACGTTTACGAAATTAGACAATTTTGGTCTCATTAGATTCAGTACACCTTAATCTAGGCTCGTACGTTTTTTTTTTTAAATTTTAGTTTAGTTAAATTTTAAAAAATTAAAACACTCGAAGTTTTTAGGTCATAAATATGGATATTTAGACGCTAATAACTTTCAACATAAGCAATATTTCTTTAAAATTAAAACGTACGAGCATAGTTCTTCATTGCATCTGCAACATTTCTAAAAATTATGAAAATTGGACAACATTTACGGGAAGAAAAACGTTATCGCTTTTTGTATGGAGATTTACAACTAAACAATCCTCTTAAGGCTTAGTTAGGGCTGTCAAACATAATTAGGATTCCTCAGTAAAACAAGAGAACCTTATTTCCGTGTGTCATAGCCACTTCACATTCTGTATAGCTGTAAAGCTGAAACGTTGTAAAATTCCGAGAGACCGATTAAAAAAAATAAAAATAACACCAGAATTTTCTGAAAGGCTGAGCCTGGAACTTGATCAATTATTTGAATTATATCCTGTACTTGAACAACAAACACTAAAATTAGATAAATATTATAAGGAAACGAAATTATTTAATTTTTAATGAGCTTCAGTATTTTTAACAGAACTTCACAATGATGTCAATAGATGGCGCTCTGTAAAAGTTTATGGATACCGCGAGGTCTCAGTTCGGGGCGAACCACTAGTTACCTAGTGTTTATTTTTATTTTACAGAAGCGTAGTTTATTAGTTTATAATATGTATCCGGTTTTTTGTCGATCATAAATCATATCGAGGTCTAACGATATCGATTAAACTTTACAGCATACGGTACCTAATCTTATTTTTGAGTAACAGTTTTTAGTTGAGGAACTTTCGCTTATTTTTTCTAAGACCCGCAGTGTTTGTAAGTTCAAACTTCTATGATCATCATTATCATCAACCCATTGTACAAAGCACGAGTCTCCCCTCAGAATGAGAAGGTTAGGCCGTAGTCCGCCACCCTGACCATTTGCGATTTGGCAGACTTTCTTTGAGAACATCATGAAGAACTCTCGAGCATGCAGGGGAGTATGCACTTACCATCAGGTGAGATCGCAGTCAAGGGCTAACTTGTAGTAAATAAAAAAAAAAAAGGCTACCTCACAATGTTTTCTTTCACCGTTAAAGCAAGCGCATAACTCCGAAAAGTAACATGAAATGAAATGATTTATTTATTTCACGTAGGACAACTTGTGTCGCTTATGAGAAGTCAAGACTCTACCACCGGTTCGGAAAGTGTTCTACTGAGAAGAGCCGGAAAGAATGCGTATAACTTTCAAAGTAGAGTGAATAGGCATATTCTAGAATCTAGAGAAACGCAAACCATCTCAGGCCACATCATCACTTCCCAATTACCATTAGAAGAGATTGAGAACTGATACCATTATTTTTGGTAACTACAAAAAAAAACCGGCCAAGTGCGAGTCGGACTCGCGCACCGAGGGTTCCGTACAAACCTGTAGTAAGTTTTACGATTTATGACGTATTAAAAACAAAAATTACGTTTGTTGTATGGGAGCCCCCCTTTAATATTTACTTTATTGATATTTAATTATTTATTTTGAAAGGTAATATACAAGTTAATATTCTGTGAAAACTTGAACCGTCTACCTGTTACCGTTTTTAATATTGAGCAAAAAAAATACGAAAAAAACACGTTTATTGTATGGGGACCCCCCTTAATATATATATTTTTTTAATTTTTAGTATTTGTTGTTATAGCGGCAACGGAAATACATCATTTGTGAAAATTTCAGCTTTCTAGCTATCACGGTTTATGAGATACAGCCTGGAGACAGACAGACAGCGGTGTCTTAGTAATAGGGTCCCGTTTTTACCCTTTGGATACGGAACCCTAAAAAGGGACCATACCTACTGTGGACCTTATCATAGGTAGTGGGAATATTCCAATTCCAATACGAGGCGGCAGGTGTTTAATCGACAGATGTTGGTCGCATGCCTTTCCCACTATTATGTACCTTTGCCATGTTTAACTTTATACACGTAAAAAATATGGCTAGTGGAACGTATAACTTTTACTAAAATTGATTAATAACTTTAAAAACACAGGCCAGAGGCCCAATTGTCTAAAGCCAATCGTATTCATTTGACAGCTCATCATTCTAATATTATAACTGCGAAAGTGTGTTTGTTTGTTGGTTTGTCCTTCAATCACGCGGCAACGGAGCAACGGATAAACTTGATTTTTTGCATGGGTATAGTTGAGGACCTGGAGAGTGACATAGGCTACTTTTTATCCCGGAAAATTCAAGAGTTCCCGTGGGAATCAAAAAACCTTAATCCACGCGGACGAAGTCGCGGGAATCATCTAGTTGATTATAACATTAAAAACCCAGGCCAGAGGCCCAATTGTCTAAGAAAATCGTAATCATTTGATTGTTTATAATTAATTATTCGCTTTCATCTAAAACAAAAACAGACTTCAAAACTATACCTACCTATAAGTACCGACTAATTACTACCTACTAGTAAAAAAATATATCTGGGTATAAGTATAATTATTTTGATTTTCTCAAAAAGCGCTGAATCAATTTCGATAAAATTTGTATGGGACCACCTCTGAAGTCTGATCTACCAAACAAAAAAAAATCATCAACATTGATTCACAATAAATTGGCGGAATGATCGCGTAACATACATACAAAAAAAAAACATACAGTCGAATTGGGAACCTCCTCCTTTTTTGAAGTCGGTTAAAAATGTATTACTCGAACTGTTTAGTGTTTAAGCAATTCATTACAATTTACATGCTTTTTGACTTGCAGGCACCTGTGAACTCCTTAAACGTCGGATTATCCGTTTGAAAAAAAAAAGTTAACCGCATTTCTTTCTGGATTCTGTTCACCTCAAACCTCAACTACTCAACCGGTTTTAACCTTACACGACCCTGGAGACATACGATATTTTTACTCCTACTGGATTAAAAAAAAACGTAAAGCCACGCGGATAAAGTTGCCGGCAGAAACTATTTTATTTTCTACTAGCTGATGCCCGCGACTTCGTCCGCGTGGTTTAAGTTTTTTTGATTCACTTGGCCGGTATTTGATTACGGAACCCTAACAACGGAACTCCACGAATAACAATAAAATACACTATTAAACTGGCAAGGTCTCACCGAATAAGCTCATTTTTGTTTTAAAATAAAATATAATTAAAACTTTTTATCGTAGCTACGAGTAGGTACTTACATGTTATTGCCGTTCCTATGCCATTATAATTTATACCTAACTAGGTACATAAATTAAACATTTATATGGTAAACGGGTTTCCTCGCTTGTCATTCGATTACGTGTTTCGTATTTCGAATGTCAAGTCCACGATGATAAAATTGCGAACGATGCTCCGAAATGGGGACGAACAATACAATTTCTATGAAAGTGTATACTTTAATATCCACAGATAAAATTAGCCATTTGCGAGGGATCAATTCGGTATCTATACACAAGTGTGTGCGCAAATGTGCCTCTGTTCCCCCACTCTCATGGAAAGCAAAGTTGTGCTAACTTCTGCGAAAATTCTCATTTCTTGCCAATAGGTAGGTAACTTTTGAAATGGAACGTATACACAATCTATACTTATAATAAAACTGTAACATGTCCAATTCTGTACATTGAAGATATTTTGAAAATTTTTTTTGGAGGGCACTCATTATTCGATACTGAAGCCAAATCTGTAATTTTTTTCATTTTTGTCTGTCTGTCTGTCTGTCTGTATCTTGGCCGCGCATCACGGCGAAACTACTGAATGAATTCAAACGAAACTTGGCACGATTTGAGCCCATACTACGAGGTAGGACATAGGATACTTTTTATCCCGAAATTCTACCCCCGAAGGGGTGAAATAGGGGTTGAAAGTTTGTATGAAAGTCCTTAATTTCTCAAGTTATAGCCATGAAACTATGAGCTGCGGGTTGAAAATGGAGACATACGTGTTTCACAGTTTTTGAAAATTCGACCCCCAAAAGGGTGAAATAGGGGATGAAAGTTCGTATGAGAGTCCTTCGTTTCTCAAGATGTTTTACAAGTTATATCAACGAAACTTTTTATTTCGGCTTACGGTAAAAAAATAAAGAAGTACGTGTGTCACAGTTTTTCAAAATTCTACCCCTAAGGGGGTGAAATAGGGGGTGAAAGTTTGTATGAAAGTCCGTCATTTCTCAAGTTATATCGATTAAACTTGGTATACAAGCTACCGGTTGAAAATGAAGAAATAAATGTTTCACAGTTTTTGTAAATTTTACCCCCGAAGGGGTGAAATAGGGGTTGAAAGTTTGTATGAAAGTCCTTCATTTCTCAAGTTATAACCATGAAACTTGGTATATGAGCTGCGGGTTAAAAATGAAGACATACATGTTTCACAATTTTTTCAAAATTTCACCCTCAAAAGGGTTAAATAGGGGTTGAAAGTTTGTATGAAAGTCCTTCATTTCTCAAGTTATATCCATGAAACTTGGTATATGAGCTGCGGGTTAGAAATGAAAACATACGTGTTTCACAGTTTTTCAAAATTCCACCCCGTTACATTTATTGTAATTGTAAAATTCTTTTATTTTAATTTTAAAAAGAGATTGATTTACTTGCCGGTTCTTCTCAGTCGAAGTCGCGGGCATCATCTAGTACTACATAATTTAGTAAGCCTACCTAGTATTGATTTCGTGCTACAAATGGCATTCATCAATATTCTAGGAGGAATTTAACCTTATAAAGGGGTTGTTTCAAATTTATATGGAGCCTGGGCCAGGTATTTGTACGGTATTTCAAAATGTTCGGGGTCATAAAATAGTAATATTTTTTCCTTTATTTCTTACTAAAAAGTTCAATTTACGAGGTACAATGCGAAATTATTTTGCAAAATAAAAGTGCAACAACATGCGTCCATTTTGACATTGACGTATATTACACGTGTCATGATGACATTTGACATAAAAATACCTGGGAAATGTGAATTAACCTTAAAATATCCAACAGCAGTCAGATTGATGGATGGATGCGCTGCGAGAGTTGCTATTCTACAAATGTACCTAATTAAACATTTTATTTTTGTACCTCTTAATCACTGTAAAACTGCCAAAAAGCATATTTTATTTTGTTTTCTATGATTTTATACTATTTTTTGGAATACTGTACAAGTACCTGGCCCAAGATGAAACAACCCCTTTCTCAGTGCCTGAAGAATAGTACCTAGACGACCTCCCCGGCGCGATGGAGCACCCCCCTTATCGGTTTCTACACGACTTCGTACCGGAACGCTAAATCGCTTGGCGGCACGTGTTTGCCGGTAGAGTGGTAACAAGCCACAGCCGAAGCCTCCCACCACGGCAAAACCAGAGAAAATTCAGAAATTAACTCCGATTGAACCCGGGACCTCCCACGTTAAGACAACAGCGCTCAACACTGCGCCAGGGATGTACTTAAGTATAACCTAGTAAATGTCTACCTAAGTACTAGAATTAATAAAATTTGCAAAGTTAGCCCTGGCTGCCTTCTTGCTGGCTCTTCAGTCTTCACAGAAGAATTTTTCCGAAGCAGTGGTAGAGTTAGGCCAAATCTTAAGTTTCTAGACTCAACGCGGTTTGAGCTTAACGTCGATGTTATGTCAGTTTCTCCTTTTTTAGATAGGTAATAATATTATTGATGTGTTTAAAAAAAATAAGACTGTATTTTACAGATGAATTTAATTTCTACCTATAAATTCTATTGTATTATCGTTATTTTTTTCTATCGCGAGAGACTGCCTACGTCAGAAGAAAAGAAAATAATACAGATAATGAAAATGGATATAGTAGTGGGCCGAATAGAACGACCATGCATCCAGATTCCCCGGACTTATCCTAGATGGATTGACTGGAAGCAAACGGACTAATCATAGATCCATCTCTTTCGTCGTCGCCTCAACCATAGAGCCGTCCACCATAGAAAGTCTCGTGCATGGATCTCCTTCGTCCATCATTGAATAAATTTATTTTCTTTCTTTCTTAGGGCAGTCTTGTACGACCGCAATTACTTGTAAATTTTTACGTAAGACGTTACTTACATAATTAACATTTGCATGCGATACGCGACTTACAAGTCTGTTTACATGTCTTAAGCTATTCATATACGCGACTTAAGTGAGTAAAACTTAAAAGTGTAATCGTGGCCTACCGCTTACTTCCAGCGGCTCCTAGCTACTCCATCCAGCTAGTGGGGGGTGGTCCAACGCTGAGAGGCCGCCAATCAAGCACCTTGGGACCCCAACGCTAATCAGTTCTTGACCAGTGGCGTGCACAGGATTTGAAGCTGGGTTAGGCATTGGATAGTTAGAATACCTACATATTTACTGTCTGTCTTGTTAAAAAATGAGCATTGACGTATTTGCACTTGGGTAAGCAGTGCATTTATGCCTCTATGAACTGCACGCCACTGAGTTCTTCGAACTATAAGCCCGCATTTAAGGGCCCGCTCATTGCCACTTAGGCTTAGCGACATTTCGAGCAATATCGGTTAACTACTCTGGTTTAACTCTTTTCGATTTTTGGACACGTCCAGAATTTCGTGGTCGTTGATGGCTACCCCAGTTTATGGTTAAAAAAACCCGACCAGTCGTCGGCGTAAGACGTTTCAGACGAGTAATTATCATACCTACAGCTCGATAAACGGTGAACGCCCTTACCTAACGGCCGTGGCTTCATAGTTCGTACACACGACTACACTAGCGGCACGCTATGATGGCCGGTTGACACATTACAATAGGTCAATTTATTCTCGAACAAAAAACAATTAAGTTTTTTTAAATTTATGAATCTCTGCACATCACTATCGTCATAGCTATCGTCAATAAAGTAATACAATTATTTCCTTCAAAGTCGTTATCAATTAATACGGAACGTTTGTCCAACCGGCCATCATAGCGTGCCGCTAGTGTAGTGCACGCGTTACTGTACCCATTCTTATATACTTTACGGTTATATTTCATCAAACTAATTTATTATTAGAAATTTATAAATATTAATTTATAGAAAATTACTTCCTTATTTATAATTTAAAAAAAGAAATGGTCAATGTTATTAATAAAGGGACGCATGTAACGTTATAAATAAACAATACCTATTATAATAATGAAAAATTACTTTTAACAACCTCAAAACATTACATACAAATTACAATTATTATTAATTACTTAATTGAAAAATAAACCTTCTTGTTTTTTTTTTAAATAAAAAAGATATTTTTACTTTTAAAATTTTGTGTGAAAAGACAAGCGGTGTGGTATCGGGGAAGTTTTCGTGATTCTATTTAAAAAAAACTGAATTACTTATACATTTTTTATTTCATGAGTGGGACTCGTACCTGCTTACCGACTACCGTAACCGTATCGTGCTCGTACCGATTGAGCCACCGCAGCTCCTATCCGATAATTCGAAATATTCAACAATAACTAAAATAATAATAACAAGTAAATAGGTACTTAGGAGACGGTACTCTATCTCTCTCTATCTGTATAGATTTTTTTTTATTGCTAGATAGGCTTGCGCTTGACGACAATCACGCTTAGTGCAAAGCAATGATGAGGTCTAGGTTGGAGCGCGCTTGCCTAGAAGATGCCTATTCACTCTTGCCTTGAAGGTATAGATAGTTCAATCCACGACGACGCGCCCCACTATTTATCGCGAGGGGAAACAGCGGGGTGTGGGGAGTTCAGCCCGAACATTAGTCTCGAGTCGACCACGGCTCAGTATACACGGTTAAGTTGGTTTGCTTTGCTGCGTATCGCGACCCACCGGAAAGTTGCTCTACTTTAATTTTTTGTAAAATATTATTTTTATTAAGTATGTCCAAAAAAACGGAACGAATTGTCCTTAAAAGCCAGGTAGGTATTTTGAAATTTTATCACTGGGTGTTCTATAAACAGAATTTATTAAAACAATTAAATTGATTTTTCTAGGCAAGAGCAATAATTTCGAAAGTATACGATTTTATGAAAAAGGAAGCATGTAATAATTATGCAGAAAAAATAACCGATGCACGCTGAAGAACAGCACAGGCTGTTGGAGTGTCTGAAAGCACGGTCACTAGAATTTTACGCGAAAAGAAGGGGCATGGATTATAGCAAAATAAATGTAAATTTTTTCTTGCTACATTATTTCTTGTTATTAAAATATTATTATTATCCAATATCACAATTAATTCATTCTATGCAGGACCATCACGACTTATATTTTATTTTTTAAAGTAGGTGAAATGAAGTAGAGCATACTTCAAGTTAATTATGACATTTCTCGCTATTTAACTTTGTGTGCGTGTGCCCACATTGCTACTCGCTGCGTAGTAATAGAACTCACATTCTTGTAGTTTACATTGCACACTTGCACTGTAAGCGATTGCGGAAAAGAGTGGGGCGCGTCCTCGTGGATTGAACTATCTATACCTAAGTTATACGTGGCAGGAAACACGCGCGCTGGGAGGGTGTTCCACACTCTAGCGGTTCGGATCAGGGGGTCTACTCTCTTTCTCTCAAACGAAACTTCGCAAACGAACGAACGAAATTTCGTTAACTCCTCTCCTACATAATATTATCTCTATGCTCCTCTCTATTTCGTTATCGTACACGCAGACGAAGTACGGATCCATATACAATTTTCGTGACCGATTGGATTGAACGATTTTGTGTGGGTCTATTAGCGTTCGTTTGCGAAGTTTCGTTTTAGAGAAAGAGAGTAGACCCCCAGAAACGTCGAGCAAAAACATTTCGTGCGGGCAGATTGGACCTCAACCACATAAGGATGCCAACGCTGACGGTTTCTCGCTGTTCTGTGGTAGAACGGAGAAGGAGGATAAACTAACGCTTTTTTGTCACATTGACCATTTTTCTCTGTACAATTTTTCCAGCCCAAGGGCCCGTGTTTTAGCCTGTCTAACATTGACTTACCTTAGAGTTAGACGCACCATCGAAACGCAAAAAACGGCACGGTCAAATTGTGCACAAATAGATATTGTGAACAATTTTCGCCTCAGTCGCGCATGAGTACACTAGGCGACAAAATGTCGTATGTGTCGAATTGTTATTACAAAATTGAACCCTAAATATAAAGCTATATGGTTGGTTTTTGTGAACCGCTTGGTGTCTCAGTCTATATTATCTATAGCTGTGTTTGTATAAGCGATTGTGGACGTTTTTTGAGTATTAATTTGTAGGTAATGTTGTATCCTTACTTGGTAAATCGATGCTGTCTAAAGAACTTACGTGCTATATAAAACAACTATATTTTGCATATAAACGCCATAAAACAAAATAAGAAGAAGTATATTTTGCATAGATATGGAAATATATTAAATTAGTCTCGAGAATAAGGGACCTGCGAACCTTAGGGCGAATGTATTTTGAATATACCCTTGTGCAAGGTCAGTACTCAGTAGTTGTTTGCCTTTAGGGTCAAATGCCTTTTAACTTTTAACAAGTTTGTTTAATATTTGCCTGACTCAAATATTTCTACAGTAAGAGACGAAAATTTCTACCTACTCAATAATATATTGACTTTCCGAACTTTTGATTGGTTAAAAACTTATTTGATATATTATGATATTTAGTGACAACAAGCCAAATAAGCAACTTTTTGTCAAACGGCAAAATGCGCGCTTTGTATGAAATACTGAACAGTGACGTCATCAATATTCGTTGCACTTTTTTACTTCAATCGATAGAGTAAAATGGTTTTCAAACATAAAACTAACATATAGGACGTGGATATTACGACTTTTGGGAGATCCTCTATTCAATAATCACTAAAAAAAAAAATTTGAGTACTTACTTAGTTGTCAAATACCCAATTCAATTGACAGGTCTATCTAGTTATTCTAGTGCCATCTTTTACAGCAAGGAGCTTTATGAAAGAGATAACAAAAGATTTAAACCGGTAATTTAAATTTTGCTTAGAGATTTCATGCAACAGTATTAGCACAGAATAGGTAATAGTAGATTAGCCCCAATTAGGTATGTGCCTAAATGAATATCAATGAACCTAAATAGATTTTTATAAAACTGTTTAAAAATGGCTAAGCGATTATATATTAAAACGATTGCGTACGTAGTAGGTATGTAGTCGTACGGAACATTGACATATTGACCTTTATTTTAATTGACCGGTAAACAATTAGTACCTACTCGTACTTTCCTCACTAACTGAAATTATACATTATATAACTACTAGCTGATGCCCGCGACTTCGTTCGCGTGGATTGAGGTTTTTCGGTTCCCGCGGGAACTCTTTAATTTTCCGGGATAAAAAGTAGCCTATGTGCTATTCCAGACTATAATCTATCTCTGTGCCAAATTTCATCCAGATCCGTTCATCCGTTGGAGCGTGATTGAGTAACAAACATACATCCATACATCCAAACTTTCGCATTTATAATATTTATTTGATACAATATATTTATTTTTTCCTTAAATTGTTGACATGCATCAGGTGACAACCCTAGCAGAATAGGTATTACATTTTCGACTTTCTTAGGAAGCTTCCCCTCTGATGTATTATACTCGTGTGCTTTCCTGCTCAATAAATAAAAGAATAACATGGATAAGTCCGATCACCGACGTTCCCGTTGACCGTTTCTGAATGACGTCATGGCTTCTTGACAACGGGGTAGCGGGCATAGATTTTATCTATTTTATTTCACTAACGCTGAGTACGAAATAATTAGCGTTGATTAAACTAATTTAATCACAAGACTTCATACAATTCTTGCTATTAAATTAGTTTAACCACCACTTACTAAAAAAATTCTATTTGTTTCGTGCAACACAGCGAAAGTATATTGTTTCAATACTGTCCCCGTAAGGGTCCCCCCTTTCAGGGTCTCCCCAAATCCTTTATTTCGGCATCACGACGGGGATGATGGGTATACAAGTACCGCAGGGTTTAGCAGTGTACTTTACTATGTATTACAAGTTATAAGTACGTACCTAGCTGATGCCCGCAACTTCGTTCGCGTGGTTCAAGTTTTTTTTGATTCCCTCGGGAACTCCCTAATTTTCCGGGATAAAAAGTAGCCCATGTCACTCTCCAGGACCTCAACCTATACCCATGCCAAAAATCACGTCAATCACGGCGTGATTGAAGGACAAACCAACAAACAAAGTAATGTACACTTTCGCATTTATAGGTTATATTAGTATGATGATTATAAACTAACAAGCGACTGCCCACGGCTTCGTTCCCGTGGGAGTTTCGAAAAATCCAGCTATTTTTTTTCGACAGTATACCTTTAACCTCTGTGCAACATTTCAGCTTTCTAGGACCAAGGGTTGGACGTTGACAAGTCGGTCAGTGAGTCAGGACTGAGTCTATACTAATACATGGTTGTTGAAAGTTTGGATGGATGTTTGTTCAAAGTGTTTGTTACTCAATCACGCTAGAACGGATCTGGATGAAAGGCACAGAGATACCTAGATTATAGTCTGCAATAACACATAGGCTACTTTTATCCCGGAAAATTAAAGAGTTCCTGCGGGAACCAAAAACTCACTCCACGCAAACGAAGTCGCGGGCATCTGCTAGTCTTTTTAATACATAATATGGACGTGCCCTTGGAGCGTAGGCACAAATTAATTCTCCGCAATGCTCCAACATAAAAAATAATACAAAAGGATACCCTGGATGAAGCCGATATGACCTTGCGGGGGATACGATCTTATTTGACCTCTTTTGTACTTATATTATATCAATATATATCTAGTATCTACTGTCTACACAAAACAAATAATACGAAAAATTATGAACCGATATAATATAGAAATACTAGCTGATGCCCGCGACTCTTTTTAATTTTCTGGGTAAAAAGGTAGTCTACGTCGGATGAAAAGATGGCCTGGGTGACCGTAGCAGACAGACAGACAGACAGACAGGCGGACGGACAGACAGGCGGACGGACAGACAGACAGGCACAGTTTCACATTTATATTGTACTTAGTATGGATTGTTCCGAATAAACCAAGACCGCTCGCCCCTAACTTGCGATTTTGCATGGACTTAATGATTTATGTTTGTTAGAACACGCCACAATAACCGATTAGCTGTTTGGAAATTGGAATGGAGATAGTCTGTTTGGAAATTGGAATGGACCGAATTTCGGCCACGGCGGCCAATCTCCAGAGAGATTAGCCATCTGCGCGGGAGATATTATAGTGCACAAGTGTGTGCGCATACACAGGTGCACTCTCTGTTCCTTTACTCTCGTAGCCCGATGGGACGGAAAATCCGACACGACCGGAGAGAGATCAGGCGCAGGACCGACGGCTTGACGTGCTCTCCGAGGCACGGAGGTGAAACACCGCCAACTTCCTAACTTTATTCTTGAAATATTGTTTCGGGTGATAACGTTTTTACCCCCCCAAACGTTTACGAAATTAGACAATTTTGGTCTCATTAGATTTAGTACACCTTAATCAAGTCGTACGTTTTATTTTTTTAGTATTTTAGTTTAGTTAAATTTAAAAAAATTAAAATACTCGAGGAAGTTTATAGGTCAAAAATATGGATATTTAGACGCTAATAAATATTTCTTTAAAATTAAAACGTACGAGCATAGTTCTTCATTGTATCTGCAACATTTCTAAAAATTGTGAAAATTGGACAACATTTTACGGGAAGAAAAACGTTATCGCTTCTTGTATGAAAATTTACACGTAGACGATCCACTTAAACAGGTCGAATTATACGTTTGACAAACGATCACGGTTACGATTTCCTTACACAATCGGGGGACAATCAAGCCACTTCTGCAACTATTCGGGATTCTGTGTTCCGTGCCAGCCTTCTTATTATTCTGAACACATATTATTCAGACGGGATATTAGTTATTGTTATCCTCTTAACGTTTAAGTATCTGTGTTGCAGTCAAATATTAGAATTCTGCCGTTTATAAATGGCGCCAGTTTAGGCCATAGTCCACTACGTTGACTAAGTGTGGATAGGCAGGCTCTGACCTTTGAGAATAAGGACTCTCTACCGTACAGAGAGCATACTACTATCAAAGCCGTATTGTTTGTCAAGGTACGTGACATCAAACTGACGAAAATGATAAAATTGTTATTAGAGAATAGGTAAGTAGGTATATGTAGTTTTAATTTAATTTATATCGTGTATTTTTATCATTTTTTGGAAATTTATTTTAAATTTAATTAATAGTGTTTTTTATTGTTGTGTTTTTTTAGTGCTTTTTAGGGTTCCGTAGCCAAATTTGGCAAAAACGGAACCCTTATAGATTCGTCATGTCTGTCTGTCTGTCTGTCCGTCCGTATGTCACAGCCACTTTTTTCCGAAACTATAAGAACTATACTGTTGAAACTTGGTAAGTAAATGTATTCTGTGAACCGCATTAAGATTTTTACACAAAAATAGAAAAAGAACAATAAATTTTGGGGGTCCCCATACTTAGAACGGAAACTCAAAAATTTTTTTTTCATCAAACCCATACGTGTGGGGTATCTATGGATAGGTCTTCAAAAATGATATTGAGGTTTCTAATATCATTTTTTTCTAAACTGAATAGTTTGCGCGAGAGACACTTCCAAAGTGGTAAAATGTTGGTCCCCCCCCCCCGTAACTTCTAAAATAAGAGAATAATAAAACTAAAAAAAATATATGATGTACATTACCATGCAAACTTCCACCGAAAATTGGTTTGAACGAGATCTAGTAAGTAGTTTTTTTTTAATAATTTAAAACTTACTACAGGTTTGTACGGAACCCTCGGTGCGCGAGTCCGACTCGCACTTGGCCGGTTTTTATTTTTTTAAATGTCATGTGTAATTTTAGTAAGTTAAATATGTAATATTGTAGTCTGATAAGACGTATTATGTCTTTAAATCGGGTATGCCCTATCAATAAAATAAAATACTGCTTTAAGTAATGGTAGTAGGCAGTAGCCCCCTGGTTTCCTCACGATGATCTCCAATATAGTTAGGCAAGTGACATTTTCTAAAAATCTTCAGATAGAGCCCTCCAGCAGGCTTAGCATGCGCACAACGAGATATCTCGCGACGGAATAGAGATGTCGTTGCCGGCTAATTTCTCGTTTACCCAAACATGCACAAAATGCGGTATTAAGTACCTATTACAAGAAAAAAAATGTCGGCATGTAAGGGTTCGTAGAGAAAAATACGATAGATAAGAAATATTACTTTTATCTCTACTTTTGACGTAAGGAGACAGGTAACCATGTGAGCTTCGGTAGATAGGTAAATAGAGATAACGGATAGACATAGTTTTACTCGTTGTGGGCACGGGGCATGCTAGCGCTACAGGAGACCTGGAATTTGAAACTTGGACCTCCAATAATAGATGGAAGTCTTAAAACACTAGGGCTAGGCCATCACCGCTCCTGCGAGTACTACCTTCTGCAAATTCAGGTTACCTACGTCACCACTCATCAGCGTATCGACACTGATGTAGCCTATCGATTAAACAGAAAAAAGTGCGCCGAAAGATGACGATAATATCACAAGTACTTATTGTACGTGAAATGCAATACAAATTCCCATACAGTCCGATTCTAACTTTATGACTTCTCGGAACATCGAGTGCGTTTCGATGCACTGAATTAGCGGGAGGGTTTCAGTTGATTGTACCTGCGTCCTGCACGAACCTACAGTCGCGGCTAACTTCCGAGACGTCATAAAGTTTGAATCGGACTGTACGAAACGCGCGTTCTGACGTTTGATAAAGGCTTGCCGACTTAATTAGTTGGCACCATCCTTAAATTAACGTTTGTAAAATTCCGACGCCTTTGTAAACGGCAAAATTCACAATTTACCTGCAACACCTACACAAAGCGGCCCTACTCTAACGTGGAAAAGGTCGTCGGCTCCTATTATACTTATGTACAGAACTACAGACGAAAATATTTATAGCGCCTGCCCTTGAGAAGGACAGATGCCATGCTACGCGCCCGACTCATAGCTTAAGAGGTGGCGGACAATTTGTTCAATATTGTTTTAAATATTATCTAAAAATTTCATAGAACACTGAAACAAAGAAAAGTCACCACGAACCGAAAGGAAACTTCATACTTGCAAACTTGTATACGTAGAAAATGTTGTAGAAAATCCTAACAAAACCTGGTTTAAAATTAAAGAGTTCCCGCGGGAATCCAAAAAAACTTTAATCCACGCGGACGACGTCGTGGATACCATCTAGTTATTAGTAAATAAAAAGTTAATAAATAGCAACCGCGGCAGCCGCGCAAGATTTCCGCTCTATGTCTAAACTTTATTGTTTTGGGTACATATACCTTTACTCTACGTCTACGCCAATGTCCATGACAGACAAAATTGATGAATTTTGAATTTGGGCATGTATAACCCTTTCAACAAATCGTACACCAACTCTTGGAGTATCAGGCCAATTGCTCTAAATTGACAACGCATATGAAGAGTAAAATCAATAAGTGCTTGACGCGTTTGAACAAATGTTTTTATTTAACAGCCGACTTTATCGAACGTGTTTTCGTTACGATAAAAGGTTACTATTTATAGTAGGTACCAAAAGTAGAGCCGAATGCCGAGTGAAGCCTGCTACTTCTGTGGAGAGGATGACACCCCGTGACACGCAATTTCGAATGTCCTAGGTTGTGCGGACCTGGGACAGAGGCGTAGGGGATGAGCGACGAAGTTACTGCCCGAAAACTAACAACGCGGATGCAGTCGAGTGAAGATGCGTGGACACGATACGGCAAAATGCTAAGGGACATAATGAGGAGAAGAAAGGAGAGGGATGAACCAGAGGGTCAGCATGACGTCATGCTGTGCAGTCCCGTGCTCACACTTGGCTGGGGGAGGTTATTTTAGTCCGTGCAAGTCGGGGATTCCCCCCCGAAAAAAGATAGATAGATAGATACTTAAATACTTTATTGCACACATAAAAGAATACAAAGTAAAGTTTACTAAAAACTAGGTATGCAAAGGCGGCCTTATTGCTTACTGATGAGCAATCTCTACCAGGCAACCTTTGGTGAGAGGATTGAACAGGGTACCAATCATGTAAGAATGTCCGATCAAAACGTTAAAGTTCGTCGTCAAAGTTTATAAACCATAACGGCATTAAATTAGAGCTCAATTTCTTGTATCCATTCTTATACGTTCGAGTATCGTTCATACCTAAACGTATAAGAATGGGCAGACGAAATTGAGCTCTAATTCAATGCAGTTATGGTTTATTTTACTTTGACAAAAATCTTAAACGTTTGATGAACAATTCTTACGTAATAGGGGGGCTGGTTGTATAAGGTAGTGTGGCACAATATAATACACGTTATTATTAATAGTAGGAAAGCACATAATAGATGTATTATATATTTATACAATACATATAAAATAAAGGTAATATTTGTAGAAAATTTGGGCCAATAAAAACTCTTTTTAAACTGATCACCAGCTCTTGACACATATGGCCAATTGCTTTAAATTGACAAAGCATTAGCATATTATTTGATCACAAATTAGCACATGACTGCGATCTAAGCTAAGATGCCAGCGCGCAAATTAGGAAGGAATATGGTTTGAACCCGAATCCGATTTTAAATGTAACTAGGTACCTACATAACCAAAACGCCCTGACCTTCAAAGTCTAGCCGGAATCCTGACAAATGCTAACAAATCCTGAATTTTTCAATGTTCAGCTGGAATCCTAACAAGGACTACCAAAATCTAAGATAAATCCAAACACCAGCTAACCCTTAATTAAAAAATCGATAATGTGTTGCGTTTGGTCAATGGTTTTTTCACTGGCCATCACAGAATTCAGAAAGGAAAGTAAGTAGAACTGGTAAAGGAGCGTGACTTTGTAGCGCAGAGACAGATGTCTAGTGAAGCACGTTATTGTTAAAAACTACTGTAGGTAGCTATTTGTACGGCAAGGTAATTATCATGGTATTACAGATTCATTTTTTTTGAGCTGTTTTATTTTGAACTACTTAGCTGAGGTATCGCGTAGTGTACTCGACTTCGTCGGTGTGGAATAAGTTTAATTTCCACGGGAACTACTTAATTTTCCGGGATAAAAACTATCCTATGTCACTTTTCAGGTCCTCAACTATACCCATGTAAAAGATCACGTCAATCCGTTGATCTGTTGCGGCTTGATTCAAACAATCAGGACAATCCAACAAACACACTTTCGCATTTATAATATTAGTATGAAATATCAGTAAGTAAATAATAGAAGTAATGAAATTTGAAAATGCATGTCATTGTGGCCAATTCTGCATAACACAATCTCTAAACTAAACTAAAATGGCAGCTTTAAATCTAGTTCTGTCCCTTTCCGTAGGGAGTATTATGAAAGGGTAAGCAATATTTGTAATGCTCTAATTTTAGTTTAGTTTAGAGATTGTGCACTACAGAATCAGCCCCAATGTCGTCGTAAACCGATAGACGTCCACAGCTGGGCATAGCCCATAGAGCTTTGCGTGGCAGCGTGTTGCGCCCGCTGGCAGTGTTTAAAAAGACTTTCGTCTTCAGGCAATGAGTAATTTTGGAGCACAATAATAAATTAAATATTAAATGTCATAAAAAAGCTCGATATAAAGTTAGGCGTAAATAGTTGTAAATACTCCCGAATGCCTGTGAGTAACCAAAAAATCAGAGACACGTTCTCCCGCTATGAATGACAGTCATTTCTGTTAGTCACTTTATAATTCTGTGGGTCAACTTTATCAGACCGGCGCGGCGTGTTATCAAAACGTTATGAAGTAGGCAGTATAGATTGTCGTGGGCAGTTATGGCCACGCAAAATGTATAATTTTTGTCTATAAAAATGACCAAAGGACTTATAGTCGTGTTTTCTTGAGCTAATAACGCGATGGGTTCCCAGATCTTTCTGCATAGGACTCAGCTAAATTATCTAGGATTTTGATTGCGGCTATCAATCATTATCAGATGTTATTTATTAAACCAGAACCGACGGCTAAACATACTATCTGAGATATGGAGGAAACGAAAAGTATGAAAATTCGAACCTATAAAGGTCACCTACCTAGTTATGTTAGCATACCCAGCGCAACTAATATTATTTAGTAAGACCCTCCGTTTATGCAGTGCCAACAGCTGATATGCACTGCAGAAACTAGGCCATACAATCCTTTACTTACTTTTTTTTTAAATACACACTACAGTACAGTGATGTTATAAAACTATTGTGTTATTCTTATCAGTATCACATACTTAATATATGGAATGTTAATTGTAAATTAATTTTAGTAGGTAAGTACTGAACATTAATTGGTTTTCAAAGTTAATTAAAATTTTATTACAATGCTAGTTACTCACCATATGAAGAAGTCTGGAGCATTCTATACTTCAATGTTCATACATTTCCAAACCCGTTGGGCACGTTGTCACAACATAGTATTACTTGTGGCAGTCTTAATCACTTATTCCAACATATTTTGTAGTTTTTTTGGACCACTTTTTATTGGCAGTACTTATGTTCTATCTTATAGATTTGTGTGTCCATCTAATTGTTCTCTCGTAATTAAGATTCACGTGTTCATGTTAAAACACCACGCCTATATTGAAGCCATATAAATTATAATAAGAGATTAAAGCTCGATATGATACATCGCCCGTGACAGTCTCAAGGCGACGCAAGCGTTTTTATAGCTTAGTAAGATTCCCGAAACTAGATTGACTGGCTATAGCGCCGAAAATATCAAAAATAGTGTGAATACAATAACGGAGGGGGCCATAAAACCTGCGTAACATAAACAAATAAACTTATTTCTGTGCTCAACTACACAACATGCAATAATCAAGCAGTTTTACACAGCTGACCTGTCGACGGACAATACACACAATAATATACTATGTACATGTTAAACACTACTGCCACAAATAATTATGTATATTACGTATTATGGATTATAATGTATATATTATATCAAGTAAATAAGGAGAGGACTGGGATCGTATAGGACGTATATAGAAAAAAAAATAGAGAAATATACAATACACGCTATTTAAACATGAAATTTATTAAAGTTAAAAAACATACAATGTTTGGTTTTACACAAAATAAATTACCTGGAGGGTAAGGGGTCGAGCGGACTGGCAGGCGGGCCCGCCCCGTAAATACATATCCGACAGGTCATACATAGTTCAATAATATAATACCATATCATACGATACAAGTACACATATAGGATACTGTCAAGCAACTCAACTCACAGGAAGTCATGTCGCGCTCACGCCAGTACGATATAAAACTATAATTAATCTTACAAAAATACTTATGCCACTAATCTGAAATGCACATAGAGGATCTCGCGTCTCGACTACAAAAATATTCTGAGATTGGAATGAAATCTTTCTTTAAGCTTTCGGCCCCGGGACGATCACAAACGAGAGTGGCGTTCAAAACGTCCGTTAACTAGTTATTTCTCTTCTGCGTCTTAAAGCTAACTGAGAGAACCTGTCCATTGAGCGTGTAGCCGTTGAGGCCCTGGATGGCCATGGCCGCTTCGTCGTACTCACGCATGTTGACGAATGCAAAGCCCTTGTTCTTCTTCGTCTCGGGGTCCTTGATGACTTTGATGGAGTCGATCGCGCCGTACGGGCCGAAGAGTTGCCACAGGGCGAGCTCGTCCGTGTCCTCGCCCACGTTGTACACGTATACTGTGGTCTGCGGCGCGGCCGGCGCGCCCAGCAGCGGCACAGGACTGGCGGCCGCGCCCAGCAGCGGCAGCGCGTGGCCCGTACTGGCCATTGGGTTGAAGCGCTGCTGCCCTTTGGTGACGAAGGGCAGCGCTTTGCCGGGCGACGGCAGCAGGGGCGGCGGCGACGCCTGAGGGAAGCCGGCGAAAGCGGGCCGCGCTCCGAACGCACTGAGGTTGGTTCCGTTGAAGGCCGGCGCTGCGCCGTTAAACACAGCCGCACCGTTGTACAACGCAGCCGGAGCGGCGCGCCGCGTTGCGCCTTTACCACTGGGCTTATTAGCAAATTTGACTACCAAAGCGCCCGCACCCGGCAGCGGCGTTTGACCGTTGAGATGAGCGATAGCGTCTTCCGCTTGCTGCCGGCTCTCGTAGCACACGAAGCCGATCCCTTGCGATACGCGACTGTTGGTGATGTGTCCGAACGGCCCGAACAGCGCGTTCAGGCGCTCCAGAGTCATGTCAGGCGGTAAGTTACTGATGTATAGATTAGATTCGGTGTCGGGCTTGTGGCTGGTTTTATTTTCGGGGTTGAGCAGCGCGAACGACACTTTCAGCGTCTTGCCTTGCATTAGCAGCCCGTTAAACGCCGCACGCGCCTTCTCGGCATCCTCATGCTTTTCGTACTCCACAAAACCGTAGCCACGGTTCGCGATCAGCTTGCAACTCTCGATCTTACCCATCGCCGAGAACAGCGCGTACATCATATCCCGCGTCATCAGCTCCGGAATATAGTTGACCATGAGTTTGGTCGGTGACACATTGGAATTATTAGCGTCCCCGCCGCCATTCTCCACACTCATTTCGTTTAACATTGTTCCTTTTGACGAACTACACTACTTAACACAAAATACTAATAAAAGTCACACAGATGGGTGTTTGTTACTTCATTTGCGACATAGAACCGAACAAAGAACCAACACAAAAAACCCAAATCGTACGAAAACGCCAACAGCAACGCCGCGCCGGTTCACAAGTTCATCAATTCATCATCACACGACACATGAACGAGTTTGTTTTTGGAATGTTACCAGAACAATGTTACTGTAAATGTTTGTAACGTTGAGAACTTAGCGCCGCGAATGAAAACCAACATCTATACTAAATAGCACTATTTAATGCTTCTCTATTTCTACAATTTTAACGATTTTCACAATTTACACGTGCAGAATAAATTGTCAAAAATTCTATTTATTTTTACGTGGCAAAAATATTTTTTTTGAAATTTGTCTATGTCAAAATATTTATTCTATGGTCCAGGACATTTAACCATAGAGTAAAGCACAGACTTCATAAAAGTACATTAAGCGGAGGAGAGGAGGTAAGATTATTATCATCCATCCATCCATCCATCAGCCTGTATGCATCCACTGCTGGACATAGGCCTTTTCGAGAGCGTGCCACCAAACACGGTCCTCTGCCTTCCTCATCCACCCGCTTCCCGCCACCTTCTTAAGGTCATCGGACCAGCAAGCTGTAGGTCGTCCTACACTGCGCTTGCCGATACGCGGTCTCCACTCCAGAACACGTCTGCCCCAACGGTCATCGGTTCTGCGACAGATATGACCCGCCCACTGCCACTTCAGCCTGCTAATCCTCAGAGCTATGTCGGTCACTATAGTTCTTTTACGAATTTCCTCGTTCCGGATTTTATCCCTGAGAGAGATTCCCAACATAGCCCGCTCCATAGCACGCCGAGCGACTTTTAATTTGTGGACGAGGCCCACCGTCAGTGTCCACGTTTCCGCCCCGTACGTCATTACCGGCAGGACACACTCGTTGAAGACCTTGGTCTTTAGGCTTTGCGGTATCGACGAATCGAAGACCTGACGTAGTTTTGAAAATGCTGCCCAGCCCAACTGAATTCTTCTGTCAGCCTCCTTGTCGAAGTTGTTCCTACCAAGTTGTATAATCTGGCCAAGGTAGTTGTATTCCTGAACAACTTCGATGCTGACATTACCGACGTTAACAGCTGGTCTTGAGATAACGTGTTCGTTAAACATGACTTTTGTTTTGTCTATGTTCACCTGAAGACCCACTCGTCTGGAAGAACAGTTAAGCTCGGTCAGCATTTCTTCAAGGTCCTGCAGCGATTCCGCCAGTATAACTATGTCGTCTGCAAAGTGCAAGTGTGAGATGTACTTATTCAACATTAACATTAATACATACCTCGACTTTTCCAGTCCAAAACCTTAAACGAGTCTTCCAGGGCGCAAGTGAAAAGTTTCGGGGATATAACATCTCCCTGTCTTACCCCTCTCCGTATGGGAATCGGATTCGTTTCTTGGTCTTGGACTTGAACTGTCATGGTGGCGGCCTCGTACAGGCATCTCAACACTTGGATATAGTTAATGCCAGTCGTCTTGGCATCGCTGCAATGAATCCAGAACAGCCAATGACGAAGGAAGTACTAAGGACTTGTCATACCTACGAAAAAAAGCTGTATACCTAAACAATAGCTAGAAATTAAAATGGCGACTTACCAAAGTGCGGGCCCTGATGACTATCGATAATATTTATCGATAATAAGTTGTGGTATAATAAATACATTATACCTACTCAGAATACTGTTTGTTCTGTATTTTGAGGCTATGGGATGCGTTTTGATGCTGGCATTAAGTCCGGATTCTGTACGATAATGCTTCCCTACCGCGCTTTTACGACACAGCACCAACCGACAGAATAAACAATGTAATATATAATGATGAATTCGCAGTCAAAATGACAGAAACATGCAGTTAAATTAGTGCTCAGTGTCTCGCGACATTGGCGAAGTAAATTTTGCTGTGCTGGCACAAACAAAAGCTACACATCAAAGATTAACAACAACAACATTAGTGCTCAGTGAAGCTATCCTGCACTATGTTGGGCATCTCAACATATTATGCTTAGCCACAACAGTGCTACCAGCCGATGGCCATGAAGTTCAGGCTATGCAGTGATGCAGATGACGCAACATTATAATCGTACTTACTTTACTTAATAAATGCGAAATTGTGTTTGTTTGTAATTCAATCACGCCGCAACGGAGCAACAAATCAACATGATTTTTGGCATAACTATAGCTGTTGACCTGGGTGCTTACATAGGCTACTTTTTATCCCGGAAAATTAAGGAGTTCCCGCGGGAATCAAAAAAACTTAAACCACGCGGACGAAGTCGCGCGCATGAGTTAGTTTATTTTATTTTAGCACTAGATAATTCCCGCAACTTCGTCCGCGAGGATTAAGGTTTTTTGATTCCCGCGGGAACTCCTTAATTTTCCGGGATAAAAAGTAGCCTATGTCCTTCCCCGGGATATAACTAATCTACTTCTATACCAAATTTCAGCAAAATCGGCTGAAAAGATGGGCCGGGAAAGCGTAGCAGACAGACAGACAGACACACTTTGGTATTTATAATATTAAGTATGGATTATGTTTCATCATATTTTGCCATTCTTGCAGCCTTAAGGGGTGACATGTCAAATATAATTGTACAATTATTGTTCTTGTTAAATGCAAATAAATGAATCTGAATCTAAAAAATCTGCTCTGGGGACCCATACCTGTCTAGTGCTGTGATATTATGAGTACAAACTACATGGTGGTATTCCGTGATCCCACCAGTAGGACATACCGATAGGAATACGGACTAAACAAGGGCTAAATCTATTGGAAACAAATATGTTGTGTTGAATAAAGGAGCAATGAAATAAAACTTACAAATCACTGAAAAAATACATTTTTTCTCTCATTTATTTTTATGATATTTATTTAACAATGTTTACAAGTATGTAGAAGAATTAAAAATTAAACATTAATTACTAAATCACTAGTTGACCCGGCCCACACCCCTGCTTCGCACGGTAGGCCTACCTATAGATTTAAAAGTAAACCAACCGGTTTAAAACCAAATGTTGCGGTTTTAAACCCCACATAAACCGTTTTAAACGGTTGAAAACTCGCCTACAAAAATAAAAGAGTTCTGTGTTTTACACTTTATTTTGGGCAATTTTTGGTCACCTGACGTCATGTTTCGTTTTAATTAGTTTATAGAAAATCAATAGAAAGTAAAGTCCGTTAGATATAGGAGAATTTCCCATATTATCATCTTTTTTTCTACCTAACTTGTGTTTATTGCGGGTTTTACTGCCGGTGTAACGACACTATTTAACTGAACGGACTTTACACACCACCTACTACGAAAATTTAAGTTTGTAGGTATAGGTACCTATACTTATTTATTATATTTATACTTATTTTTTTCCCTGGTCTGGCCTGGTGGGAGGCTTCGGCTGTGGCTAGTTACCACCCTACCGGCAAAAGACGTGCTGCCAAGCGATTTAGCGTTCCGGTACGATGCCGTGTAGAAACCGAATAGGGGTATGGGTTTAATATAACTGCCATGCCCCTAACAGGTTAGCTCGCTACCATCTTAGACTGCATCATCACTTACCATCAGGTGAGATCGCAGTCAATGGCTAACTTGTAGTGGATAAAAAAATAAAAAAAATATTACATTTACAGTTACACACACTAGGTTAGAAGACGTCGTTAACACTATGCCGTCCGTTTTTCTTGCGCATGAAAGAGACAACGTTATGTCTTCAAGGCCGTCAACGCGAGTGCGAGAGTGTGAGTTTGGTTTTAAACCGAATCAAATTGATTATAATTTATAACCAACTTGTATCAAAGTTGCTTAAAAATCGAAATTGACTGATATGCGTTGTCACAAGTAGGCCACTCGTCTCTCAAGAAATTATTATATTATGCATTTAAATATTTACCGAACTTGATGCACATTGGTCTTCGATGCACATAGGCAGCTGTTGTCCCTCTTTTGAAACAGCTTGGTGTTCTGTATAGGAAGATGGCTGTAAAAAGTAAATCTTATGTATAAAACCAAAACCTAGGCATAAAATAAGTCAATTTTTATTATTTATTAGAATACAAAGTTTGAAATAAAAAAATGGGCAAGTGCAGTTAAGAAAATTATTACATAATGAATTTAAATATTTACCAAACTAGATGCACGTTGATCATCTACTGACAGCTGTCTTTCTTTTAAAACAGATTGGTTTTCAGGACAGTAAGATGGCTGTAAAAAGTAAATCTTATGTAGGTACAAAAACTAAACATAACACTTAAAAATTAGTTGACTGAGCTAAGCGAGATCACAGAGTCTACTTGAGTAAATTTGCACTTGTTCGTCTGACCGTCCGTCAGTCAGCCTGTACGTACGCCTGCCAGACTGACAGTCGACGGAGCCTTATGATTTCTAAATGAGTGAGCTTATCTAATTACTTCTTTAAACATAATATGTTTAGGCCGATGGTCTCAAGCTGAAAAGTGTTTAAATAGTAATAAGAGCTTTATGTGAGGCGCTCGGAGAAGCGACTGGGAAGTAATTTTTATTTTAGTTAAGAATGAAATAATTGATAAAATAACTCCTGATACAAAACTTCAACCTTTTTCATTTCTAAAGTTTATAAACATATTTTGTGTCAAAATGACATACTTACCAACAAATGACGAGAAGGTAGTGCATCGTCACGCAACTTCACAATTTCCAATGTTCTGTTTAAAAGCATTTTCTTCAAAATGAAGAGAACAAATAAAAATATCTTTCGTTTTAGGCCTGATATTTTCAATTCCAATAATGTCTAGCCACTTCTTCTTTTTGACTTCATTTCTAGGCAATCTAATAAATAATAAAATATTAAAATTACTATTCATGCAAATATCGATATCGATGAAAATGTCCTCGTATGTAATCTCTAGTAGGTACTGAGCAAACGCTTATCAACAGGTAAAAATCTAGCTTCAAACATTGAGGTATTATGATGGCTTCAAATCAAATATTTACAGTAAACTAAACTAAAATATGTTTCTTCGTAGTGTAATAACTACTTTAAAGAATCAGTGTAAGAGAAAAATTGTTTACATACCGGTGAAATGATAAATGTATCACATTTTTCCTATTTCTTGCGCCACATCCCACAATATTACAACTAGGCATTGTTGCGAATCGTTTTTGACGCCATACACATAAATAACACTAATTTATTCTCCGTAACAAATAAAAACACACCAAACTCAACAAAACTTAATTACACGTTACCAGGCGATGACACTTGAAGTACTCAAGAAATAGAATAAAAAATGGCGGATCGGCAGGCTCAAGGTATAGGGCGATCATAGGGCGAATAAAGTTTATGACAGTTCCTTTAGTTTCCTTTTTCATTGAGAACAGCCCAGGTCTCGACGGAATCAAAGGCCTTCTCGTAGTCCACAAACGCTAGACTGAGGGGCAGATTATACTCCTGGGTCTTCTGCATAATCTGCCGTAGCGTGTGAATGTGGTCTACGGTGCTGTAGCCTTTGCGAAACCCAGCCTGCTCTGGAGGCTGAAATTCGTCAAGCCTTCGGGCGAGACGATTCGTAATAGCCCGCGAGAACAGCTTGTAAATATGGCTCAAGTGAAATCGGTCTAAAGAAGATTATATCAGCGGTCAATAAATGATTTCAATAAAATTCTATATAGCAGTTTTACTCATGATGGAAGTAAAATAAAATAAACTCAGAATATTTTCTACCGTGTAAATATTATCATATGAGTAGAATGGTATTTTTGTGGAATAAGGTGTCTAGGAGAAAGTATATAATAGAATCCATACTAATTCCATACTTTCCATATTAATATTATATTTATGCGAAAGTGTGTCTGTCTGTCTGCTTCGCTTTCACGGCCCATCTGTTCAACCGATTTTGATGAAACTTGGTATAGGCAGAGTTTGTATCCCGGGGAAAGACATAGGCTACTTTTTATCCCGGAAGATTCAAGAGTTCCTGCGGCAATCAAAAAATTTTAATCCACGCGGATAAAGTCCGCCTGCCGGGAGACTTTTGCCTGGTGGGAGGCTTCGGCCGTGGCTAGTTACCACCCTACCGGCAAAGACGTGCCGCCAAGCGATTTAGCGTTCCGGTACGATGCCGTGTAGAAACCGAATAGGGGTATGGGTTTCATATAACTGCCATGCCCCTAATAGGTTAGCCCGCTACCATCTTAGACTGCATCATCACCTGTGATCATCACTTACCATCAGGTCTGATCGCAGTCAAGGGCTAACTTGTAGAGGATAAAAAAAAATTTTAAAAAAAGTCGCGGGCGTCATATAGTATAATAAATTATACTTACCTACATTTATTTTTTGTATCCATAGGAACTATTTTAATACTTAATATAATAATATATTGACATTATTCAATAAAACAAACTAAATACCTAATAATAATATATTATCATACTAGTTGATGCCCGCGACTTCGTCCGCGCGGATTAAGTTTTTTTCAATTCCCATGGGAACTCCTTAATTTTGTGGGATAAAAAGTAGCCTATGTCCTTCCCCGGGATACAACTTATTCTTGTACCAAATTTCATCAAAATCGGTAGAACAGGTGGGCCGTGAATCTTAGCAGACAGACACACTTTCGCCTTTATAACTATCACTAGCTGATGCCCGCGACTTCGTCCGCGTGGATTGAGGTTTTTCGGTTCCCGCGGGAACTCTTTAATTTTCCGGGATAAAAAGTAGCCTATGTGCTATTCCAGACTATAATCTATCTCTGTGCCAAATTTCATCCAGATCCGTTCATCCTTTGGAGCGTGATTGAGTAACAAACATACATCCATCCATCCAAACTTTCGCATTTATAATAGGTATTTATTTGATTATTTATTGTAACAGCTGCGATTATTTCCATTGAATAATAATCGATTTGTTTAGTACCTACTGTCCTAAACCTAAAGTTACCCTATGCAATGCATTTTAAGGGTTATATTATTCTATGATTATAATGTACCTACCAGAGACCAGTTAAGATAATGTACCTACTCTGGGACCTGTGTTGATGTTAAAAAAAAAATGTTAGTGAGTGACATGTTAGTGATGTCCAGAGACTAGTAAGTAGTAACCAGAGAGAGTGATGTCCGTACTCCGTGATGTCAATCAATCACTTTGATCTTGATGACAATTTGCAGGCGAAGAAATTTTGAGAAAAAGTTAATGTTATTATAAATAATAGATTTATCTATAATAGCAGCAGAAAACAGTAGAAGTGAAATACATTGAAGCCATGTTTTTAACAAATGTTCTGCTTAAGAAGGCGAAAAGCAAGTGAGTGCCTTAATATTATTTAACCTAATTTCGTTCTGACTGGTCTATTTAGAATTCTGGACTTATTTTTTAACTAGATAATAAGAGCTAAAATATTACCACCTAAAACAGGATTTTGGTAGTATTAGTACCAATCCTGAAAATTAAAAAAATACTTATAGGCAGGATTTTTTAACAACAGTTTTAGACAGTTACCTACTGTTAAAAGTGTGACAAAATGGTCTGTCTGTTGCATTATAGTGCTCAAACCGATTTCAATGCAATATTATTACGAAAAAAATTAAATGTAACCTAGTTACAATCATTATTGTTACTTGTTTCAGAAACATAATGGTTATGATGGAAAGCATAGTGACAGGACACAGATTCAACACTATCCGTGAACGATTAGCAGACAAATTGGAACTGATTCGGTTTGATCCATTTAGTAAGTAGTTGTGGTATATTTTTTCTGCTGCCAACCGGGAGAGAATAATGAGACATTTTATGTTCGTTGGTTGAGGTTTTAATCGGAGGTCGAATAGCAAATAGAAATTTAAACGATAAAAGGTTATTTTATAATTAAAATGAAAAAAGGTTGACTGAATGATGTTTTTATGTGTTCTTACTTAAATGAAAAATATCTCTCTTATGACCACCTCTGACTCCGACTCTGCCTCCGACTCCGAATCCGATTCCGATAAATCAAATTTAAAAACTCCGATTCGGACTTCGGTTCCTATATAGTTACCTCCGTTACATCCCTGGTGCAGAGATAGCAAGTATCCCAGACATATGCTACTTTTTATCATTAACTATCATGACTGTCCTCATGAATTTAGGTTTTTGAAAATCCTCTAGGAACTCTTTGTCTGGTATAGAAGGACTGATAGCCTGAGTCCTTCCCTGGAACGCAACCTATGTTCATACCTATCAAAATTGTTTAAACAGATTGGCCATGAAATGTAACAGGCAGATAACACAGCATTAATTAGAATATTATTTTATTAAGTACCTATGGATTTTTAAATAGCATTCTTTCCTCTTGGGGATGTAGCTTTGCTTAGAGACCTAGTATCATTAATCGCAAGCATTATCCAGTATGCTATACTTTGAAAAAGTGGGTTTTTAAATATTATGTATATTTCTAACTATTGAATATCTTTTGCAGTCCAGCGTGAAAGTATTTACAAAGAAAAAAAGAAAATACGAAGTATCAAGTAATACCTATGTACTGGATATTTAATAATTAGATTCATAGTTTAGGTAAGAAATGAAACAAATACACTATCTTTTAAATAATAATATAATTTAAAACAATAAACAAATCTTTGGATACAAATGTGTTTTAATTACTAGCAAATAATTTTAAGTTAATGAATTTTTTTAAGTAACATTTGATACAGATTATAATTATTATGCTGTAAGTATAATAAATTTAGAATATATGCTTTACGTTTTATTCTTATACTTTAACAAATAGGCAATTTACGAAACATCTATTCCATCTATCTTAAACGATTGGTTAGTATTTATTATTTCCATTTTACCTGCAGATATCTAAAAGTTTAAGATAAAGTAAGTAGTGTAGTAACTTGTAGTGGATAAAAAAAAAAAAGAAAAAAAGTGGACTAACTGATATGTCAATGTACAGCTTAAAAATCATTCGGTCTAGAAACTTGAGAATTTGCTTGTTATTTTTAAAAAAGACTGTTTTTTTAACCACTATAAGTTAGCCCTTGACTACGATCTCACATGATGGTAAGTGATGATGCAGACTGTTAGTAAAGGTTTTCATAAATTCCATCCAATGGAAGTGGGATATCAGCTAATATGACATACATGCAAATAATAATTAAACTTGAAAATCCAACTTGGAGCTATGCTTTGATTGGCTTGGCCAGTTTGGATAGATGGAACAGGCAATATGAAAGGTAAATTACACACAAATGTGCTCTTATTACTTTATCTTATAGTGCTAATAAGGTACTTTAAAAGAAGTTGGTGCCACCACTCAAATTATGTGCACAAAAAAAGTTAACCCGCTATAAAAAGTACTCTACGTTTTTATAGATTTTTCAGAATTTTGCTATAATATTTTCTCTGCTTATTTATGACAGAGTACCTTTAGTAGTAGAAGCGACGAAATCGAAATAATAGTGAACGATGTGAACAGTAGTTAATAGAAAGTATAATAATATACATAATTATTGTTTTTAAGTATATTAAAAACAACAGTACAAATATTAAATTATTATTTTGTTTTTTTTAAGGCTAAGGACAAATCTAATATTGTGGGTATTTTACAAGTATTTTGACATCTTGTCTATGAGATTTTGCCCAAAGTTAAAAAAAAATATTGATACAGATTGAAGCATCCATGTACAATTTTTGATTGATGCTTCGAGATGCTTTGACTATTTTGTCAGTGTGAATGTACCCTAATAAGACCGTAATATTCTGTTGTAGGTAGCGGAAATTTTGATTTCTGCTTAGCCTTTTAAAAATCGAAGTATCAAGTAGGGCTTATAAAATATCAAATATAATATACAGGATATATTTTCCTGTAATATTTTTTAAACATTTAATATACTTACCTATTTACGTAATTACAATATTATAAGAGTCTAGATGCTTATAATTATTCTCACTATTTTTATTTTTATTATTATTTAAATACAACAAACAAGTCTAATAATCCACACCTAATCAGTTTTTAAGTAGTAAGTATAAAAAACGATTTAGCGATTAGTTGTTTAAAATTAATGATAAATATGTAGGTATTTAAAAAAAAAATTGTGTGTGTGTGTGCAATTCACACGGCAGAAGTGAAACTTCAGAAAAGTAGCCAACGAGAGAATGAGATAAATATAACTTCTATTCTATCTCATTCTCTCGCAGGCTAAATCCTGTATATGTTTGTCTCTTTTTGGTGTCGCTTTTTTGTTGAAGTGAGGCCTAGGATATTTAATCAGGAAACATATTGTTTTAAAAATAATTAATTTATTGTTCAAACATATTCAATTCATAATAATTTTTTAATATTAGACAATGTGACATACTATGTCAAACCAATAATAATAGACAATAATAAAAAAACAAACTACAATACGAACTCTTTTCTTTAAAACTTTTTCGTTTCATCGAATTTTCAAATCACAACGATTCGAAAGATGTTTCACTTCAAAAATTTAGGATTGCTTATCTTTTGAAAAAAGCTAATTTGGAATGATCATGTATAATAAATATATGTATAAATAAAGATTTTGGATAAAAAAAAACCTTGTACACAAAAGTTGGAATAAGTCAGTACCATATTTTTATGCATTTCTAGCCAAGATGTGGATTATAACTTCACCAATAAAAAATTAAGACTTTTAATTTATACCAATTCCATGACAAAAGTACCTAATAAGGTCAAGGGGAGTAAGAGAAACGGTGGGGTAAGAGAAACACAAAGCCATAACTAACAAACTATGCAGTTTAACGATATTTGCTCTCAACAGTACAAACAGTATTGACGAACTGGTATAAATTTTTTAACATAGATGTCGCTGCGATAATTCTACAAGGTTATATTTAAGAAAGAAAATTTTCATTTTTCAAAACTCAAAACACGAGTTAGACGTGCTTTTATTTATTGCTTGTTTTAAAGTGAATTCATAAAGTTTTCTACAGTGTTTTGCGGTAAGTACTTAGAATAATGTGTAGATTTGATGTTCCAATTGTTTTTTCTGTCTAAAACAGTTCAGTTTATTATTTTAAGACATGGTAAAGATTATAGTCACTAAAAGTACCGAGTGGGAAAGTGAAACAGAGATGAGCGGGGTAAAAGAAACATATGTTTCACTTCCCTCATTTCAGAGATTACCAACCTTCTTTTAATTATATCTTATTTAAAAAAACTACTATGTATTAAATTCATTATAGGTCATCTTGTGTCTGCCACACCAAACTTATTAATTATTAGAAATTATAAAACTATTGTTAGTCTGTTTGTTCAAGCGTCATTCAAAAACAACTGGACTGATTTTGATGAAACTTATCACACATATGCGTTATATAGAATGTTTTTTATTAGGAGTAAGACATAGTAGTTATTTTATTATTTTACTACAGTGCTTCACACACGAGGAAAGTTTCAAAACTTACTTAAATACATATAAAAAATGCCTGCCGGTTCCGAAAATTTTTGATATGTATTTAAGTAAGTTTACATAGTAGTTATATTCTTTAATTTTATTCCCATAATTATTTTGATTACATTTGAGGGAGCTACTAGCTATAAAAGTATTAATATATTAAATATATAAAAGGAAAAGGTGACTGACTGACTGACTGAGCTATCAAATTTAGAATAATAAATATTGTTTAATGTAAGTTGAAAGTTGAAATTTTTTAAGATGTAAAACCTCTTATGTCAGGCTTAAATTGACTGAATAATATAAGTATATATTTTTAACTTAGGACAATAATTTGTTGTTATTTTACGTCTACACGCATAGGTAATATTAGATTCGCAAAATAAGTTTATTGGTGAAAGCAAGAATAGAAGAAGACGTAAAAAAATTGTAAACATGGTGTTAGCTATTTTATTGAACTAAAAAATTAATAAAAATTTAGAACGTACTCAACTTTTGTTTTGGTTTTACTACCCCTGACTTGGCGAATATGTTTCACTTACCCCATTTTCAGTTTTTTCCATTTATTTAAGAAATTCGACCATATAACCATTCACTGAGACTCGTAATCGATTGAGGCAATTAAAGATGCCATTTTAGTTGTTGAAATAGTTCTATAGGCCTTATATTTACCGAGTTCTGATCATAGTTTCACTTACCCCATTTCGGGGGTAAGTGAAACAAAACCATAGTCTACTTTTGATTAGTAATTTCATCGTTATTTGCACGATTAGAAAGCTTGAAGATCATGTCGTATGAAAGCCGATTTAATGAAGAGTATATATGATTTATCGTTATTCAAATTGACAATCCTTTTACTGACTTACAGGTCATTTTGTAGAAAAAACAGGAAAGTATGTTTCACTTACTCCCCCTGACCTTAATTGATTTTTTTTTTTTCGAATAATAACTAAATTATACTACATTCGGATTCTAAATGTATCTTAATAATAAAAATTGACTAGATAGTAGTTTTACAGTTACTGTACCCAAAAATAAAAAAAACGTAATATATCTACCTACCTAATAATATGATTACAAATTCAAATAAAATTATAATATTTAAAAATATTTTTTAATATTAAAAAAAACAATAATTTAATTCCATTTCCACCTGTTACAATATTACCTATTAATATTGAAATGTGTCAAACAAAATATTGACGTGATACCTACTCATGCAATTCCTAAGTTCAAAATCAAATCACCATTTACTTTACAGTAGATTTTATTTTTAGACTTAGGGCCGAATACTGAAACATCAATGAAATTAAGGCCATTTACTAAGATTTTTTAAAAAATGTTTGCTGCATAGATTTAGGATTGGTCTCCGCTCTTTAGGAGCGCAGCGGAGACCAATTCTAAATCTATGGTTTGCTGTATAAAGTGAAGATTTTTGTCACTTGGTTATACATAACCAAATTATAATTTAAGGGCCTCCTATATGACTTTTCAGTATTCAAGAATACTCTTAAAACTAAAACGTATCTTTGGTTTAACTATGTTTTTTTAGATTCTTATTATACCTACACAGAAACATTTTTGAATTTTTTTAAATAGGTATTGATTTTAGTAATTGGTCCACTACTAAAACAATCAGGGGCTTTATTGTCAATGCTTAAAGCAATACTTATGTTATATTACTCAAAATGTCAGTTGACAAAAAATGACAGATGCTGTTCCTGAAATAAGGATTATAATTAATTTGGTATTTTATGACACGAAAGTCAACAATAATGAAACAATATGGCTGTAAACGTTGGCAGTATGGCCCAGGAACCGGATAGTTATCGGGAAGTTTATTTAAATATATATATAAATAAAAATGAATGTTGCTATATAAAATAATAAAATGTTTACAAAAATAAAATTTTACATTTACATATTTTAATAATTATGGATTATAATATGTAGTTCGAACATGGGGCATTATTATATAGGGCAACCACACCTCTAAATCTATCTAAGTACCTATATTATTTTTCAAAAAAAATATATGCAGTCGTCAACAGTACATTTAGCATTGAAATGGTTTAAAAGAATCTGAAATGCAATTTTATTTTATTCTAGATGATGCCCGCGACTTCGTCCGCCTGGATTAAGTTTTTTTGATTCCCGCGGGATCTCCTTAATTTTCCGGGATAAAAAGTGGCCTATGTCCTTTCCCGGGGTACAACCTATCCCTGTACCAAATTTCATCAAAATCGGTGGAGCAGTTGGGCCATGAAGGCGTAGCGGACAGACGGACAAACAGACAGACAGACACACTTTCGCATTTATAATATTAGTATGGATTTTAAAAAATCAAGTCAGCTTATTATTCTAGTCTAGGCACTAGGTCTTTATATTTTTTATATATATTTTGAACCTGTGTAACAAACAGTACAGAATAGGTACTATTACAGGTAACGGCACTTAGATATCTTAATCACCCAGGCCGTTACCAATTTTAATGAATGTTGCTTCTAGTGCAAACAGCTATATAAACTTCTAAAAAGATGTAGGTATTATTCAGTCATATTTTTATTATAATTAATTTTATAATATGTAAGTTATAGATTTTCTTCCATACTTTATATATGTAAGTATTTAGTTAGCTAACATTCTTAAATAGTAACTATAAAAGTTGAAGACTGTGTGTGTATAGTTTAGTTATTTTCTATATTACGTCTTATATTTCATAAATTAAAAACTATACATAACAATATGTAATTCTATTAAAAAATTATAATTAAAATAAGTACATACCAATTTTTACAATGCGTTTACATTAAGTTCGGTTTGGCCTATACGACTGCAGCTGTTTTCGATCACCGACTACTGTAATATGATTTTTTTATCCAGTTAGCCCTTGACTGCGATCTCACCTGATGGTAAGGGATTATGCAGTCTAAGATGGTAGCGGGCTAACTTGTTAGGGGCATGGCAGTTATATTAAACCCATACCCCTATTCGGTTGCTAAACGGCGTCGTACCGGAACGCTGAATCGCTTGGCGGCACGTCTTTTCCGGTAAGGCAGGCCAGACCAGGAAAAATACAGAAATTATAAATTCCCAAATTGACCCTGCCGGGGATAGAACCCGGGACCTCCGCACGTTAAGACAACAGCGCTACACACTGCGTTACGGAGGTCGTCATTTCGAAGGTTGGCATCTGACCCCAGCCTGTTTGCGATCATAACCGACTTATGGAAACTCGTTGCTGGCCTAATGTTAACAGTCCAATTCAATTAACGAATCCGATTAACCAAATGCGACCGACGCGTTTGGTCTCCAACCTAATGTAAACGCGCCCTTACATTTTATTCCACCATTGACTAGGTAACAAAGAAGTTCTATACCATTTACCCGTAAAGAGAACAAAGTCTTGAATCACGCCATCACCAAAAATAGAGAATAAACTATATGTGTATGATTTAAAAAATTGCTAAAATTATTATTAAAGTGCAAAAAATCCATTTTTTGATTTTTTTTAAGAAATATGATATTTTATATGCAAAATTTTACTGAAGCTATATTTAATGCAAAAACAAATGAAAAAAAAACCATGGTTTTGGCACTTATTATTGACCCAACATTTATAGTCAGATACATATTATATTACTAAAAGTACCTACATAGTATAATAATGCAAACAAATAAATAAAAATTATGCTAAATTAAATAAATACACTATTTATTTAGGCTGAGCTGTACCTAGAGCGTACACTGACTTTGATCAGTTTTTAAGACAGATGTCCTGACTGCTGATAGATATAAATTGGTCTCGTTTTAACTCGAAAAGTCTGAGCCAAGTCAAAATACTCTATAGATCCTACAGGTAAATAAATATATATAGCGTATTTTGGCTTAGTTCATTCTCCACTTACTGTAGGAAGAGCTAAATAGAGGCAGATTTACGACTCACACTATAGGTGAACTAGACATGTCAATAAGCTCGTGATTCCTTCGCTCTGCCTCAAGAAAGTCAGAAAGGCGTTTGGAGAATGAGCTTACTTTTTTTTATATAATAAAATTCCATAGTCAATATTTTAGGACTTGTATTTCAGAAGTTACAAAATGCATCGAAAGTATGCTCCTTTTTTCATTAAGGGCCTGTTTTGTATTCGCCAAGTAAACCATAACTGATAAGCAGGGCCGTCTTTAACCTATTGGAGGCCCTGGGCACATTAGGATAGTGGGGCCCATATGAAAAGGCCTTATGCCTGTTTAAAAAAAACAGGAGACACCTATACACTTATGGGTTACAAGTCTCGTAACTCTAGGTCTAGGATAATCTATGGTCAGAGCAAAGTCAAAGTACGTCTTATTGGTCTCAGCGTTAGTTAGTTATAATTAAAGAGATCACTTCAAGTCCACCGCCAAGCCAGCGGCCATCAATTGCTCGAGTAAGGGAGCAATGTCCGGGTACTTTCATGCAAAGAACTCCGTTTTGCTGGCCATCTCAAATTCGGACTCCTCCATTTTGTACATCTCGATGAGCTGTAAGAAAACACATGGAATATTACCTAAGTGTGAGATCTATAAATCATAAATCATTTATTTTGCAAAATTGTGGGTAATAACAGCTGTATAATATTACTTATGTAGAATCTTCCCGTACACAATCTACTGTCAGAGACAGTGTGCAAAAATTATATTACACTAAAATTTATATGTCATTTAAAATTTAAATTCAAAATATGTCTGGTATACAAAAAAAATAATTAAATATTGATCCAAGTTAAAATTATTAGTTACATAGAGTGAACTTTGACTTTACTTAGCCTTAAGACATGGTTAAAACGAGACAGATTTATGTTATTCACATAAGTCCATCTCGTTTTAACTCTAAGTAAAGTCTGACCCAAGTCAAAGTACCTACGCTCTATAGATCTCAGCATTAGATCATTTTCTTTTTTTAGTATTAGGTACCATTTACATTTTGACGACCTCCGTGGCGTAGTGTTGACCGCTGTTGTCTTAACGTGCGGAGGTCCCGGGTTCGATCCGCGGCAGAGTCAATTTGGGGATTTATAATTTCTGAATTTTCCCTGGTCTGGCTTGTGGGAGGCTTCGGCCGAGGCTAGTTACCACCCTACCGGCAAAGACGTGCCGCCAAGCGATTTAGCGTTCCGGTACGATGCTGTGTAGAAACCGAATAGGGGTAGATATGGGTTTAATATATAAATGCCATGTCCATACAGGTTAGCCTGCTACCATCTTAGACTGCATCATCACTTACCATCAGGTGAGATCGCAGTCAAGGGCTAACTTGTAGAAGAATAAAAAAAAACGTAGTGTAAAAAAATAATTAAAAAGTGTACTCACATTATCAATGTCTTTAGACAGCTCTTCCAGCTGTTTGTCGTGAGTCGCCTTCAGCTTGTCCTTTTCGCGATTTTGTTTGATGGTTTGCGTCTGTAAATTAATAGTACATTACTGCCCAGGCCGGAAATAAAGCAAATCACGGCTGAGTACCTAATTTTGAAAGGACGAGGCGAAGCCGAGGACTTCTCAAGTGATTTTAATTAAATTAAAACTATTACCTACCTGCCAAACTTGGCGTGCTAAAATATTTTAAGTGCTTAATCTAAGAATTTAAACCTATGACAATAATTATTGAACCAAAACGTAATAATATTTATAATTTATATAAACGTAATAATTATTAAACTTTCAGTTTCATTACTACTTGGAAATATATTCAAACTAGATGATGCCCGCGACTTCGTTCGCGTGGACTATGTTTTTTCGATTCCCGCGGAAACTCCTCAATTTTCCGGGATAAAAAGTAGGTATGTGAAGCCTATGTCCTTCCCCGGCATACGACCAAATTTCATCAAAATCGGTTGAACAGGTGGGCCGTGAAAGCGTAGCAGACAGACAGACAGACACACTTTCGCATTTATAATATTAGTATGGATTCGTTGGCGAGTCCTTCAGTTCCCTGGGACATGGGGAAAGAAGTGAAACTTACCTTCCGTTCATCCATGAACTTCTTGGTGTTGTTCTGCTTTTTCTCGCGCAGACGCCGGTCTTTTTCCTGCTTGGTCTTCAACGTCTTATCGTTGGCGACCTCTTTGCTCGTCTCTACGCTGATTTTGGCTTGTCGCGTGTTCATTTCTTTCAGTTCCCTGGAAAATAGAGGAGAATTTATTAATTAATTAGTTGTGAACACAATATTAACATGTATTCTGCCATTTCTGGTGTACAACATTTACGAAAAAGACTTAAATAATTATATCAGTTTATTATCGGCGTCCCTAGATTCCTGCCCCGTCTTTAAATACCCACTTTCTTTCCAATCTCATTCACCATGTTCAGCGTTGTTCCAGTTCATTTGCGCTAGTTACGCATAATAGCAAAGCTTCTTCAGCACATCCTCTATTTATGTTACATAGTCCTGGCAGCTGCATATAGCTCCGCGCGTTGTTCTTATAGGCTACAGCAGATGGTTCTACGCGCTTGCTTCCCAACCCATTATGTTCACCCACTTTCTTCCCAACCTCACCCATCAACCGATGGATGAGATTGAAACGGTTGACTCACCTCGTATGCTTAGCTTCCAATTGTTAAACAACTGCGTAACTACGCTTGTTCGCAGAACTTCTTCAGCATATCCCTCCGCTCATGCAGCCTAGTCCTGGCAGCTGCATATAGCTCGGCGCATTGCTCTTACACCAGATGGTTCTACGCGCTTGCTTCCCAATACCTCAACCCACATGCTCACCCACTTTCTTCCCAATCTCACCCATCAACCGACTCACCTCGTGTGCTTAGCTTCCAGTTGTTTCATCTGCGCCAGTTGCGCTTGCTCGCAGAACTTCTTCAGCATATCCCTCCGCTCATGCAGCCTAGTCCTGGCAGCTGCATATAGCTCGGCGCATTGCTCTTACACCAGATGGTTCTACGCGCTTGCTTCCCAATACCTCAACCCACATGCTGACCCACTTTCTTCCCAATCTCACCCATCAACCGACTCACCTCGTGTGCTTAGCTTCCAGTTGTTTCATCTGCGCCAGTTGCGCTTGTTCGCAGAACTTCTTCAGCATATCCCTCCGCTCATGCAGGCTAGTCCTGGCAGCTGCATATAGCTCGGCGCATTGCTCTTACACCAGATGGTTCTACGCGCTTGCTTCCCAATACCTCAACCCACATGCTCACCCACTTTCTTCCCAATCTCACCTCGTGTGCTTAGCTTCCAGTTGTTTCATCTGCGCCAGTTGCGCTTGTTCGCAGAACTTCTTCAGCATATCCCTCCGCTCATGCAGCCTAGTCCTGGCAGCTGCATATAGCTCGGCGCATTGCTCTTACGCCAGATGGTTCTACGCGCTTGCTTCCCAATACCTCAACCCACATGCTCACCCACTTTCTTCCCAATCTCACCTCGTGTGCTTAGCTTCCAGTTGTTTCATCTGCGCCAGTTGCGCTTGCTCGCAGAACTTCTTCAGCATATCCCTCTGCTCATGCAGCCGGGTCCTGGCGGCTGCGCAGAGCTCCGCGCGCTGTTTCCTCACCAGCTCTCCCCACGCGCCCGCTTGCTCTCCGACCAGCGAGCGGAATGCCGCGTCACCGCTTAACTGCTCCTTGCTGGAACATTTTTTTTTTATTTAGAGAATAGCGCTTGGCTGCAATCAGACTTATCGCAAGTAGTGATGCAGCCTAAGGTGGAGCGCGCTTGCCTAGAAGATGCCTATAATTCACTCTTGATTTGAAGATAATATTATGAATGTGAAAGTTTGGATGGATGGATGGATGTTTATTACTCAATCACGCCATAACGGCTGAACTAATCTGGATGAAATTTGGCACAGAGATAGATTATAGTCTGGCACATAGGCTTTTTATCTCGGAAAATGGAAGAGTTCCCGCGGGAACCAATTCGTCCGCGTGCATCAGCTAGTAGTTCATATTTTTATTGCAGAAAATAGGCTTGCGATTGATGACAATCATGCTTAATGTAATGTACCTAGTTTATGTACCATGTTCCAACCTAGACCTCAGCAATAGGTTTGAGCGCCCTTGCCTAGAAAATGTCTATTCACTCCTACCTTGAATGTAGGTACTTAAATTATACGTAGCAGGAAATACGTGCGCTGGAATCATTCTTCATTACATCTAGATCTTTCTGCTCTCTTGCCTCCTGAATTTCTAGATCATAATACTACTGTACACTTATTTCTTGACCTTGGTTATCTTTAGCGCGGCACACTTTTCACATAATTCTTGCCCGTTTCTTCTTGCCTGGTCTCATTAGGTACCTACCTACCTACTAAATACACTTACTTCTTGCCCTTAATCATCTTCTCAAGCGCGGTGCACTGCTGCTTTTGCATTGTCATCTTCTCTTTGGCGTGACGCTTCTTCATCACGTCCAGATCCTTCTGCTGTTTCTTGTCTGTCTTCAGGAAGCCCTTGTCTTGCCTTAACGACTCCACTGTTATCGGCTCGAAGACTAAAGGCTCTGGAAACATGGATAGAAATTGAGGGACTTTAATAAATAGTAATACTAATATTCAAGTAAATTGGTCAATAATATGACCGGTCTAGTATCCATAGGTACTATAATATCCATACCTACTAATATTATAAATGCGAAAGTGTGTCTTTCTGTCTGTCTGTCTGTCTGTCTGTCTGTCTGCTCCGCTTTCACGGTCCATCTGTTTAACCAATTTTGCTGAAATTAATTGGTACAGGGATAGGTTGGATCCCGGAGAAGGACATAGGCTACTTTTTATCCCCGAAAATTAGGGAGTTCCCGCGGGAATCGGAAAAGCATTGTCCACGCGGACGAAGTCGCGGGCATCATCTAGTAATATTATAAGCCTCGACTGCCTCGTTGGTTTAGTCTAGTGGCTAGCATGTTCGACTGCGGCCAACGAGGTCCCGGGTTCGAACCCCTTGTCGGGCCATAACTAATGTTGGGATTTTCTGTCAAAAAATCTCAGCACTATCCCGGAGTTAGGAAGTTGGCGGTGTATCACCCCCGTGCCTCGGAGATCACGTAAAGCCGTCGGTCCTGCGTCTGACCTCTCTTCGGTCAGACGCAAAAAAAAAAAAACTAGCTACGGCCGAAGCCTCCCACCAGGCCAGACCAGGGAAAATTCAGAAATTATAAATTTTCAAACTCTGCCGGGGATCGAACCCGGGACCTCCGCACTGCGCCACGGAGGTTGTCAAAAAGGCTACGTTTTATCCAGGAAAATTAAGGTCCCGTGGGAATTAAAGAACACTTTAAATTCCACGCTGGAAGTCGCGGGAATCAGATACTTAGGTATACCTACTTGAGAAATGAACACCTGTTGATGTCGGTTTATTGATACAGGCCTCACACTCATATAATTCTTAGTCATTTCCTTAGAACCCCCTCGACTCAAACTCATTCGGCTTCCTTAAGGAACTTCTCAAAAGAACCTCAATAACGATCAGTCAAGATTGAAGTCGGTTTTTTTTTTTTTAATTTTTTAATTTCACAATTTTTAGTGGCCCCACTGTTTTAAAATACAGGGTGTAACCAGAACGAGAAATGCTATGCATGGTTAAAACATACTGTTTACAAAACTATCACACTGATCGCGAGCAATTTATTGAGGAGTTCCGTTCTCCATCTCCGGAGATATTCATCAGATCTTCACCAAATTAAAATGGGACCACCTCTGAAGTATGACCTACCAAACAAAAAAAGAATTATCAAAATCGGTTCATAATTGGCGGAGAAATCGCGTAACAAACATACAAAAAAAAAAAAAAAAGTCGAATTGAGAACCTCCTCCTTTTTTTGAAGTCGGTTAAAAAGTACTTCTATCCCTTTAACAAGACAAGTATAACACAATCTCCAAACTAAAAAGACAGCTTTGAATCTAGTTCTGTCCCTTTCAGCAGGGAGTATTATGAAAAGGTTAGCAATATTTTTAATGCTGTTATTTTAGTATAGTTTAGAGATTGTGCACTACAGAATCAGCCCCATTTTCTTAACTTCTGTTTACCAACCTTTATTTTTCCACATTATAGTATTCTCACTACACGTCCACACTTATATGACGCCTGATATCCATATAATACTCCAATTGTGACTAAAAACTTATTTCGTATAAGTATTATAAGACTGCACTTTATCACATTATTTTATAAGTTACCACGTTTTTTGTGTGCGTATGGGCAATACACTGATGTGGCTACTAGGTAGCTGCGCTCGAAATATGCCAAATACCAGATTGTATGGCGTAAGTGTCAGACGTAGCGATTTTTTCAACGCCTAAAATATTGAAAACTAGATGATGCTCGCGACTTAGTCCGCGTGAATTAAGTTTTTTTCATTCCCGCGGGAACTCTTTAATTTCCGATATAAAAAATAGCCATGTCCTTCCCCGGGATACAACCTATTCCTGTACCAAATTTCATCAAAATCGGTTGAACAGATGGTTCGTGAAAGCGTAACAGACATACAGACAGACAGACTCACTTTTGCATTATTTATTTAATACGGGGACACGTGCAGGGAGGTAGAAGGTTCCTGCGGACGTGAGCGACGGGGCATTCCCCCGTTCATCCATCCATCCATACTAATATTAGTATGGATGGATGGATCCATACTAATATTAGTATGGATAATTTAGGGGGAAAACGTCGCCACTATAGTCAGTGACTGGTCGGAGGCTTCGGCTAGGCCCTACCGGCAAAGACGTACCGCCAAGCGATTTAGCGTTCCGGTACGATGCCGTGTAGAAACCGATTAGCTTTTCAAGCGTAAAACCGAGCTTTCAAGTGTAAAATTCTAGATTGCCGTTTTAGTTCCTCAAACCGCCACTTATCGCTAGATTATTTCTGCTGTACACTAGAGGCAATTTTTGAAGTGAAAACTTCTTTAGCACTTTTTGGTAGGGGGTAATCTGTGGATTCGCGTCACCGACACCGTCATCGACATGCTCCGCGTCACCGACATACTCGTGTTGTCACGAAGACAAAGGTCTTAAATATAAATATACTGCATTTGTAATTAAACTTTAATGCCTTAGTTTTAAGGTTTATTTAAATATTATTATATTTTATTTTATATATTTTTTTTTTTTTTAAGTTTTCACTTCTATCGGCAGTCCCTATGACTGACAATTTTTTTTTTAAATAATCGCTTGTTCTTGTGAATTGGTGCGTTTTAATAAAGACCTAAAATATCCGGCGTCCGTGCATTAGTCGGTCCGGACGTGAATGTTCAGAGCTACAGCGTAAATGATGATTTCACTCGCTATTTCGAGCAGCGGCCTACAACGTAAACAAACTTTTTCTTTATTAGCACGTCATCATTTGCGTTGCTTTCTGCGAATTTTGGCAATGTTTTCAAATTTGGTCGCACGAGCTCCGAGGAATCCTATGGAATGTTAAAGTAATGACCTAGAGTTGTTTTTTAAAGTACAAAACAATACTGCTATCGCAAAATAACACGCGTCAAGCTCGAAACTAGTGCTGGAAGCGAGCTGGATATGGAGCGACGATCGGGGGTGGCGTACCTACAGCCGTCGCTGCTTCAGACACCGATTCCTCGGAGCTCGTGCGCGGATTATCAAATAAATATTATAAATGCGAAAGTTTGGATGGATGTATGGATGGATGTTTGTTACTCAATCACGCCCCAACGGCTGAACGGATCTGGATGAAATTTGGCACAGAGATAGATTATAGTCTGGATTAACACATAGGCTACTTTTTATCCCGGAAAATTAAGGAGTTCCCGCGGGAAACGAAAAACCTCGATCCACGCGGACGAAGTCGCGGGCATCAGCTAGTAGGCTATATATTAACCCGAAAAATTAGGGGGTTCCCGTGGGAATTTAAAAAACTTATTTCACGCGGACGAAGTCGCGGGCATCTGCTAGTATATTTAAATATATCCGCGTGGTTTAAGTTTTTTTTCAAATTTGCGCGGGACCTCGTTAGTTTTCCGGGATGAAAAATAGCCTATGTGTTATTCCAGACTATAATCTATCTCTGTGCCAAATTTCATCCAGAACCGTTCAAACGTTCTGGCGTGATTGAGTAACGAACAAACATCCATCCATGCATACATTCATCCACTTTCGCATTTCGCACTATTTCCGCCTGGATTTAGGCTTTTGAAAACCCTGTTGGATCAAAAAACTTTCATTTTCTCTAAACTTCATTGAAATCGGTTGAATGGATTTATTGGGCCGTGACAGAAGGCCACTATGAATTGTATGGATTATGTTAAACTACCCACCTTCTTTCTTTTCTTCTGCCGCCGGCTTCTTCTCTGGGCCACTTTCTTCTATTCCCATCTGTTTCATGTTGTCCGTTCGTTCTTTGGCCGCTCCCATAAACGCACGGGGGTCCGACAGGGCAGCCATAAAATCTGGAAATTAAAAAAAAAAAATTAAAAATTAATATTTCAGACGTCCATAAGTATTCAATTTTCATTTTCACAATGAGTAAAAATAGTAAAACCGGCCAAGTGCGAGTCGGACTCGCGCACCGAGGGTTCCGTACAAACCTGTAGTAAGTTTTACGATTTATGACGTATTAAAAATAAAAATTACGTTTGTTGTATGGGAGCCCCCCTTTAATATTTACTTTATTGATATTTAATTATTTATTTTGAAAGGTAATATACAAGTTAATATTCTGTGAAAATTTGAACCGTCTACCTGTTACCGTTTTTAATATTGAGCAAAAAAATACGAAAAAAACACGTTTATTGTATGGGGACCCCCCCTTAATATATATATTTTTTTAATTGTTAGTATTTGTTGTTATAGCGGCAACGGAAATACATCGTTTGTGAAAATTTCAGCTTTCTAGCTATCACGGTTTATGAGATACAGCCTGGAGACAGACAGACAGACAGACAGACAGACAGACAGACAGACAGACAGACAGACAGACAGCGGAGTCTTAGTAATAGGGTCCCGTTTTTACCCTTTGGGTACGGAACCCTAAAAAGCATTATAAATTAAATTAATGAAATAATTGATATCAAATTTAATAAGAGAAATATTATCATCATTCATATATCATTTTTAATTTAATATAACAGAATAACCAAAAACATACGCGCCGAATTCAGAACCTCCTCCTTTTTTGGAAGTCGGTTAAAAAGTACACAAAAATTAAGTAGGTAATGATAGTAAAAAAATTTGGAATATCATTAGTACCTTACAGTCGTTAGATTTTTTCAGTCAATAATGAACATCGAAGTGGTCTACTTGTAAGTCACTTAACTATCGAGCTTTCGGTCTCAAGAGAAACCTCCACCACCACCACCAACACTACAATTTTTTTATATTATCACCATCTCACAGATTATCTCTAATTCCCACTCTCCTTTATGGGACGTTAATGGGCTATGTAGTAGTCAAATAACCAATAGGGATGATAGTCCAGGCGAATTAGCTTGTATTGAAACGAAAAAAAACAAAATTGTTAACAGGATGGGAACAGTTGGAAATGGTAAATTAGTTTTTAAGAATTATTTGAAAATTTAAACAAATTATTAACATTTAGTAAAAAAACCGGCCAAGTGCGAGTCGGACTCGCGCACCGAGGGTTCCGTACAAACCTGTAGTAAGTTTTACGATTTATGACGTATTAAAAACAAGACGAAATGAACCGCAAAACTAACTTTGTTTGTAGAGGTTTATTGTTAATATCAAAAAATTACGTTTGTTGTATGGGAGCCCCCCTTTAATATTTACTTTATTGATATTTAATTATTTATTTTGAAAGGTAATATACAAGTTAATATTCTGTGAAAATTTGAACCGTCTACCTGTTACCGTTTTTAATATTGAGCAAAAAAATACGAAAAAAACACGTTTATTGTATGGGGACCCCCCTTAATATATATATTTTTTTAATTTTTAGTATTTGTTGTTATAGCGGCAACGGAAATACATCATTTGTGAAAATTTCAGCTTTCTAGCTATCACGGTTTATGAGATACAGCCTGGAGACAGACAGACAGACAGACAGACAGACAGACAGACAGACAGACAGACAGACAGACAGACAGACAGACAGACAGCGTAGTCTTAGTAATAGGGTCCCGTTTTTACCCTTTGGGTACGGAACCCTAAAAAGATGGTTGCAAAATTCATTTTTTGGTTTTTCCAATTTTTGAGCATGTTTCTAAATGGAGACTGTATACGAAGCTCTTGGCTTACCTAGAGTCTAATGATCTACTTTCAGACCGTCAATACGGGTTTCGTAAAAAACGGTCTGCCGGTGATCTACTCTTGTACGCCACCCATATTTGGGGAGAAGCCATAGAGAAACATAGAGAGGCGCTTGCTATATCTCTCGATATCTCTAAGGCTTTCGACCGGGTTCACCCTTCTTTGCAAGCTTCCAGCATTCGGTCTCCCGCCGAGCTTTTGTGACTAGATATCTGATTTCTTGAGTGAAATATCCTTCAGAGTAGTCATTGATGGCTGCGTGTCAGATCTTACGGCTATTATTGCCGGTGTTCCTCAAGGGTCTGTTCTCTCCGCTACACTATTTCTGTTGCACATCAATGATCTGTTGCAACCCGGTATCCTTGGGTACATAGACGAAATCACTATAATGGAGAGATACATATCCAGTTCACGCGCAAGTAGTTCAGGTACCAATGAACTCAGACAAGCCATGGTTCAGCGGTTGAACTCAACCCTGAAATTCGTTTCAAATTGGGGTGTTGCCAATTTGGTGGAGTTTAACGCAACCAAAACGCAGGCATGTTTGCTCACAGCAAAACGGAGTCCATTCATCTTGACTCCCACCTTTCGAGATATATCCTTGCCGTCTGCCGATTGCCAATATCCTAGGCCTCGATATCATGGCTAAGATCAACTTCGGGAGCGAAAGCCAAGACAGCCACCAAAAAACTTGGTATACTTAACAAGGTCAAGCAGTACTTCACGCCACGCCAACTGGTTACCCTATATCAAGCCCAAGTTCGGTCGTGCATGGAGTACTGCAGTCACCTTTATGATGGCTCTGCTAAGTATCAGCTGGCGGCTCTTGATGCCGTAGATCGTCGAGCTAGGAGGTTAATTGGTGAAGATTCACCTCTTCTGGCGAAACTTCAAACTCTGGATCACCGCCGTAATGTAGCCGGCGTACCGGTATTTTATGGGATATATTTCGGAGAGTGTGCTCACTTCACCTTCACACACAACACAAGGTGCCATGCGAGTTTCCACCCCTATGTCGTAGACGTTCCATCCACATCCAATCGTATGGCGTTTATATAAGCGTTATTATAATATTAAATTTATTCATATACTTATATATATTTTTATTACTTATATTTATTTATATTTTATTTATATACTTATACCTACTATAAACAACTATTAATTTTATGAGAACTTTTCTGAATCGGTTGATTTCATCAACGAGATCGACTTTTTTTTACAACTACAAGTTAGCCCTTGACTGCGATCTCACCTGATGGTAAGTGATGATGCAGTCTACGATGGTAACGGGCTAACCTGTTAGGGGCATGGCAGTTATATTAAACCCATACCCCTATTCGGTTTCTACACGGCATCGTGCCGGAACGCTAAATCGCTTGGCGGCACGTCTTTGTCGGTAGGGTGGTAACTAGCCACGGCCGAAGCCTCCCACCAGGAGGTGGGAGGCTTAGGCTATTTTTAGTCTTATTTTTATTGCTGAAGCGATCTAGTTTAAAATGATTTTTCAATGAGACTGACTTTTGCTTATAATTTTTTTAACATTATGTTGGTAACTAAAGCATATTTTTTTTAAATAACTTTGAGCGCAGTGAGCTTCTTTTGATACTATGTATTTATAGTATACTTAGACGCTTACGACGATGATTACGCGGTAAATCTAACTTGGTTTGTTAAGAAGATTACTAAATATATTGATCACGTTAACGAGACTGATTTGTTTTTGTCAAATTTTGTATGAGTATGTTCGACATGCCGTTTTAAAAAGATTTTGTGTACAAAGAGTTATTTTGATAATATTCTAATAGACGCTTACTTTACGCTTACTATCTATTTGATAAGAAGTCTACTGAATTTATTGATCTCGTGGACAAGACTGACTTTTGCTTATTAAATTTTGTACAAGCAATTAAATTTCATTCACAATTTTAAAATGATTTTGTGATTTTATATTTTGATAATATTCATAATATACTTAGACGTTTACTCTTGCTAACTATATGTTTGATAAGAAGATTACTGAATCTATTTATGTTGTCCTCGTGACTGACTTTTGAATTTTGCGAATCGCGATTGACTCATTTATACTTTTTTTAGATATTAAGATAATATAATTGTTCTTTCAGTTTTATTTCTGTATTTTTCAACATTTTCTTATAGATTTTTATAACACAAACACTTATGTTTTATTCATATTACTCATCACCATTATCATTACCAAATTACCATATGCATATTCTAATCACCATATCCCGGACCTCATTACCATGTCACAATTTTTCATTACCATGACCACAATAATTACCAAACACCTTATATCTCCAAGAGAATCAGATCCTGGTGAGAGGCCTTCCTCATCACTGTGATAAATGAAGGAACCCCTTTGTCAATGTCAACTTAAAAAAACAATAAAACAAAAAAAAAAAATTTTTTTACACCGGTCGATAATGACATGAAATCGAAGAAGTGCCCCTAAAACAATTTTCCTAAGGAGAATTTTAGTTTGAAAAATATTTTTTTGGGCCGAAAAACGTGATTACCTCGGAAGTCTCTGAATATTTTTATCTGAAAAAATTTGTGAATATTTCAGACACTAAAAGGTATACTTTCACCAAGTTTCGTCAAAATAAAATTATCTTTGTGTAAATGAAAAATAAAAAACGATAAAAGCGGTTTTTCGCATTTTACTTGGAGATTTTGAGGTTATGTGAAAAAATAATTCATACAAAAGTTGTAGATCTTTTTATGATCTACAACGTTTCTGTTGTACACTTTTCTCTCCGACGTCAACTTTCGCCGAAAATCGCAATAATCCAAAATTCTTCCCCTTTTCATCCCCTAAATAAATCTGGAAACACTCCTGCTCACGCATTTATTTTTTTTACGTTTATTATACGCCACTTTACCATTTCCAACTGTTCCCATCCTGTTAACAATTTTTTCCTAGTAATAGTGTAACTTGCCTGGTCTATGATGGCTATATCAAAAATAAATTATTTCTAACTGATTATTAAATAGAGTGTCTTCCAAAAGACCTAAAATTCACATCCTCGGTTAGTTTTAAGTTGATAACCTTAAACCCTAAATTTTAAAACATAGAAGAAAAAAATGCGTTGAAATTCGATGACGTCACAACTGTGAATTTCATACAACTTCCATATTAGATTAGAGTTGCTGATTTGATTGAGTTGTCATCATCCCTATTATTACAACCGATAGGCGTCCAATATTTCTTGAAGACAATCGAAAATAGTGAAAGTCCTTCCCTTCTACCTTCCTTCCTTACACACACACACACACACACACACACACACACACACACACACACACACACACACACACACACACACACACACACACACACACACACACACACACACACACACACACACACACACACACACACATTACACACAAACACACATTACACACACACACACACACATTAGGACACACGTCCTTAGTGTTACCTTCGAATCCATCAGGCACGTAGATCTTCAGCTCGATGTTACAGAACAGCATAGGCAGCGACATGGGGAAGTTGGCTTCAGTCCTGAGCGAAATGTGCCTGTACCCAGCTTGCAAGCCGTCCAGGGGCAGGATACGTTGGCCGAGGAGTTTGCCGCTCTCGTCGTACACCCCGAAACGGAGGACCGCCAGGTCTGGCAATACGACCTGTAGAAGAAAAATAATTATACCGTTAGACCCAGATAAGTTTTTTTTTTTTTTTTTAAATTGGTGATAGGCTTGCGCTTGACGACAATCATGCTTAGTGCAAAGCAATGATGAGGTCTAGGTTGGAACGCGCTTGCCTAGAAGATGCCTATTCAGTATTAATCTTTAGCTTAAAGAACATGCTTAAAGCATTAAAGATACCTTGGAAGTTGGAACCGATATCGAATCAGATAATCTGTAAGAGCTCTAACAACCAACGGTCACTTGTAAGCAAGTTAACATACATACAAGCAAGTTACAACTTACAACCAAAAAAAAAACATCTAATAATAACTCGGGTAAAGTTGTTAAATTGGGTGTTTGACAACTAGTCAAATCAACAACTTTATTCAAACGTCAAAACGCGTGCTTAGTATGGGTTTTTGTATGAAATACTGAATTGTGACGTCATCAAAGTTCGACGTACTTTTTGGAGTTTACCTCCTTAAGAATCGATTTTCATATGTAAGCCCGGGGTAAGAAAATTTATGGGGAGTAAAATCAAACTTTCTCCGTTACGTTAAGTACGTAACGTTATGTTTATGTTTCCATGGTAACACTTTTCGGTCGTAATGAGTAAACTCCAGTCGTGCGTCAGAGCTGACACACACAATTTTTTTACTTCGGTCGATAGTTTAAAATTCAATATTAGTAGTTTATGCAACTGTCATATAATGAAGGGTATTAAAACACGAGTGTGAGTTTATGAAACGAGCGCAGCGAGTTTCATAATAGTAACGAGTGTTTTAATACCCGTGTTATATGCAGTTGCATACACTACTTTATCTTCACTAATGCAATTTATCAAACAACAAGAGAAAAGCTGACAATAGTTTATGTATATACGTGTATTGTTTTTTTCAAAAGAGCAACCATCGAGTTTCTTGCTGGTGCACTTTTAATAAGTTTATTTCAATAAAAAAATAATATTAGTGTGAGTGTTACGACTTTTGGGATATCCTTTATCTAATTAATCACTAAAAAATAATGAACGTTAATATTAATTAAATACCCAATTAGAAAACTAAGTTGTATCTACACATGATGTACTTAATTGTAAATTAATTTTTTCAAAAGAGCAACCACCAAGTTTCTTGCTGGTTCTTCTCGGTAATCGGTATTATAATGATTCAAAAGCACTTGTCAAAGAATAACTACTTGAATAAAAAAGATTTGTATTTGTAAAGCTCACCTTTCGGAACAAGAAGGGCTCCTCGTTATATACGGGGTTGAGCCCGTTCGCGGGCACCATGCGCGTGCGGAACTCTTTGCGAATCGTGTCGGTGGGCAGACCGTACATATCCACTTCCACGTATGTTCCGACTTTCTTGTCTGACAAGAACTGCCCCGCTATCACCTGTTGGGAAGAAGTCAGTATACATTTTTAGGATTCCGTACCTCAAGAGGCATATTTATGTATGCGGCTGAGCCATGGACAATAAAAGCTGCTGACCGACATCGCATTGATGCTTTCGAGATGTGGTGCTCGAGGAGAATGCTTCGGATACCTTAGACAGCGCACAGAACTAACGCATCGATCCTCAAACAATTAAAAATCACGAAAAGGCAATCAACCACCAGTCTCCAGAGGATCCTTGATTATTTCGCCCACATAGCCAGAAGGGGGGGATCTTGAAAAGAGTGCATTGTCGAGTCAACATCTCCTGAAGATGCTCCGGTGTCGGAGTGAAACGTACGTTGAGAATAATTTGGAAGATTTATGTGGTGTGGTGAATATTGCAAGCTGCAAGTGCAAGATACACTGCACCACATATATTTGCCTATTATTGCGGATTATAGCAAATTAAATTTCAAGTTCCTTCATATTCTTGAAAAGATTGTCATCACTGGCAAAGTGGACGGAAAGAGACCTCGGGGACGTAGCCCGATGCGATGGTCAGATCAAATCCACACCGCTCTAGATAGCAAGGTCCACGAAGCCCTGCATGTAGCAAAAACCCAGCAACATGGCGCGACATCGTCTATAGAAGGATTATTGGTGGAAGGGGTCACGACCCTCGGTAATGGGAAATACGACGCAAGCAGGACCTTATGAGGAAAAAAGGAACCCTTATAGGATCACTTCGTTGTCCGTCAGTCTATCTGTCTACCACCTTTTTCTTGGGAACGCGTGGAGGTGTCAAGTTGAAATTTATATAGAATACTAAGGTCTACGGTACCTTGGAGCTGTAAAAAAATCAAACTTCGAAGTCAAAGCAATAAAAAGATACGGCCAATATACTCGTATCATAATATCCCGTTGACCTATAGAATACTATCCGGCTTGAGCACTGATCAGATAGCCGCAGTTGTTGTTCGCACTTGCCCCGGCTCAACATAGGCGTGCCTACCTGTACACCGCACTGGGCCGCTATGACGCCGTCCACAGGCGCATCAGCGAAGGGGTCGAAGCTTCTGTCGGCTCGTCGCATAAAGTCCGGCTTCAGTAGATATCCACAGTTGCCGTTGTATTCGAACTTGCCCTGGTTAAGCTGCATCGGTAGGTCAGACGTCTGGAAGTTTAGGGATACCATCTGGCAGCCCGCGTTCCAGAATACCTGGGGACAGTTGTGGGGTTAATTGTAATTTGTAACATAATTATTAATTATTGAATTTTTTCATTCTTAAAAGTACACAAGTCTCAAATGATGGGGTAATTGTGTATCGACTTTACTATATTACTTGTTACATATTTAGGTTACTTGTTGATAAAAGTACCTACACTGTAGGTACCACAAGTGTGGTTATGTGGTTATTCGTCACGATTGTCGCCGGACGCTCGTTGTAAGGGCCTCGAGGCCAGGTGGGCTTTTGCCGCCTGGCTCGTCGTTTGAGGCCTAAAAAGCCTCAAAAAAGTAAAAAAAAGCAAGTTAAGGCATTACTTATTGACGAATTTCTTGATAAAAGTACACAAGTGTTAAATCAATATTAATTAATGAACTCTCCAGTCACAATAAACAAAACAATAATACCATTGCAAAATGCAATACATTGACCAAGCCAGCTCAGCCCCCCTAGCATGGGCCGAGAGAATTTTCTCCCCGAGGAAAGGATACAATTTTTATTCCTAAATAAATAAATAAAAACGCTAAATAACGGTGGGTAAATAGTCCCCCGAGTCCCCGTGAAATGTCAAACGGGGATAAACTTCTCCTCTCCCCTGTTGCCGTGCTCTGAGAGGTGGATAATTTAATTTTATCTCTTACGTCAGTGGATAAAATCGGGGGATAAAATTTTTATCTCGGATTTTTAATTGCGTGGAATTCTGACGTTTGTGACGTTCAGTTGTGACAAACATTTTTCTATGCCTTTGTTATTTCAAGACTCAGGTTTTTTAAGGTTAAAAATTACTGTATGAAGCAAATTGATCACATGCACCTATTACCTGAAATACATAGTTTATCATTTGTCACAAGCAAAATCCAAATAAGTAGGTACTTATTACTGACTAAAGACTGAATTAGTCCTTTATTAGAATTAATAACTTTGCTAAGAAAGGATAAAAGATAAAAGAAAGAAACAACTACAACAATAATAATAAAGTTTATCCATATTTACTAATATTACAAACTAGATTCCGCGTGGATTAAGGATTTTTGATTCCCACTGGAACTTCTTAATTTTCCGGGATAGTGCCTATCCCCTTCCCCGGGATACAACCTACCTCTATACTAAATTTCGTCAAAATCGGTTGAAAAGATGGGCCGGGAAAGCGTAGCAGACAGATAGACAGACACACTTTCGCATTGATAAAATATTAGTATGGAAGTATGGATCCTTTTTTAAGGCAATGAACAAAACTTATTGCACGTGGATGAAGCCGCGAGCATCAGCTAGTTAATAATTAAGTATTGTAGTAGGGTAGAAGTAAAAGAAACGCCAATGACAGTAGCTCGTATGTATTGTACGGCTATCGATCTCCTAGCTTATAATAAGTAACGGAATCTAGCTAAATCCTAGGTTCCCTAGCTTTAGACGTGAGAATCGACTGCAGCGGCTTCTGATAGTATGGTCGCTAACTAGCAAATTGAGTTAATATCTTCGTCACGCTCGGGCTTATATAGGGCTCCGCCGCTTTGTTATTCGCAGAGACACGTTGGTCGAAGCGCTAAGAGCGAGAAGTTTAGTCGATTAAGCAGGAAAGTATTCGAGGCCGAGCCACGCAAATACTGTAACAAGCATTGCAATGCTTGTTACAGTATTTAATAAAATCATCATGATCATCGTTGTCGTCGTCATCCTCATCATCCACAGACACTGTCAATCAAATGGGTAATACGACATATTCTTTAATTACATGTTCTATGCACTCTAGCCATTTGTTTGAGGTGACGTTAGCTCCCTCAACCAAAAGCTCTTTCACTTCCAATATTTTGTTTTTTGCAACATCCAAATTGCAATCCAAGTTTGAGCCCAAATCAACTCAATTGGATTGAGCTCACAATGGTAAGGGGGTGATTGGAGTACCAACAGTAATCCCTTGTTCTGCTGCCAACTCGTCCACGACATTTCTATTACATTATTTTATGCTTTTCTTTGCTATGCCCAATAAATTTATCCACTTTAATTTATTTATCCACCTTAGGCTGCATCACCACTTGCAAGCAAGTCTGATTGCAGCCAAGCGCTAGCCAATATATATTTTTAAAAAAAAATTACCTTCAACTACAAATTGACTTAAAACTTAATCAACATAAAAGTATCGAAAATAATAATTTCTAATTTTCAGTTAAAAAGGTTTGTTACTCATGCTGGTGTGACCAGTTGTTTTGATTTGTTCTCCCACATTAAGTCATAAGTCATAAAGTCATAAATATTTTTTCAATTTAGGTGTTCAATAATAAGTGTTTCAATATTGATATTTAATAACATTTAACAGATCAGATCGGGCATCAGCTAGTAAAATATAAAAATTAGTAAAGGAGGGTAAATGAACGCAATTTGTATGTTACTGAAAGCATACTTGATACATTTATTTATATTAATTATATAATTTATATTCATCAAAATACATCATAGTCATGGAAACATAAACAAGTGTTACCATGGAAACATAAAGTCAATAACGTAACGGAGAAAGTTTGATTTTACCCCCCATTTTTCATACCCCGGGCTTATATATGAAAATCGATTCTAAAGGAGGTAAACTCAAAAAAAAGTTCTTTTTTAAAAAAAAGTTTTTTTTAAGGCGTCTGTCGGCCGTCATCCTGATGATCATATCATTCGACTTTCAGCTTGAATGTTCAAATGTGCTGTTGTTGCTACTTGCTATTGTCACTACGAAAAGTTGAACGAATACCAACAACCGGCTGGAAAAAGATTGATATTCAGGCATGGTTAACGTCAAAGAATTTAAATTATGATGAAACTATGTTGGAGGTAAACTTATTGTACTTAGTTAGCAAAGAAAAGCATAAATATAATAAGTATGTTGTGGACTAGATGACAGCGGAACGAGGGATCACTGTGCTCCGATTACCCCCTTACCATTGAGAGCTCAATCCGATTGAGTTGGCTTGGGCTCAAGCCAAGGGGCATGTGGCAAAAAACAATAAAACTTATAAAATGGTGAAAGTGAAAGAGCTTTTGGTCGAGGGAGTGAACAATGTCACCCCAAACAAATGGCTAGAGTGCACAGCACATGTTATTAAAAAAGAGTACAAACTATGCCATTTTGACCATTTGATTGACAGTGTCTGTGACACTTTCATTATAAATGTCAGTGACGATGACGAGGATGATGATTATTTTAATAATTCATTATAAAGTACCTACTGTAAAATGTTTACTGTTATTAGTTGTTGGATTTTTCTTTATCCTTTCATAGCAAAATTGTTCTTTCTAATTACTTTAAGACTCTTTCAGTCGTCAGTCGGTAATAAGTGTTTAATTTCTGCTAATGCATGTAATTACATGTGTGCACATTAAGTATGCAAATATAAAATGTTTGTAACGTTTGTCACTTGAAATTAAAATAGTGCTCTATTAATTATGTAATTAACAATTTAATGTAAACCAACACTGTTATAAATTTAATCTTTAGAATCCATAGCATTACTTATATTTTATTAGAATTTGTTACCCTTTTTTTGGGGAAAATGTTTTAACCAAGAAATGTCATGAAACGTCAGAATTCCACGCAATTAAAAATCAGAGTTAAATCAGGGGTGAGTTTTGAGAAAATTACCTGAGGCATGTAGTTTGAGGAGTCAGCTCTGGTTCCCTTGGGATAGATTCTGGACATCTGCCGCTTGTTGTAGTTGACAAAGTCTATGGCCTGCGACTTGAGGTAATTCATGCCCGTGGTCTCCGCAAACGAGGACATATTGTGGTGGATGTTCTTCTCTGGAGGGAAAATACCGGTTTTATTCCTTTGTGATTTAAAAAGATTAATTTTTATCGTTTCCACCTAACTTTTTTAAACCAATATGGGGCTTAAATGTTTTGCGAAGTATAACGGATGGACTTGATATATTCGCGTAAAAGAATAAATTAAAAATTAAAATTAGCAACTTTATTTTTTATCTATACTTATAATAAAACTGTAACAGGTCCAATTCTGTACATTGAAGATATTTTGAAAATTTTTTTTGGAGGGCACTCATTATTCGATACTGAAGCCAAATCTGTAATTTTTTTCTGTCTGTCTGTCTGTATCTTGGCCGCGCATCACGCCGAAACTACTGAATTAATTCAAACGAAACTTGGCACGATTTGAGCCCATACTACATACATACATAGGATACTTTTTATCCCGAAATTCTACCCCCGAAGGGGTGAAATAGGGGTTGAAAGTTTGTATGAAAGTCCTTAATTTCTCAAGTTATAGCCATGAAACAGCATTTGGGCTTTCGTTAAAATATGAAAGATTATAGTCTGGAAAAGCACATAGGCTACTTTTTATCCCGGAAAATGAAAGAGTTCCCGCGGGAACCCAAAAACCTAAATCCACGCGGACGAAGTCGCGGGCATCAGCTAGTACATAATATGCATCAAAAATAAAGTTGGTTAAAAATAAATAAAAAATAAGTTGACTCCGTGTATTGTATTTGTACGGGTGGTATTTGTAGTAGTACTTAGTAGTACATTCCAGCACTGTTTAGCCCAGCTAAAAATACCAGATAAATAGTGTGCTTACACTCAGCCTCCTCAAAGCTCTGGAATTTGACGGGTTGCGCGTAGTTGACGATAGACGACAGCCAGTGATGCACATTAGTGGTGGACCCCGTGTATTGAACGGGTGGTGGGACATTATTCCAGCACGTTGCACAGTATTATCAGCTGTAGTGTGATACTCACTCTCAGCTTCCTCAAAGCTCTGGAATTTGACGGGTTGCGCGTAGTTGACCATAGAAGATAGCCAGGGATGCACATTGGTGGTGGATCCTGTGTATTGTACGGGCGGTGGAGCGTCCCCGTCCACGGCCGCCGCAGCCTCCGCTACTATTTCCTCTTCAACCTGATGAAATGAGTGAATGAATGATTACACTTTTATTGTACGCATACGTAACTGCCTTGTTGTTATAGTGGTTAGCATGTTTGACTGCGGCCGACGAGGCCCGGGGTTCGAGGGGCCATAACAAGTATTGGATTTTTCTGACAAGAAATTCTCAGTACTAGCCCGGAGTTAGGAAGTTGACGGTGTTTCACCCCCGTGCCTCGGAGAGCACGTAAAGCCGTCGGTCCCACGCCTGATCAATCTCCGGTCGTGTCGGATTTACCGTCCCATCGGGATATATGTGAGTAAAGGAACTATAATATCTCCCGCGCAGATGGCTAATCTCTCTGGAGATTGGCCGTAGTGGTCGAAATTCGGTCGTGAGGACCTTTTATTAGTTACTATTGTACGCAGCAGAAAATTTTTAAGTAAGTACCTACCAACTGTTAGACTCAATGTATCGATATTATGAGGCATTATTTTTTTAATCTACGCCCTACATGGTCGAAGGTGGCAGCACTCTGTGGTACTTTTTGCTGTACAATAAATGGCGTTGGTTAAATAAGAGGAATAAAGGATATTTAAACAAAACGTTACGAATATAAATATTAAAATGCACGCTGTCAAAAGAAAAACCATTTAATCAAGAAAAAATAATATCTTGATTCATGATGCGAAAGAAGGCAATCGAAATCCTATATTCTCAGAATATTATAAAATGCATCCCTAATCTGTCGTGTAGGTGCCTAGCGTGAGCAATTTGTTTAGAGGCCCATTGTCTAAAGCCCATATTACACTATACTATATATAGGATCCTATGTCGCACCATAGATCATCATTCTAGAAATATAGTATAGCATATTTCTAGAATGATGATCTATGGTGCGACATAGGATCCTATATATAGTATAGTGTATTAAGGGCCTAAGCCAATCGTATTCATTTGACAGCTCATAACGTATAACTCGAACTTTTTAAGGAGTAGGTACATACGTGCATTTTGACGTGCAAGCATTTATGACCTCCTTAAACAGGTCGAATTATACGTTTGACACACGATTACGATTACGATTTCCTTACACAATCGGGTATTCCTTGGGGGGCCGGTATAGACCGGCCCCCCAAGGAATAGTCCTTGTCTGAATTACAAAGGGAATCTCTGCGCAAAATTTCAACTTTTCTAGGTCCAAGAAGTTGGGCTAAGCGTTGATGAATCCGTAAGTCAGTGAGTCAAAACATTTCTAGTGACTAACTATTCTAGTGAGTCAAATATGGTCGATCAATAACAATACAGGGGCCAAACTGCCAATGCCATAATATTGATAAAGCCATATTGTTTCATTATTCTTGACTTTCGTGTTTTAGAATTATAATCCTTACTTTAGGAACGTCAAGGTACGTGACATCAAACTGTCATCATGAGTAATATTGCTTAAGTATTGCTTTAAGGGTTGGCAGTATCGCCCCAGGTTGGTTCCATCCTCACCTTCTTCTCAGGCAAGACGACAGCGGAAGCGTCTTCTTTCACCTCATCCTCAATAACGAACTGTCCTTGTCTGAACAGCTCCAGTTCTTGTTTCTCCACCTCAGGCTTGAGGCGTTTGTTCTTTATCATGATCTTCCGCTTCAGCAAGGACGGCGGAGGCAAGGGCTGGCCCGGTTCCAGCTGGAAGCAACGGTTTTTCTAAACCATATGTTAAAAAATTATACTACAAGTTACAACCCTATAAAAATTACTTCCACTTGATTTCTGAAAAAATACATCAGACAAGTTTGCTTTGAAAATAGACCTAATTTAGGTACGTGTTCAGCACCCCGACAAACGTCGAAGTAGAACTATTATGTACTAGCTGATGCCCGCGACTTCGTCCGCGTGGTTTAAGTTTTTTTGATTCCCGCGGGAACTCCTTACTTTTCCGGGATAAAAAGTAGCCTATGTCACTGTCCAGGTCCTCAACTGTACCCATGCTAAAAATCACGTCGATCTGTTGCCCCGTTGCGGCGTGATTGAAGGACAAACCAACAAACCAATAAACCAACAAACAAACACACTTTCGCATTTATAATATTAGTATGATTAATTCCTCACAAGTCCGTAGGTAAGTTACCAACATCATTAGTAAATTGGTGTTAAGTTGAAAAAAGTACTTGGTGCCTGATAAATACAAAACAGGGTGCCTAACATGCTTTATTTGAACCCTGGTTATCCCTATATGCTCACATAAAACCTTACGTCAATAAGACGTATCGACGTTATTCTATGCACGAAACGCATCTTTTTGCATTCTACTTACATTACACACAACTAAATAGCATTTATTGGATAGAAGCAGGCGTAACTTTGCGGAAGTCCATGATGATGAAGGAACTTGAAATTTAATTTGCTATAATCCGCAACCTCAATCATTTATATGTTGCGGATTATAGCAAATTAAATTTCAAGTTCCTTCATAAATAGCATTTAACTAGGTCCGTGTCCGTACCGCGCAAATGCCTTTTGAGCATAGAGTACTATGCTCAAAAGGCATTTCTTTGTATTATATTCCCTAGCATAAAAAGTCCGCGTTAAAGCTACCAGTTTTCACCAGAACCCGGACCGCGCCATGGTTTTAGGTAGGTACAAAATAGTAGATCTTAGACAGCTACGACAACCGCCGAAAGTGACAGCCCCTAACCACTTTATGCTATTCGATTATGCTCATTCACATCGAAAATCGAAAACTTACTGGATAGTCCGGCAAAGGTTCCTTCTGCAGCAAATCCCCGAGGATCTCATCACAATACTTGGCCAGTTTGTACTGCTGCGCCTTACAGCAGTGATTCTCAAAGGACAGTATAACGGGGTAGTCTGACGTCACGAAGGCGGTATCTCTCAGGGCGTAGATCACGTCTTTGAACAGAATGTCAGTACACATGGCCATCCCGTGGGTTATTATTGGCTCCTCGTCTTCCCCTTTTCCGTCCCAGCAATCCAGTTCTACGCATCTGAAAGCATGTAACATGATTTTAAATGGTTACCATCATGGGCTATTTTCTGGAGGATTTTTTCAGATTTCTTGTTATTTTAAAATGTTGATTTCGTTAATTTTTTCCAGTAGTTCTAGTTTTGGGGTTCTAGGTACCTATATATTAGGGACCCTACATGCGAATCCTCAAGTTTTTAGACCCAGAGGTTTGAGCTATAGGTACATTTATTTGGCTGTCAGTCAGTTTCTCAGCGACAACACAGCTTCTGGCAACTAAAAGGAGATCATTCAATAACTTCTGCTTTACAAGCAGTACTAGTAAAGTGATACGAATAGGGAAATTCTAGGCAGGAAAAAGGAGAAAAGTTAACCCCTTTTAGGGACAGCGCTAAATCAAAGAAGCAGAAGATCATTTACCTGCATCCAGCCAACAAGACTTGTCGGTACATCTCCACAGAACTCTTGCCGCCGAACTGTCGCCCAGACAAGTACGTGTTGTGTGATGAGTTGATGTAGTAATGTGATAGCGGCTGGTCCATCTCCATGTAGAAGTCCAGCCGGTCGAGGAATACGGGGGCGTTCTCGTCTGACATGAGGTAGCGGATGAGGCCGTCTTTGGTGAGGCATTCTGGAAATTACAATGATTTTAGTACCCTGTTTATTCGATCAAAAGATAACTATGATCTTACTAGCTTTTGCCCGCGGCTGCGCTCACGTTAGATTCGATTTACATACAAATTTCAAAGCCTTATTTAACCCCCTTAGGGTTATAATAGCTATCTGTATGCCAAGTTTCAACCCGATCCGTCCAGAGGTTAGAGCTGTGCGTTGATAGATCAGACAGACAGCTAGTCAGTCGAGCTCTAAGGCAATGATTTTAAGGTTTATTTTACTTTGACGGTAACGTCATCGAACTCTACGATTGATACGAAATTCGAAATTCAAATAAACTTTTACATCGTCTTGTGAATCTACCTCTGATTCGGAATGCCATTGGTAGATTTACTCGATACGGTCAATCGGATTAAAATTTAAACTAAGTGTAGGTACATCTCCAGATTGCGTTTGACTTGCCTTGCATGCTGGAATGTTGTCATGAAACTCACTAGCATTCTTAGCTCCTGCCCATCGTCACGTAAACCGCTTTAGATTGCGTCTGACGCGCTTTGCATGCTGGAATGCTGTCATGACACTCACAAGCACTTAGCTCTTGCCCATCGTCACGTGAACTGTTCCAGATTGCGTCTGACTCGCCTTGCGTGCTAGAATGTTGAATGTGGAATGTGGAGTGGCACTCACTAGCAGCCTTAGCGTCGTCCTCCTGCTCGTAGTCCATGATGATCTCGAGTGCTCGCTTGTCATCGTATAAGGGGTAGAGGATCTCGTTGAGGCGCGGGTCGCGTTGCTTCTCGTTCAGGAAGTTCACGAACTGCTCTAGATTGATGCGGTCTGACTTGCCTTGCGTGCTGGAAAACAAAAACACACTAAATTTAGGTACAATTTTTAAGTGTAGGTACCTACCTATCATTATGATTTGAGCTCCATTCATGGAACCGCCGAAAAAGCTCCAAATTTTTGCCACATTTTTGAATTATCGTATAAAATATAGATATATTAAAGACGACATAATATTTGTGGAATGCGCGAGAAGAGCCGCGATTTATCACTCTCAGAACTTTGCCGTTCTTTTGGAGCATCTAGTCTTTAGTCTAGACATTAAGTCTCTCAACGATTTCCTCAATGTCAGCAGTTTCGCCACAATATTTTCGTTCAACAAACTGGATATTGTTCCGTTAAAACTAGTCTTTTTAGGGTTCCGTACCTCAAGAGGAAAAAAGGAACCCGTAAAGGATCAGTTCGTTGTCCGTCTGTCTTTCAACCAACTTTTTCTCGGGAACGCGTGGACGTATCAAGTTGAAATTAAAATCAAATACCCAGGTCTACGGTCCCTTGGTGCTGTAAAAAAAATCAAGCTTCTAAATCAACACAATCAAAAGATACGGGCTATGGTAGTTTATGCCGCATATTTTGCATATTTTGACACTCGCCAATAAATCAGAACCTATAGTAGGTACCCTTTAGCTTATACCCTTCCTCTACCATTGACCTAGAATCATGAATTACGACCTCATATTAAAAGATAAGATCTCTTATTACAACATCAATTTGAGCTTTTTGATTCTTGTTCCACGGATGCCACGGATCGATGCATTCTAAAGCCATTTTCACAATAATTATAATTTATATCTAAATGTACTTACATAGATCTAAACAATTCCTCAATGTCGTTCCTCGGACAGATCTTATGGTACAAGGCGTAGAACTTGTCAAACGTGAAGGCTTCCTTCTCCATGGCTTCATTCTTCCCCGAAGGCAGGCCCAAGTCCGAGAGACACTGGTAGACCATCTTCTCCGTTTTGCCTGAGGCGAATGTTCGTGCGACCACTTTAACTGGGACCTTGCCTTTTGGGTCCGTGAGGAATGATAAGCGCATCCAACTAGAAAATTGATTTTTTTAAATTCTAATCTGACCCCCAAAGAAAAGAGCAAGGGGACAGACCGGAAATTTGTTCGATCTGTCCCCTTATTGGCAACAGGGGACAGATCAAACTTTTTATTCCTATCTGTCCCCTTGAGGGGACCGAACAGGGGAACAGACCGGAATAATTAGTTTATTTTGGGTTAAAGATTTAGTAAGTACAAGTATTAGGGTAATAATAGTACGTTTTCGGAGTAATAGACGGAGAGCTTGGACCATAAATCTTTTTAGGCGGAAAATAATTAGTGTACACGGGTAATTTTTCAGACGGAAGTGCGTTACAGGCTACAGCGCCTACAGCAGTGCTGCTTACATAAAGCTTAATTCCATGCAACATGCGGTATAAAGTCTAGGTAGGCAATGGAAGATAATGGAAACGTGGCCTTATTGGCCTTATACTATGTAAAACCTGTCTCAATCATTGTTACAGTCTCAATTGCTGCGACAATGCATTTTGGCCAATAGCCAAAGAGTCATTACATATTTTACATCAATGCAAAGAGTGATAACCAATTAAAACTGTAGCTATCATTTTTACGTAATAAGACCCCACGTGAGAACTCAATGTCAGAGTAGACAACCCCTTTATTTATGTAGATGCTAAATAAGAACTTTTGTGTCTGGAGATCGTGAGCAACTTTATATCGAAACTAAAATAATATATTAGTTCTGAACTAGGGCTGCCACACGTAGGATAATGATAATAATAATATAGGTAAAATAAATAAAGTAAAGATTTCGTCCGCGTCGATTGATCTTTTTCGGTTCTTGCGAGAAACCTTTAATTTTCCGGGATTAAAAGTAGCCTATGTGTTATTCCAGACTATGATCTATATCTGTGCAATATTTCATCCAAATCCGCTTAGCCGTTCTGTCATGATTGAGTAACCAACATCCATCCATCCAAACTTTCACATTTATAATATTTATTATTATGTATAGATAGTGGATAAATACCTCATATCCATTACGTCCTTATATTTTAATCCGTAAGTCGATACGTCTTGGTTAAGGCTATTTTACGCTTGATCAACAACATGCGATACTGCGGCATGCCACAATGGCGCACTAAGTTGCTTGGACATAACTTCCATACTAATATTATAAATGCGAAAGTGTGTCTGTCTGTCTGTCTGTCTGCTACGCTTTCACGGCCCATCTATTCAACCGATTTTGATGAAGTTTGGTATAGCGGTAGTTTACATCCTGGGGAAGGACATAGGCTACTTTTTATCCCGGAAAATTAAGAAGTTCCCCCGGGAATCAAAAAAACGTAATCCACGCGGACGAAGTCGCGTGCATCATCCAGTGTTTTATATTAAGTATGTAAATGGTCTGTTATAGGCAAGTCTGAATAGTGTGTAATGCCCACAGACCATAGGTTTACTACTCGGTAGTAATGCCTGTGTATTGGTCAATCTTAGATTCGTTCAAACACAAATCTTAGGTTCATAACTTAACTGAAGGTTTCATAACTGAAATCCGCGCAATGATCGCGAGAACGTGCTATACCTATTCGCTCGATAGTCACGATATAACGTTCTGTTAGGATGTAAAACAAGGTGGCAACCCTATTTCTGATAAATGGCCGTAGTCGCATAACTTTCAAACAACTTTTATGCGAAGATATATTTTGCTATTTAAAGGTTATTTCTGAGCTGATGCAAAGTTTTCTTTTTCTCGTTATAGATCTTAATGTATGATGAACAATTTTTCCTTAGCTGACTAAAAATCAAATCAGGGTTCGATCCCCGGCAGAGTCAATTTGGGAATTTACAATTTCTGAATTTTCTCTGGTCTGGCCTGGTGGGAGGCTTCAGCCGTGGCTAGTTTATAGTTACCACCCTGCCAGCAAAGACGTGCCGCCAAGCGATTTAGCGTTCCGGTACGATGCCGTGTAAAAACCGATTAGGGGGTATAGGTTTAATATAACTGCCATACCTCTAAAAGGTTAGCCCGCTACCATCTTAGACTGCATCGTCACTTACCATCAGGTGTGATCGCAGTCAAGGGCTAATTTGTAGTTGATTAAAAAAAATACGTACTGTTTCATAAGGCTGGTGCGGGGGCAAATATTGTTGATCTTATTGTTATGCGTGATGGCGCGAAGCGACTCCTTCCACTCCTTGCCGAAGCAGAACACAAAACACATGCAAAGTCATGCACACATATTGTATTATCATGCAAAAACAACAAAATATAATATCATGCAAGAAAATCTCATCTATAAACAGATTTTATCGACGCTTTTATCAATCAATTCATTATTATAACTACATATCTAATATATAAAAATAAGTCGGGTTTTCCTTCCTGACGCTATAACTCCAGAACGCACGAACCGATTTCCACGGTTTTGCATTCGTTGGAAAGGTCTCGGGCTCCGTGAGGTTTATAGCAAAGAAAATTCAGGAAAAAATTCAACAGAAAAGCGGGAAAATCTTAAACCACGCGGACGAAGTCGCGGGCGTCAGCTAGTTATTTATAATTATGATGATTTTGTAAAAAGCATCCAATTCTTAAAGGACATTGTCCAAATTCGCCTAAGAATACACACGTAATACGTTTGAAATATACAGTAATTCATAGCTTATTTTTTAATCTTTATTCCAAATATTAGAATTCAACGGACACTTCAAATTAATTAAAAATAAATAAATGGGTATTAAATTGACTACCGTACTTTTCCGCCTCTCGATTATTATCCACAGATCAGTAACTTACAGGTTAAAATAATAAACATTACCACCGCTTGAGCGCTAGTTCCGTAACTAAAGAAATAAGATAAAAGAAGCTTGAAGCGCTGAGTGCGCTAGTATTCTAAATCTCGCAACGCCATCTATTGAAAGTACAGTAAATTAATATTTATAACGCCATCTGTAACGTTTTTGGTGAACTACGACGAAACTTGTATTTTCTACATACTGTTTACAGCTCTATTACAATTGGATAAAGATGATATTTGTTTTTCAAGCAGATTGAGTCGAAATAACCTCAAAATTGAAAATATTTTTGGTAATAAATAAATTCTCAGAAGTGTCCGTTGTTTCAATCTGCTCTCAAGTATCAAAAGGTATTATTTTGAACCCAGTATTCAATGTGTTTTGACGGTTGGTTTTTAGGCGAACTTTGTATGGCGACAGGGCAATCTCCTTTGCACGTCAGCATTGACGAAACAAGTTTGGACTATTTTTGGACTGTCATCATAATTTATTGTACATGTTTCTAGCAAATAAACGATTGATTGATTGAAAACCTAAAGTCTACTTTTCCACCACGTGTCAAATAAATAAAATAGAAAGAATCACGGCCCAAGACCGTGTTTTGTGGATATCCATGCAGGAGACCTTCGCCCAGCTGTGGACGTCTATAGGTCTCAAGTCTCAACCTATAGGCGTCCACGGCTTCGCAGATCATTGTCTCAACAACGATGGGAGAAATACTGAAATACGATTTCTTCCATTAGAATTTTGCGAATCTTATTTTATTAGTACACTAGATGATGCCCGCGACTTCGTCCGCGTGGTTTAAGATTTTTTGATTCCCGCGGGAACTCTTTAATTTTCGGGATAAAAAGTAGCCTATGTCCTTCCTCAGGATACATCCTATCCCTGTACCAAACTTCAAAGTCGGTTGAACAGATGAGCCGTGAAAGTGTAGCAGATAGACAGACAGACACACTTTCGCATTTATAATATTAGTATACTAGATTATTTAAATTCCGTCGCCGTATAGCAAATGGTCGGGGAGATAAGTGATTCGAATTCATTTGAATTTCAGAATATAAATAAAAATCGTCCCCCTGTCCCGATAATGTTTTATTGAAACAAAATCTGACTAACAAAGCAGGGGGGGTTACTGCCACAGATATCGTCTTTTCACACGAATTTTTCTATCTCCATTTCCATATTTTGTTTATCTTGTACAACGAAACGGATATAAATAATGGATGGAGAACTTGGAAAAACAATTTTACATTAGGTATCTTTCGTCTACCTACCTTAAATAGTCCCTAACTTGTGGCATAAAAAAAACCAAACAAAAAATAGTAAATAGTTGATTTACGGCTAGATCTTCTTGAATGCATTTGGGATGTATCTCAAAACCTCACATTAAATAAGGGCTCACCATCTCATCACTATCCACCACCAATACCTACGCCTTACATGACCGAACATTTTCGTCTACAACAATAATGCAAAGATATGCAAACAAATGCAAAATAAGCCATGCGAATGTTATTCCATGCACCAGAATGCAGATTAATCATAAATTATCATGCATCATCAAGGCATCATGCGCCATCAATACATGCAATATAAAAGCACCATGCAACAGAAAGCCTGTAAGCTGTTAAATATGCCAAAGCAACATATATATGCGACAGTACGGCATGCCACAAAAATGGAAACATTAATTTTGAGGCCATAAGCACGCGGCAGACTACATAGAGACTACATAGTTCTGTAGAGTTGGAATATTACGGAAAGATAGTTTGCCGACAATACTTGCATTTTAAAATTCAAATCAATGTATAAATTGCTGTTGTGGCTATTTCTGTTTTACTCAATATCTTAACTAAACTAGCGGATCTTAATCTAGTGCTGTCCTTTTCCGCAGGGAGTATTATGAAAGCAATAGATTAAGAGATGTAATTTTAGTTTATTTTAGAAATTGTGTCCTCCAGAATTAGCAACAATCAGCTCACAATACTTGCTACATTTAATTTTTTAATTATAGTAGAATGCGGCATTGTGGCATGCCTCATTGTCGCTCTGTGTTGCTCTAGCGTCAGTCTTGAGGCATCATGCAACACCAAGACACTGATGAAGGCGTGCATCTAGACTTACTGTTTCTTTAGGCACGTCATTGGACACACATTGTTCGCCTTTACGTTGTGTGTGATCTTTCTCAGCCCTTGCAACCATACCTTTATATAACAACCATAAATTGGACCGATTAGATTGAAAAAGTGCCTAATACGTGAGCACATAAGGCGTCATCCATAAAGTGCGTCACACTAATTTCGTGATTTTTTGACCCCTCCCCCGTCCTTGTCACGATTGGTCACATTTGTGAGACCCACCCCTCCCTAGTGTGACGTCACATATCTTGCAATTTTACATCTAGAAAACTCGCCAACAAAACAATTTAAAATTACAGATTTTCATTTTATTGGGTTGTATAAGATTTTGAAATGTGACATCACGAAACTTAGGACTCCTCCCACCCCCTGTCACACAATGTCACACTTCGTCAACCCCCTCCCTCCCCCTTGACGTGTGACGTACTTTATGGATGCTATACATTATGTATGTTATATGCTATTGTAGTTACCTGCTCGTTCATTACCATTGTTACTAAGCTACAGAGTACAGAGGCCACGATTACACTATTAAGTTTTGCTGATGTAAGTCGCAAGGCAAGGCCCGCACTGCGGAAAAAACCTTATTTTCCGCGTACGGATTTCACCTACCACACAGTACGAATGCGGTGAGTGATACAACTCCATACTGCACTTAATATTCGCGCGAATATAATTGACCTAATCAACTAGTGGTTCGCCCCGAACTGAGACCTCGCGGTATCCATAAACTTTTACAGAGCGCCATCTATTGACATCATTGTGAAGTTCTGTTAAAAATACTGAAGCTCATTAAAAATTAAATAATTTCGTTTCCTTATATCCGATCCGATAATATTTATCTAATTTTAGTATTTGTTGTTCCAGTACAGGATATAATTCAAATAATTGATCAAGGTCCAGGCTCAGCCTTTCAGAAAATTGAGAGTTCTGACTTCTGAGGTCAACTTTGGACGTTAGAAAATCTCCACTTTGAAAGCCCCCCATTTCGTCAATTTTTGGGGAAAAATTAAAAAAAAAATATTTTTGGACTCTATTCCTAATTATCTTTAAAATGATTGTGGATATTACGCTTTAAAAAATATTTTACTTCGCATTTGCTTCTATGAGAGCCCCCCTGAAATAAAGATTTTTATAACTTTTTAAGCCATATTCGGCTGGAGGCCATCGGTTTACATATTATATTTAAATGTGAAGTAATTACGTTCAGTAATTCAGAAGTTATAAGGCTCTGACAGACGGACGGATGAACGGAGAAGTGCAAATTCACTTTGAGATGTAGACAAGTTCAAGTAGATCAGAGACCTTCGCTTTGCTCGGTCAATGAGTAACTTACGAAATGTATAAATATTAAAAACTCTTGTAATTCGCGAATCGTATTTATGTAATTGTTAGTTTTTAGGGTTCCGTACCCAAAGGGTAAAAACGGGACCCTATTACTAAGACTCCGCTGTCTGTCTGTCTGTCTGTCTGTCTGTCTGTCTGTCTGTCTGTCTGTCTGTCTCCAGGCTGTATCTCATAAACCGTGATAGCTAGAAAGCTGAAATTTTCACAAATGATGTATTTCCGTTGCCGCTATAACAACAAATACTAAAAATTAAAAAAATATATATATTAAGGGGGGTCCCCATACAATAAACGTGTTTTTTTCGTATTTTTTTGCTCAATATTAAAAACGGTAACAGGTAGACGGTTCAAATTTTCACAGAATACTAACTTGTATATTACCTTTCAAAATAAATAATTAAATATCAATAAAGTAAATATTAAAGGGGGGCTCCCATACAACAAACGTAAATTTTATTTTTAATACGTCATAAATCGTAAAACTTACTACAGGTTTGTACGGAACCCTCGGTGCGCGAGTCCGACTCGCACTTGGCCGGTTTTTTTAAGTACGCTACATATACGTAAAAAAAATGTGTAATCGCGGCCTTATACTTAACATAATATAGACCGTATAGAAACGAGCTTGACGACCTCCGTGGCGCAGTGTTGAGCGCTGCTGTCTTAACGTACGGAGGTCCCGGGTTCGATCCCCGGCAGGGTCAGAAATTTATAATTTCTGAATTTTCCCTGGTCTGGCCTGGTGGGAGGCTTCGGCCGTGGCTAGTTACCACCCTACCGGTAAAGACGTGCCGCCAAGCGATTTAGCGTTCCGGTACGATACCGTGTAGAAACCATATAGGGGTATGGGTTTAATATAACTGCCATGCCCCTAACAGGTTAGCCCGCTACTATCTTAGACTGCATCATCACTTAATTACCATCAGTTGAGATCGCAGTCAAGGGCTAACTTGTAGTGGATAAAAAAAAAAAAGAGCAGACGGTAGAGTTCATTGTCATCCGATAACGTTCGGTAGGTAAGTAATTATTTAAATTTTATTTACATTTGAGTAAACAAAACGTGTTTTGTAAACAACATGTTGATTGTTGACGATTTTAAATACTATGAAGAGAAATTTTGGCTAATTTGGTTGTTATCTCTTGTTGTTTAATTTGCAATAATTACCTGTTCTTTATTCTTTCATTGTTATTTAAATCGATTTTTCTTGGGTACTTTATTTTATATTTTTTATTGCGAGATAGGCTTGCGCTGGGCGCAAGTTCAAGATACACACTGTACTTACCACATAGATTTACCTTCTGTGGCGGATTATAGCGGATTAAACTTCTAGTTTTTTATTAAAAAAAACTATGTTTATTTTATTTACTAGTTTATTTTATATGTTTTTTTTATTACTAGTCACATTATTTTAAACACAAAACGTATTTAATAACTAAAGAGTTACTAAGAAGACCTTTGAAGACTTAAGGAAAATCTGTAAAGACTATTTCGCTAGCTAGGCTATGTACAGCTATGTGATTTAAATATTAAAGCGAGATCTCGAAGTAGGTACAAGCACGATTTTAAACAAAGCAGAATTTCATAGGATTTTCCCTTTTGTTCTTGCTCATATTATACCTAATGGCGATCTTGTTATGCCGTACGTCCGCGGGCTCTTTGAGCCTTTTCCATTACAATTTTCTTTACTTACTTTTATTTTGATGACAGTAATTTCATTGTTTACATGTTTGAAGGGGGCAGAGCAAATAGGTACCTACACAAAAGGGGATTGAACCGATCTGGCGGGTCGCTATGCCAGCTTCCATACAAAAAGGTTCGAACCCCTTGAATTTTTATAAATAATTTACATATTATATTATTGTATCTAGTTTAATTTTGTACCCAGTTTTATTTAAATTATAGCGTATAGTATAGTTATAAAAAAAAGTGCATTATTAATTTAGAATACCTACATGACAGTAGTTCTTAAAAAAAATCAATGTTTTAATTTTCATAATATTGTTAAATACAACAATCGCATTTAAAAATATAAAACAAGGATGAAGGTTGCTGACGAATTATTTTTTATCCTCTTCAACGCGAAGTAAGTACCTAGTACCTACTGCGGGGCTAGAATGGGCCGGAGATAAAAATTTTATCCCCCGATTTTATCCACTGACAAGAGATAATAGTAGATTGTATTATTAGGGAGCAAAATTATATTTTTACGGCGAGGGCGCTTTTCTGAGCGTAGCGAGGGATTCTTTATTAGAATCCTGAACGTAGCGAAGGATTCAAAGTACGTCGCCCGAGCCAAAAATATATTGGCGCCCGAGTGATACACTCTACTTTTCATCACCCTGTATGAGAAAATTTGGTTCCCGCGGGAACTCTTTCATTTCCCGGGATAAAAAGCATATGTGCTATTTCCAGACTATAATCTATCTCTGTGCCAAATTTTATCCAGATCCGTTTTTTTTTTTTTTTTAAATATATATATCCACTACCTTTACTTTCCTTACCTTTCGTTAGTTAAAATTCAGAAATTATAAATTCCTAAATTGACCCTGCCGGGGATCGAACCCGGGACCTCCGCACGTTAAGACAGCAGCGCTCAACACTGCGCCACGGAGGTCGTCAATTTGCGTTGGCGCTGAACACTAAGATTTTCCAAATTCAATAAGTGCGCGGCAAACATAATTGCGGCGCACTTACGAGTATAAAGAGGATTAAAAACTCATTACTGCCCGCTAAAAGTTTCTTATAGAAAACACCACCTAAACAGCGGCGCACATAAAGGCGAACCAAGTCGTCCTTTTCGAATACATGGGATGAAAAATTAACTTATCCACTTCTCAGAGCACGGCAACAGGGGAGAGGAGAAGTTTATCCCCGTTTGACATTTCACGGGGACTCGGGGGACTATTTATCCACCGTTATTTAGCGTTTTTATTTATTTATTTAGGAATAAACTAGTGGTTCGCCCCGAACTGAGACCTCGCGGTATCACAGAGCGCCATCTATTGACATCATTGTGAAGTTCTGTTAAAAATATCATCATCATTAAATCTTAAATAATTTCGTTTCCTTATAATATATATCTAATTTTAGTATTTGTTGTTCAAGTGCAGGATATAATTCAAATAATTGATCAAGTTTCAGGCTTGAGAGTTCAGAAAATTGAGAGTTCTGAGGTCAACTTTGGACGTTAGAAAATCGCCACTTTGAAAGCCCCCCATTTCGTCAATTTTAGGGGAAAAATTAAAAAAAATATATTTTTGGACTCTATTCCTAATTATCTTTAAAATGATATACCGCAACCCTATGTAACGCTATAAAAAATATTTTACTTCGCATTCGCTTCTATGAGAGCCCCCCTGAAATAATCTATATATATAAAATTCAAAGTCCTGACTGACTGACTTATATATCAACGCACAGCCTAAACCGCTGTGGCTAGAAACTTGAAATTTTGACAGTAGGTTCGTTTTGTGACGTAAGCGCTCACTAAGGAAGGATTTTTCAAAATTCCACCCTTAAGGGGGTGAAATAGGGGTTTAAAGTTTGTATGAAAGTCCGTCATTTCTCAAGTTATATCAACGAAACTTGGTATTTTGGCTTTCGGTAAAAAATAAAGAAATACGTATTTTACAGTTTTTCGAAATTCCACCCCCAAAGGGGTAAATTGGGGTTGAAAGTTTGTATGAAAGTCCTTCATTTCTCAAGTTATAGCCATGAAACTTAGCATTTGGGCTTTCAGTTAGATATAAAGAAGTAAGTACTTCACCATTTTTGAAATTTCAACCCCCAAAGGAATTGAATAGGGGATGAAAGTTTGTAACAAAGTCCTTCATTTCTCAAGTTATATCAACGAACCTTGGTATTTTGGCTATCGGTAAAAAATAAAGAAGTACGTGTGTCAAAATATTTAAAAATATCACCACCAAAGGGGTTAAATAGGGGTTGAAAATTTGAGTGAAAGTCCGTCGTTTTTCAAGTTATCGCCCTGAAACTTGGTATTTGGGCAACCGATTTAAATTTATGAAATACGTATTCCACAGTCTTGAAATTTCTATCCCCAAGGACGTTTAATAAAGAGTTTGTCCTTCAATCACGCCGCAACAGAGCAACGGATCGATGTGATTTTTTGCATGGGTTGAGGTATAGTTGAGGATCTGGAGAGTGACATAGGCTTCTTTTTATCCCGGAAATGAAGGAGTGCCTGTGGGAATTAAAAAAACTTATGCCACGCGAACGAAGTCGCGGGCGTCCTCTAGTGATTTTTATAACTTTTTAAGCCATATTCGGCGGAAGGCCATCGGTTTACATATTATATTTAAATTTGAAGTAATTAAGTTGAGCAATTCAGAAGTTATAAGGCTCTGACAGACGGACGGACGGACGGACGGACGGACAAGTGCCAATTCACCCAAGTAGACTCAGAGACCTTCGCTTCGCTCGGTCAAAAATTTATCCTTTCCTCGGGGAGATAATTGTCTCGGCCCATGCTAAGGGGGCTCACAGCATACCATACTCTACCAGCCCCCGGGGCTGGTAGAGTATGTTATGCTGTGCTTTCAACTAACAAATTTTCAGAAAAGGAAAAACACATGTACCTACTCACGACAGGTACGACGTCGCATCCTGGTACGATACGATGACGGCACGACGTCACGCCATAAATACGTCGTGCCGCGCATCGCACCACGATGCGACGTCGTGTCGTGTCGTGATTTTATTATGATGCACTTCGTTTTCCACGACATGACGTTGCATCGCGTTACTACTCACGACGTCGCAACTCGCAACGTGCCACGATGCGACGTCTTATCGTGTGTTTGTGTTTTGGCCTGCACAATTGGGTATTTGACAACTATTCAAATAAATAATTATTTTTTAGTGATTATTAAATAGAGGATCTCCCAAAAGTCGTAATATCCACGTCCCCTGTTAGTTTGATGTTGAATAACTATTTTAATATATCAAATAAAGTAAAAAACCGGCCAAGTGCGAGTTGGACTCGCGCACCGAGGGTTCCGTACAAACAAACCTGTAGTAAGTTTTAAATTATTAAAAAAAACTACTTACTAGATCTCGTTCAAACCAATTTTCGGTGGAAGTTTGCATGGTAATGTACATCATATATTTTTTTAGTTTTATTATTCTCTTATTTTAGAAGTTACGGGGGGGGGGACCAACATTTTACCACTTTGGAAGTGTCTCTCGCGCAAACTATTCAGTTTAGAAAAAAATGATATTAGAAACCTCAATATCATTTTTGAAGACCTATCCATAGATACCCCACACGTATGGGTTTGATGAAAAAATAATTTTTGAGTTTCAGTTCTAAGTATGGGGACCCCCAAAATTTATTGTTTTTTTTCTATTTTTATGTGAAAATCTTAATGCGGTTCACAGAATACATCTACTTACCAAGTTTCAACAGTATAGTTCTTATAGTTTCGGAAAAAAGTGGCTGTGACGTACGGACGGACAGACAGACAGACAGACAGACATGACGAATCTATAAGGGTTCCGTTTTTGCCAAATTTGGCTACGGAACCCAAAAAGTGCGTCGAACTTTGATGACGTCTCACGTCACTATTCAATGTTTTATACATAGGGTATGTTAAATACACTGCGAGCACTGTAAAGTCCCCAGTAAGAGCACTGAACAGTGCTCGCAGTGCTTAAATCGGAACACCCACATAATCCCATACAAAGCTCGCGTTTTGACGTTTGAAAAAAAGTTGCTGATTTAAGACTAGTTGTCAAATAGGTACCCAATCAATGCATTCGTCCAGCCATGTTTCAGTTTTCTCGCTGACGTCCACAAGAATAGTAAAATGGTCGTCGGTTATACAAATTGTATGATATATTATGTATAATCTATACTGTTAGATGGAAACTTAAAAACGATTTATATAATACTAGATGATGCCCGCGACTTCGTCCGCGTGGATTAAGGTTTTTTGATTCCCGCGGGAACTCCTTAATTTTCCGGGATGAAAAGGAGCCTATGTCCTTCCCCGGGATATAACCTACCTCTATACCAAATTTCAGCAAAATCGGTTGAAAAGATGGGCCGGGAAAGCGTAGCAGACAGACAGACACACTTTCGCATTTATAATATTACTAGCTGATGCCCGCGACTTCGTCCGCGTGGATTAAGGTTTTATGATTCCCGCGGGAACTCCTTAATTTTCCGGGATAAAAAGTAGCCTATGTCCCTCCCCGGGATATAATCTACCTCCATACCAAATTTCAGCAAAATTGGTTGAAAAGATGGGCCGGGAAAGCGTAGCAGACAGACAGACACACTTTCGCATTTATAATATTAAGTATGGATGGTTCGAGTATCATTGCCTGCATAATGTACGGTGGCAACATTGCTCTATGGGCTGGACTGGGATGACGTGACGTTAATAACCTGGGTCTGTGTGTAAATTGCTGAATTAAAGTATATTGAAATGGATAACCAGTGTTTGGATTTTATGATGAAACCGATTAGGTATATGGGTTTAATATAACTGCTATGCCCCTAACAGGTTAGCCCGCTGCCATCTTAGACTACATCATCACTTACCATCAGGTGAGATCGCAGTCAAGGGCTAACTTGTAGTGGATAAAATAAAAAAAAAAAACCAATACATAGAACACATACCGTGGCAGTGTTCGCGTCCGCACAGACGACGTGCTGGTAGTTTATGTTGATGTAGTCGGTGCCGCTGCATATTGTTAGCGACTTCTCTTCCAAGTCTTTCCCGTGTTTCTTTTCGAGCTTATCGCTTAGTTTGGCATCCTGAAATAAAATTACATAAGCATAAGTCTTATACCACCACTACAGCCCATTAACATCCCACTGCTGGGCACAGGCCTCCACTCTCATACGAGAGAGGGAATTAGACCTTAGAGCAGTTCCGGATTAACCCTTAATCAAATTAATAGGGCACCACGCCTAGGGGGCACCAGAGCCAGCACCAAAAAAAAAAAAACTAGCTCATGAAAGGTAGGTAAGGCTGTTTGAACTAGCCTATAAATATAAAAAAAAAACCGGCCAAGTGCGAGTCGGACTCGCGCACCGAGGGTTCCGTACAAACCTGTAGTAAGTTTTACGATTTATGACGTATTAAAAATAAAAATTACGTTTGTTGTATGGGAGCCCCCCTTTAATATTTACTTTATTGATATTTAATTATTTATTTTGAAAGGTAATATACAAGTTAATATTCTGTGAAAATTTGAACCGTCTACCTGTTACCGTTTTTAATATTGAGCAAAAAAATACGAAACAAACACGTTTCTTGTATGGGGACCATATATATTTTTTTAATTTTTAGTATTTGTTGTTATAGCGGCAGCGGAAATACATCATTTGTGAAAATTTCAGCTTTCTAGCTATCACGGTTTATGAGATACAGCCTGGAGACAGACAGACAGACAGACAGACAGACAGACAGACAGACAGCGGAGTCTTAGTAATAGGGTCCCGTTTTTACCCTTTGGGTACGGAACCCTAAAAACGAAGTCGCGATGCCTACTTAAATAAACTTGAAATTTTTCGTATGGAATTTTCATGGAATTAGGTAAGTATAACGCTGTGGGAGTTTTATTGAAAAACATATTATAACGTAGGCTCTTGGTTTGAACGAATTAATGATTGCGTCGGTTATCCCATTAACCCCGGCGTATGTACCTACACGTGTCGGGGGAGGTTGGGGGCTGGTCGGCACGTGTAGATACATACGTTATTACACAATAACGTACATATTTACACGTGTGATATTGTTTGTTGGTTTGTCCTTCACTCACACCGCAGTCCGCAACAGAGCAACGGATCGACGTGATTTTTGCATGGGTATAGTTGAGGACCTCTAGAGTGACATAGGCTTTTTATCCCCGAAAACTTATTTCACGCGGACATCAGCTAGTATTATCATAGACACACTTTCGCATTCACTGTAATCTATTGTATAATATCTTCTCAATATATACGTTTATAATTAAATATTTAAAATCCTTTTAATATTTGTTTATATTTCTTTAATGTTTACTCACATAATATTTAGTTTGTTGCTTCTCTTGTTTTGGCGTTGAATATGAATAATACAATATGTGATTTTGCTTTGACTTATGTTTAGTGAAATAAAGATTTGTTAATTGTTGTTAAAGTTTATAGAGGTATAAGTATATTCGCATCCGTTGGATGTGACGTCACCCGGGTCACGGCTGAAAATCAGCGTACCTAGGTACGGGTGCATTCATAAGTATGATGCTGGGCACACGGCTGAGCTGTACACCCATTCCGGGTGGTGTCACAGACAAACATATTTGTGTGTACAGATATGTATGACAGGTGTTTGTCTGCAACACCATTTTTGAATAAATGTATTTTCTTTCTTTCTTTTCTTTGTATAAGAGTATGGATTCATAAACAGACACTTCAATTCAAATATTTGTATTGCTAACCCGCATTGGAGCAGCGTGGTCCCCACCACTCTAAGGCAGTGCCGGATTAACACATTTTGATGCCCTAAGTACTTCATGCCTGTGGTGCCCCCCACCGCCGATTGTAAGTAATAAGTACCTATATATGAATGAATGAATGAATGAATGAATAGAGGTTTAATGAATTCCATACAAAGATAATATTAGTTACCTAATTACACATTATTAATAAATTTAGAATTGCTTAAAAAAATAATTATGGCTAGTAAAAGATATAAAATGTCTTATAATGTTAAATTAGAATTAGTGTGTGTATTTTGTATGAACCCCCTTCGGGTAAAAATGTATGGTAAAAATGTATGGTACCTATATATACGTTTCTATAAAACTAAAGAAAAAAATCTATACTAATACTCTATTTTGAATGGATGAATGGATGGATGGATGGTTTGATACTCAATCAAGCCAGAAAGTCTGATCGGATTTGGACAAAATTTGACACAAAGATAGATTATAGCCTGGAATTAACCACGCCTAAGCCTGCATTAAGTATAACCATAGAACCAAGCGACATGAACCTAGCTGACACGTCCTCCGATTGTGTAAGCAAATAGTAATGGGAACCGTTTGTCAAACGTTATATAACTCCGCCTGTCTAATGAGTTAAACCATTGATGTAGAATTTTTGAGTTAAACCATAGGAATAGGGAATACTAGTTAAACCTCAGAATTAATCTGAGACCTAAACCTCAAAAAGTTATCCTCAAACAGTTCGAGCATTATTACGTTTTGAGCTGTCAAATGATTACGATTTGGGGCCTCTGACATGGTCATTAGCAATACGAATGGCGTCATAAACGCATATTACCTTTGGCACTCCGCCAGACCTTACGTCGCTGACTTGGCACAGCTCAATCACGTCTCCATCCTGTAACAAATTACAAAATAGGTATTTTAATGACATTGACAAATTGGGACAAATAATTTTTTTCGTACCACTTGCTCAAAAAAGTGACATTCTATGCCACAAAAAGCGAACATAACAATAGTCATTTTTAATCTGTTAAAAACAGGGAAAGAAAATTGTACTGAATTTCATTCATCCTCTAGGGGGAGAATGTGATTTAAATTTGGAATACTTACCGAAATTTATACTGAACTACATCTGTGTTTACACCATTGAGTTTGTATATAAAGCATTATACATCTTTTTGAAAAAGGAATACGCATTTATTATGCAGTTATGATTATTAAATAAAATGACGAAAACCGACGGGATCGTATTCAGCTTGATGCCTTTGCTTTTCCGACAAAAAAATATTAGTCTAGGAATTTGCCGCGTTTTTGTTTTCTTCAAATACATAAACGTTAATGTAACTCTCTCTATTAATAATTGGACCAATGTTTCGAATGTTAACTTTTACTTTTAATTGTCATTATTTTTAACTAGCTGATGCCCGCGACTTCGTCCGCGTGGATTAAGGGTTTTCGGTTCCCGCGGGAACTCTTTAATTTTCCGGGATAAAAAGTAGCCTATGTGCTATTCCAGACTATAATTTATCTCTGTGCCAAATTTCATCCAGATCCGTTCAGCCGTTGGAGCGTGATTGAGTAACAAACATCCATACATCCATACATCCATCCAAACTTTCGCATTTATAATAATACTAGCTGATGCCCGCGACTTCGTCCGCGTGAATTGAGGTTTTTTGGTTCCCGCGGGAACTCTTTAATTTTCCGGGATAAAAAGTAGCCTATGTGTTATTCCAGGCTATAATCTATCTCTGTGCCAAATTTCATCCAGATCCGTTCAGCCGTTGGGGCGTGATTGAGTAACAAACATCCATCCATACATCCATCCAAACTTTCGCTACTTTCGCTACTTTTATCAGTATAGATTTATTTGATAAATGCTTATCTCATATTATTATTGTGTTAATTTTTTCGCAAATGGTACGAAAAGTAGAGTATTTTCCTCGGTGATAAAGCTGTCTTAGTCTTGGGTGAACTTAAATCCCTCGCTACACTCAGGACTCGTCTTAAATCCCTCGCTTCGCTCGTGATTTAAGTTTTTAACACCCTCGCTACGCTCGGGAGTAAACCTCGAGTCCTTCGTTACGCTCGCGATTTAAATCGTCACCCGCGACAGAAGACACTGCTTTATCCCCTTGGTTAATAATCTACTATTTTTCACCATCTAATCACATTGGGGCTGGAACCTCCTTTTAAGTGTATTTATGTACCTACCTGTGTCAGGAGATTCCGCTCTTCTATACATAGAGTAAAGTAATGTAACTGAAACCTGCCTAATAAATCTGCTTCTATATCATTCAGAGTAATCACAAGAGTTCTATTAAAAACATTTTTCTGACAATAATTATTATTAACATTCATTATTCTATTTTAATTTTAAACATTTTAAAAATATAAATGTTACGGAAGGTGTATTAAAATGGCCAAAACCATTAAAATGGCCAACCAAAGAGTGAATAGGCATCTTCTAGGCAAGCGCGTTCCAACCTAGAACTCATCATTGCTTTGTACTAAGCATGATTGTCGTCAAGCGCAAGCCTATCACCAATAAAAAAAAAAAAACCTCAATGCACGCGGACGAAGTCGCGGGCATCAGCTAGAACTTATGTATGTAAATCTCCGTTCAAAACGGATGCTAATTGCTATTGTATTGCCAGAGGCTCATCCCCACGATTTCCGCGCTACATCGGGGAGACATCCGCTAGGCAGCCGACACGCAATATCCGCGCAGTCCACACCATTCCCGGAAGCTCCAAGCTACCCCCAAAGGAAATGAACTTCCCAGTTTACACGTGTTAGAGGGAAAAATTAAAGCGAATTGTTCATGGCATCACTGCCTCTACGACGGTCGACTCTGTTGTAGAGCTGGCAACACTAGTGTACGTTAGATCGCTGGGAAAATGACCGCCGTATTTGTGTGAATTGCTAAATAAAAGTATAAGTACCTGGATGACCGAGATTTGCTCGGTATTTTTTTTTGGTAAAAAAACAAAACAATAAAAAAACAAACACAAAAAAATCGGACTTGAGACATCTGGACTCGAACCGGGGTCTTCTGGTTTCGGGACCGCGCGATTTCCCACCTGAGCTATTATAACCTTGTAGATGGTGGCGATCATAATAGTTTTTCACTGCCTGAAAACACGGATAGATCGCCCCCGAAATACTTAAAATTCATGAAAATCGTTGGAGCCGTTTCCGAGATTCAGTTGTGGATAACCAGTGTTTCTTTTTAATACACGCTTGCACTTTGTAGTTTTAACGGGCCGCGGTATCCCGACTTTCCCTCTCTCTCGCATATTACCTAAAATAATTATAAAAAGTAGCCTATGTCCTTTCCCGGGATACAAACTATCCCCATAACAAATTTCATCAAAATCGGTTGAACAGATGGGCTGTGAAAGCGTAGCAGACAGACAGACGGACAGACGAAGTGGCGGGCATCATCTAGTTTGTATAACTGGAAGTTCACAGTACCGAAGCTCACAAAGGATTCAAAAATAACTAAAACTTGGAGACTTTCCCTAGTAATATTTCCCGCTTTGAGTTCGGTAGCTCTTTTCCAAGTTCTTTACCGCGATTGTAGGTCTTAAAAGTCCTTTCAGAGTTCTTTAATTCGACGGTAGGTCTCAAGTCCTTTGCCGAGTCCTTTACCGAGTCCTTTACCGCTATTTCGTAGCACTGTAGCACCTTTCTAGAGATTGTTATTTCTTTTGTAGAGCCATTTCGTTTCAAAGAATGGGTAATTCAGTATTTTATAAGTATCAGGTGGCAGAGAGCTTGTCGAGATAAGACTGCCTTTGCAGTTCGCCTATATAATTATTAGGTATATCTCGGCCTATAATTACTTTGATAGTTTTTTTAAGGAAGAACAAATGGAAAGCCTTTCCTTTGTGGACAAAATTATTTAAAATTTATAATTTTCCTCCTACGAAAATTGCTTCATTATTTTAATAAAACAATCCGAAAATTTGCTCTATTCTGACCGGTAATACCCAAATAAGAAATCAGATCATTTCAATATGTAACCCATACAAACACACCTTTGTATGGGCCGTGTTTATTTGTATGTATACAAGTTTATAACCTGAAAGTTACATAGCTGTAACTTAAAGAATTACGGAAAATCAAAGAATTACCACGGAAACGGACGTACCCACAGGCATCATCTAGTATATATAATATTAATGTAAGATGCAAATACACGTCATTGATGCACAGTTCAAACTGATTTTTACTTCCAAAAAATAGGAGGTTCTCAATTCGGTAAGTATTGCTTTTATATTCTCTTTGAAATCGTCAAAGGTATACCTACCTACCTATGTTTATCTGAAATCATAGCTGCTTTGTCGTAGGCGAGTAAAAGCCTATGTAGATTGTAGCATCATACAAGTTGAATACATCTAGGTCGCAACCGACAGTTTCAATAGAACTGTCAGGGCGCGTAAGCGACACGCATTGTGTTCCGCATATCGATATCGGTACAATCTCTGTTCAATTCACTACACTTCACTACCTGGCATTCATTTCACATCAAGCTTTCAAAGGGAATTAAAGGATCACACACAACCGCAAGAGGGGTTGGAATAGGGTTGCCAATGGCATCGATTCTGGCAAATTGACCATTTGGTCAAGTCCTCTTTTTCCACAGATTGTCCTTCCATCCTCCCTCCCCTCATCAACCGAATACTCTCTTTTTCGCCGATATTGTACTTGTACTTTGACTTTATTTTTAAGACTAGCGGTTGGCTTGCTTGCAAACAAACCTTTTGACGACCTCCGTGGCGCAGTGTGTAGCGCTGTTGTCTTAACGTGCGGAGGTCCCGGGTTCGATCCCCGGCAGGGTCAATTTGGGAAATTATAATTTCTGAATTTTCCCTGGTCTGGCCTGGTGGGAGGCTTCGGCCGTGGCTAGTTACCACCCTACCGGCAAAGACGTGCCGCCAAGCGATTTAGCGTTCCGGTACGATGCTGTGTAGAAACCGAATAGGGGTATGGGTTTAATATAACTGCCATGCCCCTAACAGGTTAGCCCGCTACCATCTTAGACTGCATCATCGCTTACCATCAGGTGAGATCGCAGTCAAGGGCTAACTTGTAGTGGATAAAAAAAAAAAAAAAAAAAAAAACAACCTCTAAGAAAATTATTGTTCAAAAAAGTAGTGTCCGACCGAAGTTAAATTTCTGGCTGGAGCCGAAGTTGATTAATCGGCTATCGCAAATTTAGCCCGAAGCCAAAGGTTTGGCCGAAGATGTTTTTTTGACCGTAAGTGGCCGAAGCCGTAGGTTTGGTCGGTACAGGAAACTAAATTTTTGTTAACTTTATTTTGAAGTACAAACCGATATTACCGATAGAGATACCATTTCCATTAACATTACAAAATGTCTGTTCATTTATCACCTGCACCTATCTCCTAAAGGAGGTCATTTGACAAATGTACCTCCTTCATTTTGCAGGGAGCGACAACCCTGCTAGGGCTGCCACTTAGCGTGAAATGGGGTCGGTTAACGTATCCTTTTCATGTTTAAGGGTAATCAGTGCGGTCATCAAACCGGAGGTTGAGGGCGTTGATTGGAATAAGGGTGTAATATACCCTTTTTTCCGTTGGAGGAGGAAAATCATCATGGATGCCAAACAATGGCATGCCCGACTTCACTCCAGGTGGATTTTATACTTACGGACTAACAACCTTCCGGGTATTCATCTGAAAGAAAGGTAGGTTAAATAAAGCTTTCTAAATACCTACCAGTAATTATTTACCTACTTTTTAGGGTGCCGTACCAAAGGTGCCAACGGGACCATATCACTAAGCCTCCGCTGTCAGTCCGTCTGTCTGTCAGCAGGGTGTATCTCATGAACCGTACCTAATAGAAAGACATTTGAAATTTTCACAGATTGCGTATTTCTATTAACAACAAATAATAATAAAAGAATAAAGAATAAACGTGATTTTTGAACGCCTCTCTTGTTCTCATTTTGATATGGTCAGCAAAAGTTGACTAGGTATTTCATGAAAGGCCACGATTTACTTACTTCGGGGGTTATTTTATTTTTTTGTTTTGAGATTGTTACTTTACGGGGACGGGCGCTAATGTGGCCTGTGGGACGCAACATGCGCAGACACATTGGCCCCGTCTCATATCAGGGAGACAGCATCAAGGCCGGGAGCCGCAGCAGAAAAGGCTGAAACCGGCAAACGGCGGAAGTATGCCTCTCTCATAGAGAGTTACATATTTGTTCCGTTTGCCGTGGAGACCCTGGGGCCGTGGAGTCTTAGTGCCAAAATTTTTTTGCGATATATTTCATCGCGGTTGATTGCCTCATCTGGTGACAGAAGGGCTGGCTCATTTTTTGCGCAAAGGATCAGCCTGGCTGTCCAGCGCGGAAATGCAGCCAGCATTCTCGCCACCATTCCACGCGGGCATGGTTTATATAGTAACTAGAGGATGCTCGCGACTTCGTTCGCGTGGCATAAGTTTTTTTAATTCCCGCAGGAACTCCTTAATTTTCCGGGATAAAAAGTAGCCTATGTCACTCTCCAGGACCTCAACTATACCCACACAAAAAATCACGTTGATCCGTTGCTCTGTTGTGATTGAAGGACAAACTCTCTATTTAACATCCTTGGGGATAAAATTTTCAAAAACTGTGAATCACGTATTTTTTCATTTCAAACCGAAAGTCCAAGTGCTAAGTTTCATGGCTATAACTTGAAAAATGAAGAACTTTCATACAAACTTTCAACCCCTATTTTATCCCTTTTGGGGTGCAATTTTGAAAAACTGTGACATACTTATTTATTCGTTTTTAACCGGTAGCTCATATACCAAGTTTCATGGATATAACTTGAGAAATGACGGACTTTCATACAAACTTTAACCCCCTATTTCACCCCCTTAGGGGGGAAATTTTGAAAAATCCTTCCTTAGTGAGCGCCTACGTCACAAAAGGAACCTACTGTCAAAATTTCAAGTTTCTAGCCCCAGCGGTTTAGGCTGTGCGTTGATATATAAGTCAGTCAGTCAGGACTTTGAATTTTATATATATAGATTAGGTTAGGCTAGCTAGGTTTATTGTTTCTATTGTATTGTTTTCAAAAAAAATTTAAATAAAAAATACTTACACAAAAAAAAAAGTTTACCTACTCCGGAATTCACAGCGAACCGGTAGGTACATACTTATATTATATATTCTTGAGACCACTTGACCTGATCTTTTGACCCTTAGTGATGAAAATCTGCGCGGAATAAGCAAGGTCAAGGGTCATTCACGTTCACCGAATATGTGTGAAATCTGAATGGATACTTGTTCCACTTCCATAAGAGGGTATTTTCCCTACTTGTTAAGTAACGTACCTACCTTGTTACAAATTCCTAGTCTTATTTCTTGAAAAAAGTCTAGATGAAGTTTCGTACGCGTGGATTTACTTTAAAAAACTTCGCTTTGCCGATTTTACGATGGCCCATTTCGACCTTATCGTATTACTTACGATGGCCCATTTCGACCTTATCGTATTACTTACGATGGCCCATTTCGACCTTATCGTATTACTTACGATGGCCCATTTCGACCTTATCGTATTACTTACGATGGCCCATTTCGACCTTATCGTATTACTTACGATGGCCCATTTCGACCTTATCGTATTACTTACGATGGCCCATTTCGACCTTATCGTATTACTTACGATGGCCCATTTCGACCTTATCGTATTACTTACGATGGCCCATTTCGACCTTATCGTATTACTTACGTCAACTGCCTCGTTGCTCTATTGGGTAACGTGTTCGACTGCAGCCGACGAGGTCCCGGGTTCGAGTCCCGGGTCGGGCCATAACAAGTATTGGATTTTTCTGGCAAGAAATTTTCAGTAGGTACTAGCCCTGAGTTAGGAAGTTGGCGGTGTTTAACCCCCGTGCCTCGGAGAGCACGTTAACTCGTCGGTCCTGCGCCTGACCTCTCACCGGTCGTGTCGGATTGTCCCATCGGGCTATGAGAGTAAAGGCACAGAGAGTGCACCTGTGTATGCGCACACACTTGTGCACAATAATATCTCCCGCGCAGATGGCTAATCTCTCTGGAGATAGGCCGCCGTGGCCGAAATCGGTCGGAAGGACATTATCACTAGTCGTCACAAAAACCTCGGCCATTCTTGACGATCTCGTATCGGTGTAATCATACTTAATATTATAAATGCGAAAGTGTGTTTGTTTGTCCTTCAATCACGCCGCAACGGAGCAACGGATCGACGTGATTTTTGGCATGGGTATAGTTGAGGACCGGAGAGTCACTTAAGCTACTTTTTTCCCGGAAAGTTAAGGAGTTCTCGCGGGAATCCAAAAAAACTGAAACCAAGCGGACGAAGTCGCGGGCATCAAGCTAGTGTTCTATAATTAATGTGGACGTATTGTGGACGCCAAAAATTTTCCTGCGACCGTGACGTCAGGAAGCCCGCATTTCAGCCAGTAGCTACATACTTGTTTACCTTTTTTTCTAGTTAAGGAAAGACAGCTTTATTTATTTAGAAGCCATATTTGTTTGTGAGAATATAGGATGATAATGTTTAGATTTAATTAAAATTAGAACCGCATATTCCGTCAACAAACGCAGGCGTACAAACTTTGAGTTACGTTTTTAATAACTTACTAGAAATAGATAGATTTTATTAAACAATACGCAAAAGATAAGAAGGTTACACAGAAGGGCGGAAAGGCTAAAACAATCTCTTCGAGACAACAAGAGCGCGAAATAGTGCAAAAATCTGATCATTAAAATATACATTGACTTATTATATCATATATTATGTATACTACTACATATAAGTCAATGAAAATACATATAAATACATACTGTATACATAAAAATTAAGTAATCATACTAATATTATAAATGCGAAAGTGTGTTTGTTTGTTGGTTTAGGTTTGTCCTTCAATCACGCCGCAACAGAGCAACGGATCGACGCGATTTTTGGCATGGGTATAATAGTTGAGAACCTGGAGAGTGACATAGGCTACTTTTTATCCCGGAAAATTAAGGGGTTCCCGCAGGAATAAAAAAAATTAAACCACGCGGGCGAAGTCGCGGGCATCAGCTAGTACATAATAATATTATCTATACTAATATTATAAAGAGGTAAAGTTTGTGAGTTTGTGAGGTTGTAGGAGGTAATCTCTGGATCTACTGAACCGATTTTGAAAATTCTGTTACCAATAGAAAGCCACATTATTTGTGAGTGTCATACCTAGGCTATATATTAACCAGAAAAATTAGGCAGTTATCGTTTGAATTTAAAAAAAGTTTTTCACGCGGACGAAGTCGCGGGCATCTGCTAGTGTGATTTAAGACAGTTTAGTAATTAGTTTTTTTGAATCATTTATTGAAAACTGAGAGCTCTTTTCAGATCTACAATGTCGCTAATTCTGTTGAACAATGATTTCGAAACAAATCTAAAAGGACAACAACAATTGCACACACAAAACCTGTCAATTTAGTGTTAAGAGATTGTGTAGATACAACAGCACCATTCCTACACTTAATCCTACAGCCGTTATGGCAAATGTTCAACTGAAATAGTTTAATATGGGCCACCTGAAGCTTTTATTGATCTATAAAGAAACTAAACTCGTTTTTCAACACGACTTTGAGATGAAACGAAATAGAAGCTTTTTGAAGTAAACAAGACCGCAGCGCCAGCGCTGGACAATTCGATTGATAAGGCTGTTTCAAATATTGATACAAGTCCCTTAGTCTACAAGTTCATGCGGTAATATTTGCAATGTGTAAGTACTCAACAAGTATTTCGCAATTCACCTTTTTTGTTAAGCATAATATATATCTACTTAGTAATTAAATTAAATAAGCTCACGATTTAAAAAGATACATTTTTACATCTTCTGTTTGTAAAATTTAATAGGCGTAAGTTAGCCTAAGTATATGTACCTACGTAAAAATTATGTTCCATATTTAGTAATTTTCTACAGAATGTGTGTAACAAAAATTATTGACAATAACGAATTTATAAAATCAATGAATTATTAGGATCTTGCGTCAAAAATAAATCACTATGTATATATAGCTATTTGCCAAAAGACGTATTATCCACGTCCCCTGTTAGATAACCATTTTCGCCTTATTTTTCCGGAGTAAAAAGTAGCCTAGTCAACTATACCCAGTCCCATGCCAAAAATCACGTTGATCCGTTGCTCCGTTGCGGTGTGATTGAAAGACAAACCAACAAACAAACACACTTTCGCATTTACAATAGGTACTTGTATGATAAGCAGATAAGTTCTGTGAGTCAGTCAGTAACCTGTTTATTTCGTTGTCACAGTTACAAAACTAAGTACAAAAAAAAAAAAATTGTAGGTAGGTATTATTTAATCCGTGCGTTACAAGTCCTCGCTAAATGTTTGATTCCAGTCAATTTTGGCTTTATACCTACTTACTTTATTAAAATCTTAATTTGGAAAGAACGAACGTCTTTCTGGACATGGTTCTGATGTTAAAGGTATATCAGTAGTCCACAGAACAAAAATATGTAACTACATAGTAGGTAATAAGCTGATTTCTTGTTCTGTGAGTTAGTCAGTGACCACCTATTTTCGTTATTAGTTGTCACAGTTACAAAACTAAGTATTATTTAATCCGTGCTGTTAATGTTACAAGTCCTCGCTCGCCCTGGATAGTTAATTGTAGCAGGTCATACAAGTTAGGACCGCGAAGTATATGACCTAGATACTCAGGTTACTACATACGGCACTAAACTTTAGTTTGTGTAACATCATTAGCGGTAGAGACACTCCGGCCCTCACCTGCAGGGCTAGCATGGGCCGGAGATAAAAATTTTATTCCCCGATTTTGTCCACTGACAAGAGATAAAATTAACTTATCCACTTCTCAGAGCACGGCAACAGGGGAGAGGAGAAGTTTATCCCCGTTTGACATTTCACGGGGACTCGGGGGACTATTTATCCACCGTTATTTAGCGTTTTTATTTATTTATTTAGGAATAAAAAAATTATCCTTTCCTCGGGGAGAAAATTGTCTCGGCCCATGCTAGAGGGGCTGATAAGGCATGCACCGGACAGCCGGAGGGAAATACATTTTTGATAATTTGTAGATGTTTGATTCCAGTCGATTTTGGACTTTGGTATGATTATTTTAAATCTCAATTTGCGTAGATGGAAAGTCTTTCTAGTACCTAATCTCAGGTCAGTTTCTCTGTTTAATTATTGTATTGTGTGGCAAAATGTTTTTAATAAATGTCATTTCGTTCTTTTTATTACCCTGCACCCTTATAAAGTCGAAATTCCGCGGACGCGTAGGTACTTACTGTAAGGTTTATTATTTCGATAGTTGTCAATTTGACTTATTTCATGACTCTTTATCCAATTTGACCTGGGTGTACATTGAAAATATTATTAAGTTAATACTGTTGGTCAATATATCTCATGAGACAAGGAGTGTAACTACGTCGATATACTTAATTTAATTAACTAATGTTAAAGATTAGTCAATATCCGTTTGTTGACGTATATTGACATACTGAGGTGGGAGTGATAACAACTTTTATAAAACGAGAACGTTTGGGATCTCATGATTCATTCGATGGACGACAGTAGACGTATTCAGAGATTAAGACGTAATGTTGCCAATTGCTGTATTATTCAATGAAGTGTTAAATTTGTGATAAGGAAGTGATGAATATATTGATTTCGCGCAAGATTCGAGTAATATTTCACGGAAATCTCCCTCCGAGCCTTTAGCTCAGAAGCGGGATACCGGGAAGATAGTACAGTTATCATCCCGTTGAAGGACTACGCCCAAAGGAAAAAAAGGTGATGTACAATTTTTTTTTTATTTATGATTTTCTTATTTCTCGGCATTAATGTTTTCTTTTGTTTTAATTTTTTTTTTTTGGGTATAAGTGAAGCCAGTGATGTGTTTATAAAATATGTTTTTTTTCTCTCTTCCGAGTTGAATACGCAGGTGATAAAGTTCTAGTAATGACAAGATACTTATTTACGTTTGCGGTTTCATGCCCGTAAATTGTTTAATTAAAGGAAACCTGAATCGTGAGGTATAAGCACTACCTCGATAAAGCCTAGAGTAAACGTTAATTATTTATTTTATTCAAATTTATTCATTGTTTTTAAAGAAAGTTAAAAGTACCCTTAAAACCTTGTAAACTTGTCTGGGGGCCGCACATTTCTCTAAAAACTAGTACATGGATACAAGTATTTTAAGGACGTAATTCAGGTATAAAGTACCAGTAACACAGCAACGAAAAAATAAGTAGAAGTGGGCGAAACAAGTGAACAAAAGTAATTCAGAGATGAACGAGCAATTTCATAATAGCATCATACATAATAAATTGAAATTGTGGGGTAGTTTGCGGAGTCCTGGCGCCATGCGTTTAAACTTTGGGGGTTCAAGATACGGGATAGTTGGATTTGGATATTAAGGAACGTGTACTTTTGTATTATATTTATTTTTCAGCTGGGTATCGAGGCAGCGCCCAGGTCGAGCAGAAGTGAATCCAGGAGCCGCGTGAGAGGCTGAAATGGAGGTTAACGAGGTGCTGAAGGGTCTGCTAATGCAGGTTGGGTTCCAAGTGGTACAGCCTTGTGAGTTCAAAAAAAATGGTTGAATGGTTGATTGGTCTACAGGGGCTAATACTTGCCGTAAGTACTTTTTGTTTCCTTTTTATTATTATACGAAGATTTTGCTTTGGTTAGATTTTAGTTAGACTCTCAAGCCGCGTGAGGCCCGGTCGACCAGTGGAGGTGGTCTGAGCTGTCGTGTCGTGCTGTATTGGTGGGAAGGCTTGACGCTGAACAATGTAATGGCGGAATTTATTCATTAATTTTTGAGAGCGCGTTCAAAAGGATTGCAAGGAGAAGCCCTAGACAATTTTTGCTTAAAATGTGGTACCTAGGCGTGGCAAGGCTTTAGTTTTCTTTGAAACAAAATTAAAACTGATTTTTGTGGGTCATACACGTTAGGATTATAACCACAGAATAGGTTTATAACTAAGGATTTGAATTAGATATTTCATTTTCCCAAGTGTTTGATTTTCTTGTTTGGTTAAGCCAACAATCTAAAATAGTAACCAGAGGTATTTCTTTTTGGATAGAAGATTCTATTGAGAACACCTAACAACTGAGATAGATTATTGTAAAAGCTAGTGTATCACATTGATCCCAATAATTATTGTAGCCTTCGTCTTGAACCCTCCCTTGTTTGTTTGAGTCGCCTTTGAAGCTGGTCAAAATGGTTGCAAATACCAGTAATAGTCTAGAGAACCCTTTGAACCCGTGTTTCTTTTAATCGCATTTACGGGTGGTTGAAATGATCGCAAAATCCTAGTGGTAGGCGAAAAAAAGAAAGCTATTTAAGACCTGTGATTTAAATAATTCATAATATTGATAACCTGAGGTCACAATTTGTGACATTCTCCCTCTAAATCGCAATTGTAGGTTGTCATATTATTGTTGAGACGATTAATCGCGACTATGATCGCAAAAGGGACTATGAAGAGTTTTGTTATTTCCATAATATTAATATGATTTCATTTTATTGGTTTCAAGTTTGTATTGGCTTTAGAACTTTACGTTTGTTTCTGTAGTCTACGGTTCTACGTCCTTAAATAATAATTAACTTTGGTCGCTTAAGGGAAATTACTTGTTGTGTCCCAACATTTACTTTGGAAATTGGATGTTGTTTTTGACCCATAAGTGTAGTTGTGAGTGTAATGTTAAAAATACGCATTGAAAAGAGAGCCCTTTGGAAGTTCTTTTGAGAAAAAAAAAAGAACGAATAATAAAACTTGGTATTTTTTTAATAAATTTAGTCATAAAAGGGGTGACGATATAATTACAAGTGATCTTGTGACCTCGTTCCACATGTTTCAGAAATTAGTTACAATTCGGTTTATTATCTCAAGTCGAGTAACTGGGGATGTGTTCGTGACGAAATAATGTTTTCGAAACTTCGAGTATTTAACGAGGTATTACAAAGCGTCAAACCGTTGACATTGTGGCATCTTTCGACTATATAATAGAGGACCGAATAAAAGGGAGTTTCCTAATAGTTCACATTATATTATAACAGCTGTAAATCTATTACCGTTTAGGCACTGCGTGCGCTGCACAATACCTAATGTTGAGTGGAAAGGTAATTTGATTAGAATTTGGTTAAAAATAAGAATATTAGATTGAAGCCGTTAAAATGCTACGGTTGATATTATAAATGGCGTTACATTATGATTTCATATGTATATATATAGAATCAACTTTGTGGCAATTTTTTTGAGTGTAGTCTTGAACTCTTTACCTGATAGTGGTGGTGATATAGTGATTTCAAAAAGGTCGAGACGTCGGCTTAGTTCTTTTTACATGTACGAGACCGCGAAGTGCTGTTTCGGCCGAGAGTTGTATTGCGTTTCTGGAAAGCTTTTGTATGTTTTATTCGCTAGATGGGAAATGGTTAAAGCGTCCCTACTTGAGTATCGGAGGTCTGGAAGGGGCTGATGTAATTTTTACGTATTTTATTTATTTATATAATGATGCCATCTCCGAGCAAATGAGAGAAGGCGATGTACGGGAGGAGATGATGATGATGATGATGATGATGAGGGAAATAAAAATCTTTTATACACATAGCAGAATAATTGTTTTAATAAAAAAATGATTTATATCAATATTTTTGAATTACTATTCAAATATACTCGGTTTCTGGTACCTCTTGGAGGTGAAGATAGGCGGTTTTGGATGGCTGATTGGGTCTCCCTTGTGTTTTACTCTGATTGAGTTTCTTTTCTCATTTAAAATTTGGAAAAATATATACGATAGTACCTGGTTGAATTTCGATTTTGTTGTTGTGAGTGAAACAATGGCGGACTTCCAAACGAATGTTGAGGTTTTCTCCTCACGTCTACTGATGAAAGGATGTTTAAAATATTAAGGATAAAGAATATTATCAGTTTTGTCTTAAGGATTGCTATTTACAGGAAGTCGGAAGTAAAGATATTCCAGTTCAAAGTTTTTGAGGTTGATATTTTTGACACCAAGACGGTCGGGCAGTGGTCAGTATTTGGAATATTTGGCGGGTTTGCCTGACAAATAAATGTCTTGTGCATAGATGTGAGAAACCTTGTGGATTATTCTCTACTGAGTTTACGTTATTATGAATTACCGGGTGTACGTTGGAGGGACGTATGTGACTCCTGATCTCTGAAATTATTGTTTGGCACAAAACATAAGAAGTCAAGGTGAAGTGAAAAAAAGGGGTACTTAAGACATTATCGATCGATTCACTATCTATGGGTCGGGATTCAGGAAGATAGATAATCTTTCAATTGATCAATTGAGTTTTCAATAAATAGTGGTTTTGTCTCCAGACTTAAGTAAGAGGTCCATACGTGTCAGGTTTATGGTTAAATAATTGGTGTTTGGATCGTAATGTGATTTGGTGGTCGCGACAGCGATTGGGCCCGGGAATTAATGTATTGGATCAAAATCTTCGCGTTGCAGCATACCTATTACTCCCGTGGTTTAGATGAGAGTATAAAAATATTGAGGGGGGGATTAACAGAAAATTATCTTATCTAAATCTGTAGTTGTTGTCGTTGTGGTCCGCGCCGATATTCTTGACTGGAACGAACGGAGCGAGGACAGGTCTCATTAGGACTGTGGCTAACAAACAGGATTTAAAGGCAATCATTTGAACTTGTGTATATTTTAATTTTATTTGTTGTTACGATTTCTTAGCATCATTTTAATTGGGATACTTATTTTCGATGGGAAAGGAACTTTGTTTCTACTGGATTAAAACCTAACGGAAATATAATAAATAGGAATAATCCAATTTTTTAATATAAACGCAATTCGAAAAAAATTCAAAAGCGAAAAAAAAAAAAAAAAAAAAAAATTAAGCATTATGTGATGGGTTAATACAGGTACAAATGACTTGAACATTGGTAATGAGTTGTGTGGTATCATATAATAAGCAGTACTGGAAAGTTTCAGAGAAAGAAGCAACGGAAGACGATGAGTTGACCCCAGGTGAGAAAGAGGCTGACTTAGGGAGAGAGGATCTGACTAGAGGAGGCAAACTCGAGGTAAGAGAAGGTTTGAGTTAAGGAAGGTTACCCTAAGTGTAGAGGGTCTAATGGAAGATTAAATCCTAGGTGGAAAGGATCTAATCTAAGGAAGGTTACCCTAAGTGTAGAGGGTCTAATGGAAGATTAAATCCTAGGTGGAAAGGATCTAATCTAAGGAAGGTTACCCTAAGTGTCGAGGGTCTAATGGAAGATTAAATCCTAGGTGTAAAGGGTCTAATCTAAGGAAGGTAAAATCCTAGGTGGAAAGGAATGGAGGCAGTGGCGGGGCAAGACCTAAATTTGATGTGGGCAAGATACATTTTGCGAGGCCCCCTGATGGATGAAAAAAGTACTAAGTTTTTCTGGTCAAAAGTACCAAGCATAGTTGGTAAAAATTACTAAGTTACTTGGTAAAAAGTACAAAGTTACTTGGTAAAAAGTGCCAAGTATTGGTAAGTATTGGTACTTTTTACCAAGTAACTTGTCCGTCCGTCCATCCGTCCGTCTGTCCGTCTGTCAGAGCCTTATAACTTCTGAATTACTGAACGTAATTACTTCAAATTTAAAAATAATATGTAAACCTATGGCTTCCAACCGAATATGGCTTAAAAAGTTATAAAAATCTTTATTTCAGGGGGGCTCTCATAGAAGCGAATGCGAAGTAAAATATTTTATATAGCCTTACATAGAGTTGCGGTATATCATTTTAATTAGGAATAGAGTCCAAATTTTTTTTTTTTTTAATTTTTCCTTTAAAAATGACGGGGGCTTTCAAAGTGGAGATTTTCTAACGTCCAAAGTTGACCTCAGAACTCAATTTCTGAAACTTGATCAATAATATTTGAATTATATCCTGTTACCTGTACTTGAACAACAAACACTAAAATTAGATAAATATTTTAAGGAAACGAAATTATTTATTACTAGCTGATACCCGCGACTTCGTCCGCGTGGACTAAGTTTTTTCGATTCCCGCGAGAACTCATTATTTTCCGGGATAAAAAGTAGCCTATGTATGTATGTATGTATGTATATTCTTTATAGCTGATGCCCGCGACTTCGTCCGCGTGGAATAAGTTCTTCAGTTAATTTTCCATTATAAAAAGTAGCCTATATTACTATCCCACGGTATAATCGCCCTATAATCGTGAAACACGTACTTCTTCATATTTTAACGAAAGCCCAAATGCTGTTTCATGGCTATACCTTGAGAAATTAAGGATTTTCACACAAACTCTCAACCCCTATTTCACCCCTTCAGGGGTGGAATTTTGAAAAACTGTGAAACACATATGTTTTCATTTTCAACCCGCAGCTCATATATCAAGTTTCATGGCTATAACTTGAGAAATTAAGGACTTTCATACAAACTCTCAACCCCTATTTCACCCCTTCGGGGGTGGAATTTTGAAAAACTGTGAAACACATATGTTTTCATTTTCAACCCGCAGCTCATATATCAAGTTTCATGGCTATAACTTGAGAAATTAAGGACTTTTATACAAACTTTCAACCCCTATTTCACCCCTTCGGGGGTAGAATTTCGGGATAAAAAGTATCCTATGTCCTACCTCGTAGTATGGGCTCAAATCGTGCCAAGTTTCGTTTGAATTCATTCAGTAGTTTCGGCGTGATGCGCGGCCAAGATACAGACAGACAGACAGAGAGACAAAAATGAAAAAAATTACAGATTTGGCTTCAGTATCGAATAATGAGTGCCCTCCAAAAAAAAATTTCAAAATATCTTCAATGTACAGAATTGGACCTGTTACAGTTTTATTATAACTATGTATAGATTTTATTACTAACTTATGTTAGTGTTGAGTTAGTAATTATTTTATGCAAAGTAGTAGACTTCATAGGAAGCATGTTCACAAAAAAAAATTCGGAAAAAAGCACAAAATAAAAAGAAAAAAAATTAACATTCACTCTGATGTCGGCAGCATTGTAAAGTATTGCTGGCAAAAACCGGTAAACAAACTTATAGGTGTGGAAAAGCTATACTTTATTGACAGAAGGGTAGTAAGATAATAGTTATTTGTTATACAAGAGTGAAAAGTTGTTTTTTAACCGCGTGCTCAATTTTGATGACCGAGCAAGCGAAGGATTCTAAAATTGAATCACGAGCGGAGCGAGTGATTCAAAAATTAGAATCCTGAGCGTCAGCGAGGGAATCAAAAGAGCACGAGGTGAAAAATCTTTTCACTCGAGTGCAACACGTAACTTTTCATCCCACCTCAGCGAGGAAATGACTAAATGCAAAAAAAAACACAAGGTAACTTTTCATCCCACCTCAGCGAGGAAATGACTAAATGCAAAAAAAATCACAAGATTAAATTCAATTTTGTTAATTTCTTCGTCACTAGAATCACTCATTTTAGGTTTTTCACTAATTTTCAATTTTCTTGTTTTTATTCGGTTTTAATTTTAAACAATATGACGTAAAAGAAAATGGTGCGCGCAAAGCAAATTAAAAAAGTACACCAAGAAGGTTACGAGTGTGAGTTTTTAACAAATTAAAAACGATTGTATGGAAATTCGGCACCATAGAGGTACAAGTAAATAGGTTTTAATGATGTTTTGAATTCACAAACTTCATAGGCGAGTGATATTTACTAACGTGCACACGATGTTCTAAATTCAATTTACTTTATCCTCTAGAGGATAATAACGGCTTTTACCATCAGATATCGAAGAATAAAAATACTCTTTCCGAGATGGTGGGATGAAAAGATATTTTAGTACCTAACCGAGTGCAATTCGGTTTTTTCGTCCTACTGACTGTAAAAAACTAAAAAAATCCAAATAACTTTTACGTAACCTTGATGTCACTTAATCGAAAAATATCGATTATTTTTGTAGAAAATACTTAAATGCAAAAATTTCCTACTGCAATTAGCCATAAAATTGTCAAAAATAGGCAAAACTTAAATTTAAGAATCAAATTTTAAGTTCAGAAATTACCGCCTTACCACATTTGAAGTCCGATTTCTCACAATAATGCCCCATAAAGTACCAAATTTTTTAACTAATAAGGCACTCCAAAAGTTTTTGAAATTAGCCGGAAGTGACGTAGGCAGGTTTAAGTATTTTTAATCTTAAGTTGAAAATTCGTCTCTACTTTTGTCGTACGTAAACTTTTCACTTTCGACCAAAAATTTTCCAACTTGGGTTAATGTTATGATGGTAATTATTTTATGCATTACAGCACACTTCATAGCAAGTATGTTCACAAAAAAAAAGTTCGGAATAAAGCACTAAATAAAAAGAAAAAAAAATTAACACTCACTGCCTCAGAAATCTCAAGAAAAAACTTAAAAAAATTATAACTCCTAAACTACCAAAAATCGCTGAACATACATGGGGTATTTTCTGATAGGTCTAGGTACGAGGAATCTAAATTTTTTTCTTTGGACGTCACTATTTGGGCCACCCTGTATAGTACACAGAGTGATCATTTACAATAAAATACGGTTTGGAAAAAATAAATAAATAATTTTTACCAAGATAGTAGGTAGGTATACTTGGTACTTTTTACCAGAAAAACTTAGTACTTTTTACCTATGTTTGCATAGTAAAAAGTACTTTGTAATTTTCTCAGTGTAGATTTTTAAAAAACGAATGTGGTAGGTTATTATTGCCAGATACTTGCTAGCCGGTGTTTTTATTATTTATTGCTAGATGAGTAATTATATCGATATAATCTATATTTGCGTTCGCGGGCCTTGGAGGCGCGAGGCCCCTTGGACTGCGAGGCCGTAGGCGGTGGCCCACGTCGCCCACGCCCTCCGCCGCCTCTGAATGGAGGGTTAATAAGGAAGGTTGAAGCGCTGGATAAACGGTCTAAACGAACGAAGGGAATCCAAAGGTGGAGGAGGTGTGTGGCAGAGAATCAGAGATGCGTGCGTGGTAAGTTTTTCCTTTGTTCTCGTTTCTTCTTACGCTTGGATCCGGAATAATAGCAGTGAAATATGGTGTTGTGAGTATTGTAACTAAATGCAAAGTGCTTTACTGGAAGAATCATGTGTCGCAGTCGGAGTTCAGGTTGTTAACTTAAATTTAGTCTTGAAGCAATATGGATTAATTTATATCTTTTATGTTTTAGGGTTATTGATATAATATATATTATATTTTTGGGTTATTGATTATGGGAAGCAGATAACACCGTGACAGATGACTATGAAAATTGAAGGTGAATGGTGTTGCGTCCAGGAAACTCTACGTAAAGGGCCTTATGGAAAGAAAGTCCGAAGTAAAGGAGTGATTTTCAATGCTAGCACGCTACGTGGGCAATTGATTTGAACCCGCAATTATAGAATAAAGAGAGGTTATACTAATGGGTTCAGTAGGGCGGTGTGTCCAATCCAAGGTAGAAATGACGCATACAACAGGACTAAGATTATTAATAGTATCGTATATGCGCACTCGTATAGCTTCCTTCTGGGAGCGATTGCGACAAACAAAAATAGGTCATTCTTGGGGTGATCGGTGAGGACATGTCTAATGATATAATCAAGCATTGGCGCTCTGTCCGCCGAGACGCGGGTAAGAAATGGGGAGTAGTTTTGGGAAATGGGTTGGGCTATTTATTTGATTTGCTATTTTTATTTTTATGTTTATTCATATTTGTTTTTTTATTTTATTATTTATACTATTGTAACATAGGATTTTTATCTGAAATAAAGAGCTTATAAATATTGTTATTAAGTGAGATTAGGTCAAGCTTCAAAACGCGAGGGGACTCGCTTATGATAGGATGGCCGAGCTGTAAGGTTTATTATTTCGATAGTTGTCAATTTGACTTATTTCATGACTCTTTATCCAATTTGACCTGGGTGTACATTGAAAATATTATTAAGTTAATACTGTTGGTCAATATATCTCATGAGACAAGGAGTGTAACTACGTCGATATACTTAATTTAATTAACTAATGTTAAAGATTAGTCAATATCCGTTTGTTGACGTATATTGACATACTGAGGTGGGAGTGATAACAACTTTTATAAAACGAGAACGTTTGGGATCTCATGATTCATTCGATGGACGACAGTAGACGTATTCAGAGATTAAGACGTAATGTTGCCAATTGCTGTATTATTCAATGAAGTGTTAAATTTGTGATAAGGAAGTGATGAATATATTGATTTCGCGCAAGATTCGAGTAATATTTCACGGAAATCTCCCTCCGAGCCTTTATTACAAAGCGATTTGCTTCCTCGTTCCTAATTCGAACCCCTGGGATATGGAATGGCCCTTCGGCCGTTTTGTCCTCCACTTTTAATTTCTTTTAATTTAGGTATCTTCAAATCAAGAGTGATAGGCATGTATACATACGAGTATAAGTCAATGGTGATAGGTATCTTCTAGTCAAGCGCGCTCCACCTTAGACTGCATCATGCAAGCAAGTCTGATTGCAGCCAAGCGCCTATAAATTTTAAAAAGAAGCCTGATTCAAAACCTATAACCACGTCGATTTAGCTTCTTAAAAATCCCTTAGGAATTGTAAGATTAACGGTAAGAGTAGCCTGTCACTCTGCAGGTTCAAAACTAAATCAATGGAAAAAATATAGTCGATCCGATTCTCTGCTGCGAATGACCTATCAACAAACAAAGATCTTCGCATTTAAATAGTAAGTAATTATATGGATATGTAAGTATATTTATTTGGACTAGAATCCAATATAGATTTGGGATATTCGAGAATAGGGATGATGCCTATGTCAAAAAAAAAATATTTTTGCTGATTTATTAAGATGGTCTTCCAAAAGACCTCACTCACATCTTCTGTTAGTTCATTTAAAAAAATCGATTAAATAAAAAAAGTGTGCCGAAATTTGATGACGTCCCAACTATGTAATTTCGTACAAACTTAGGTACCTACATACTATAAGCGAATTTTTAAGTATGATAGAGTTGCTTATTTGATTGAGTTGATCAACCCTATTCCGCGTTGATTTAGGTTTTTAATTATTCCGTGGGAACGCTTTTGAATTTTTATGTCTCTATCGATTTTTCGCATATTTTCCGAGATTAGCCTATTCCTTCCTTCACCGGGATGCAAGTGAGCAACCTATATATTGAGTAGGGTGTGATGGGTGTGCTACATCTCTTAAAGACTAGTTTTAAACTGGGTCATAAACTCTTATTTAACGGTAACAGACAGATACATTTTCGCATATTAATTAATATGGATATCTGTTAGCTGTGTTACCATTGCAACATTCGGCCATCCATCCATCATCCTAATGGATGGGCACTTGAAATATATCTGATAATATTATCAATACGTATAAATAATTTTATATTCAATCTCAGATAGTTCGGGAGTTCGGCCATTGAATGTTGCAAGAATGTTTGAAGCGCTATTTTTAGAGAATCAATAAAGTTGATTCCTTATAACTAGTTGTTCCTAAACAAAATGAAGGTGCTCAAACTCTCTCTCTGAGCATCTGAGTCTTTCCTTAGGGCGAAAACAGTAATTATATTATTGGATAGAAGCAGGCAGGTGGACTTTGCGGAAGTCTATGATAATGAAGGAACTAGAAGTTTAATAACCAGTACCTAAGCCAATTGGGTACTTATTTGACAACTATTCAAATAAATTAAACAAAAACTACAACTAAAAAAATTCCTTCTCGGTAAACAATTAGAATACCAGGATCACAGATGTAGTACTAAACAGATACCGCGCTCGGAACATGGAAGTGCGGCCAAAATTTATTCGAGTGTGCGTGACAGCACTGTCTGAACACATGCATCAGTGTGCGTGAAATGTTGCCAGATTAATGAAAAAGTGCCAAATTAATGAAAGAAAATGTATCTGTTGGTTCTTTCTTTATGCCTTACGATTTCAACGACATAATAATATGGTAGGAGAATAGCTTGTATCCTGGAAAAGGAGATGCGCATATTACTTTTTTTTTTTTTTATCCACTACAAGTTAGCCCTTCACTGCGATCTCCCCTGATACTGTGGTGGTACGCTGGCTACTTTGGAGCTACGCTGAGTACTTTAGCGGTACGACGAATACTTTCAAGATATACCAGTTAAATTGGTGGTACGTAGACTACTTTGGAGGTAGGCCGACTACTTTAGAGGTACGCCGGCTACTTTGGTGGTACGCAGGCTACTTTTAAGGTACGCCAGCTACTTTAGAGGTACGCCGGCTACTTTGGAGGTACGTAGGCTACTTTTAAGGTACGCCAGCTACTTTAGAGGTACGCAGGCTACTTTGGTGGTACGCAGGCTACTTTTAAGGTACGCCAGCTACTTTAGAGGTACGCAGGCTACTTTGGAGGTACGTAGGCTACTTTTAAGGTACGCCAGCTACTTTAGAGGTACGCCGGCTACTTTGGAGGTACGTAGGCTACTTTTAAGGTACGCCAGCTACTTTAGAGGTACGCAGGCTACTTTGGAGGTACGTAGGCTACTTTTAAGGTACGCCAGCTACTTTAGAGGTACGCAGGCTACTTTGGAGGTACGTAGGCTACTTTTAAGGTACGCCAGCTACTTTAGAGGTACGTAGGCTACTTTGGTGGTACGCCAGCTACTTTAGAGGTACGCAGGCTACTTTGGTGGTACGCAGGCTACTTTTAAGGTACGCCAGCTACTTTAGAGGTACGCAGGCTACTTTGGAGGTACGTAGGCTACTTTTAAGGTACGCCAGCTACTTTAGAGGTACGCCGGCTACTTTGGAGGTACGTAGGCTACTTTTAAGGTACGCCAGCTACTTTAGAGGTACGCAGGCTACTTTGGAGGTACGTAGGCTACTTTTAAGGTACGCCAGCTACTTTAGAGGTACGTACGTACCTCGTACAGCTCTGCGTACCTCTAAAGTAGCCGGCGTACCTCTAAAGTAGCTGGCGTACCTTAAAAGTAGCCTACGTACCTTAAAAGTAGCTTGCGTACCTCTAAAGTAGCCGGCGTACCTCTAAAGTAGCTGGCGTACCTTAAAAGTAGCCTACGTACCTCCAAAGTAGCCTGCGTACCTCTAAAGTAACTGGCGTACCTTAAAAGTAGCCTGCGTACCACTAAACTTGCCGGCGTACCTCGAAAGTAGCTGGCGTACCTTAAAAGTAGCCTACGTACCTTAAAAGTAGCTTGCGTACCTCTAAAGTAGCCGGCGTACCTCTAAAGTAGCTGGCGTACCTTAAAAGTAGCCTACGTACCTCCAAAGTAGCCTGCGTACCTCTAAAGTAACTGGCGTACCTTAAAAGTAGCCTGCGTACCACCAAACTTGCCGGCGTACCTCGAAAGTAGCTGGCGTACCTTAAAAGTAGCCTACGTACCTTAAAAGTAGCTTGCGTACCTCTAAAGTAGCCGGCGTACCTCTAAAGTAGCTGGCGTACCTTAAAAGTAGCCTACGTACCTCCAAAGTAGCCTGCGTACCTCTAAAGTAACTGGCGTACCTTAAAAGTAGCCTGCGTACCACCAAACTTGCCGGCGTACCTCTAAAGTAGCTGGCGTACCTTAAAAGTAGCCTACGTACCACCAAAGTAGCCTGCGTACCATCTGCGTACCAAGCAGCTGGCGTACCAATAAATTAATCGGCGTACTTCGAAATAAGCCGGCAGCGTAGCTGTTTCACAAAAAAAAACTATCTACTAACAGCCCATTTACACCTTCTTTAATTTAAGGGAAAATATTTCAACGTAAATTAGCAACACTGATAGATATCGTTGAGGTTTTGTGTTTCAAGTCATCAGCAATTAATTATCATGGAAAAAAAATCTAACAGAATGAAAATATAAATTTTTGCCTATGAAACGAAACACCATCTTCCTTTTTTAATTTTTGGTAACAATTTTGACAGTGTTTCAAGACACAAGACGGCATTATTTCGAGAAACTTGTCTACACACACGTCACGTCAAAACTTCTCGACGCGTCGCATCCAACTAACTGAGAATTGTATTTGCTTTTCGTTTTGTATTCGCTTTGTTGGCGCGTCTGCCGTGTTCCGAGCGCGGTATCTGGTACTACATCTGTGACCAGGATCATGTGGCGGAGTTTTCTTTTCTTTAGCTTTAACTGTAACTAAATGGTGTATTTTACTTTATTAAATATAGTATAAATATTAAAGTATCTGGTGATTGGGTTTTTATTTTTATTTTTAACTAGCCTCACTATTTAAGTAGTATATTATATGCATATTATATTATAAATGTATACTTATTTATTATTTACTAGCTGATGCCCGCGACTTCGTCCGCGTGGATATACCAAGTTTCATCGAAATAACTTGAGAAATGACGGACTTTTATACAAACTTTCAACCTCTATTTCACCCCTTTGGGGGTGGAATTTTGAAAAATTGTGAAACACGTATGTTTTCATTTCTAACCCGCTGCTTATATACCAAGTTTCATGGATATAACTTGAGAAATGAAGGACTTTCATACAAACTTTCAACCCCTATTTCACCCCTTCGGGGGTAAAATTTACGAAAACTGTGAAACACGTATTTCTTCATTTTTAACCGGTAGGTTGTATACCAAGTTTCATCGATATAACTTGAGAAATGAAGGACTTTCATACAAACTTTCAACCCCTATTTCACCCCTTTGAGGGTGAAATTTTGAAAAACTGTGAAACACGTATGTCTTCATTTTTAACCCGCAGCTCATATACCAAGTTTCATGGCTATAACTTGAGAAATGAAGGACTTTCATACAAACTTTCAACCCCTATTTCACCCCTTCGGGGGTAAAATTTACAAAAACTGTGAAACACTTATTTCTTCATTTTCAACCAGTAGCTTGTATACCAAGTTTAATCGATATAACTTGAGAAATGACGGACTTTCATACAAACTTTCACCCCCTATTTCACCCCCTTAGGGGTGGAATTTTGAAAAACTGTGACACACGTACTTCTTTATTTTTTACCGTAAGCCAAAATAAAAAGTTTCGTTGATATAACTTGTAAAACATCTTGAGAAACGAAGGACTTTCATACCAACTTTCATTCCTATTTCACCCTTTTGGGGGTCGAATTTTCAAAAACTGTGAAACACATATGTCTCCATTTTTAACCCGCAGCTCATATATCAAGTTTCATGGCTATAACTTGAGAAATTAAGGACTTTCATACAAACTTTCAACCCCTATTTCACCCCTTCGGGGGTAGAATTTCAGGATAAAAAGTATCCTATGTCCTACCTCGTAGTATAGGCTCAAATCGTGCCAAGTTTCCTTTGAATTCATTCAGTAGTTTCGGCGTGATGCGCGGCCAAGATACAGACAGACAGACAGACAGACAGACAGACAGACAGACAGACAGACAGACAAAAATGAAAAAAAATACAGATTTGGCTTCAGTATCGAATAATGAGTGCCCTCCAAAAAAATTTTCAAAATATCTTCAATGTACAGAATTGGACCTGTTACAGTTTTATTATAAGTATAGATTTATTTATTTATTATTTATTTATTTAGTACCTAAAGCCTTAACTAGAGATTGTTTAGTTTTAATTAGTATAGTTACGTAGCCGTGGTGTCACCTGGAGGAGGGCTTCAGCTGAAAATCAGCGCTGAATGCCCTTGTAATTCATTGCAAGGGGTTCAGCATTATGCTGAGCTGATGCCTTTTTTCAGGTTGTGCCACACACCACAAGTGTTATCATGGTGCTTCTATGACTTGATCATGAGTCTAATGCTCAGGTACTGGAGGCGCCATGGTAACATTTACCTTAAGGTATTGTTTTGTGTGGCACAATGCTGTGAATAAATGTTTTTTCTTTCTTTCTTTTCTTTCTTTCTTTAAATTATTTTTTAATGATTATTAAATAGAGGATCTCCCGAAAGTCGTAATATCCACGTCCCCTGTTAGTTTTATGTTGTATTTTAAACAAGTAAAAAAGTGCGTCGAACTTTAATGACGTCACATTTTAGAATTTCATATAAATCCCAGACTTAGGACGCGTTTTGACGTTTGAAAAAAAGTTGCTGATTTGACTATTTGTCAAATACCCAATTCGCACCGGCACAACACCGCACCACACAAATAATTTGATTATTTTGAGAATAATTTGGAAGATTTGTGTGGGGTGGTGTTGTGCCGGTGCGGATTGCTGGCTAACTGGGCGATGAATATCGCAAGCTACACGCTGTAGGTACCACATAGATTTGTCTAATGCAGTAGCGGATTATAGCGAACTAGCTGATGCCCGCGACTTCGTCCGCGTGGTTTAAGTTTTTTTGATTCCCGCGGGAAATTCTTAGTTTTCCGGGATAAAAAAGTAGCCTATGTCACTCTTCAGGTCCTATACCCATGCCAAAAATCACGTCGATCCGTTGCTCCGTTGCGGCGTGATTGAAGGACAAACCAACAAACAAACAAACCAACAAACAAACACACTTTCGCATTTATAATATTAGTATGATTAAACTTCTAGTTCCTTCACTAATAATAATTATTCGCGTGAATATTCTCCTATGGAGTTGTATGACGCAGCGCGGTTAGGATATGGACGTACCTTGCCCTCGCTCTTCCAGTAGATGAAGAAGCCGTACTCGTCGACCTTGAACAGGCAGTTCAGCTCCAGCTCCGTGTTGTCCTTCTCCTCCGTCCAGCGGTCGAAGGTCGCACCCTGGGGGCGAAGGGACATTTGAGAACAGTGGCGGGTATAAAGGATGCTACTGGGCTGCCGAAGAACCTAGTTAGGTAGTACTAGTGGTATGGTTCATGGAGGCGAAAACTGGTTTTTTTTTATTTACTACAACTTACAAGTTACTCCTTGACTGCGATCTCACCTGATGGTAAGTGATGATGCAGTCTAAGATGGAAGCGGGCTAACCTGTCAGGAGCATGGCAGTTATATTAAACCCATACCCCTATTCGGTTTCTACACGGCATCGTACCGGAACGCTAAATCGCTTGGCGGCACGCCTTTGCCGGTAGGGTGGTAACTAGCCACGGCCAGACCAGTGAAAATTCAGAAATTATAAATTCCCAAATTGACCCTGCCGAGGATCGAACCCGGGACCTCCGCACGTTAAGACAACAGCGCTACACACTGCGCCACGGAGGTCGTCAAAATACCATTAAGCGCAAAAAAACTGCCTCACCCCTACAGCTCCTTCGTAGTAGCAACAGCAGAATCCTGAGTACCATTAGAGGAAAAATTGCCTGCCCGATAATCAGACATTGGGTGGCTGTGGTAACCAGGCATCTAGAATTGCCACGGTAGGCTATAGTTAGATAGTATTAAACAATACTAATATAGTCCTTAAATAATATTGTTACTAACACGCTAACATAAAGTAAATGTTAATTTAAAATTATTATGGACTTAGGTCCGAATTAAATGATTATTTTTATAAAAAATATATACCTAGACACTTAAATGATTTTATTATTATAACATTTGAAAAAAAAAAAAATCTAGAAGATTCCAGGGATGTCGTCATAAGGCTTAGCAAATTCCTAATTGCCTTTACAGTTACTTAACAATCTGTTAGCGAAAACATTTTTATAGAAATGAAATGGCATAAAAAGTCGATAACAGGCAATTAATTTTGAAGGTTTCTTTGTAATTGCCTCGTGGGGTATCCTTTGGAATAGATCAAAGGCGTCGTTAGTCTTACGTCGAGTAACGTGATCGCGATCGTATTCAAGGTGCATTCGTAATTTGCGAGTTTATTTAAAGTTAAATTGGCTTTCGACAGGTCGAATGTCAGTTGCGTGCGAAAGGCTTCCGTAATTTTTAGGGTTCCGTACCCAAAGGGTAAAAACGGGACCCTATTACTAAGACTCCGCTGTCTGTCTGTCTGTCTGTCTGTCTGTCTGTCTGTCTGACTGTCTGTCTGTCTGTCTGTCTGTCTCCAGGCTGTATCTCATAAACCGTGATAGCTAGAAAGCTGAAATTTTCACAAATGATGTATTTCCGTTGCCGCTATAACAACAAATACTAAAAATTAAAAAAATATATATATTAAGGGGGGTCCCCATACAATAAACGTGTTTTTTTCGTATTTTTTTGCTCAATATTAAAAACGGTAACAGGTAGACGGTTCAAATTTTCACAGAATATTAACTTGTATATTACCTTTCAAAATAAATAATTAAATATCAATAAAGTAAATATTAAAGGGGGGCTCCCATACAACAAACGTAATTTTTTGATATTAACAATAAACCTCTACAAACAAAGTTAGTTTTGCGGTTCATTTCGTCTTGTTTTTAATACGTCATAAATCGTAAAACTTACTACAGGTTTGTACGGAACCCTCGGTGCGCGAGTCCGACTCGCACTTGGCCGGTTTTTCCAAATTGACACAAACAAAGTCACGTACTTTGAAATTGCAGCTTTATAATATGACGTCCGTAATGCCGAATACATTCAGGGGCCATACTGCCAAGTTACTCAAAATGAGAGTTTGATGTCACGCGCCTTGACGTTCCTAAAATAAGGATTATAATTCTAAAACACGAAAGGCAACAATAATCCATACTTAATACTATAAATGCGGAAGTGTGTCTGTCTGTCTGTCTGCTACGCTTTCACGCTCCATCTGTTCAACCGATTTTGATGAAATTTTGTATAGGGAAAGTTTGTATCCCGGGGAAGGACATAGGCTTATCCCGGCTACTTTTTATCCCGGAAAATTAAGGAGTTCCCGCGGGAATCGAAAAAACTTAGTCCACGCGGACGAAGTCGCGGGAATCATCTAGTTATACATTTAAGAAAGATCACTGTCCCGGAAAATCAAATTTTTAATACTTTTTATCCCGGAAAAGTAGAAAAACCCAATAGTTAATTATGCCCCGACCCGGGCTCGAATTCAGGTCCTCGTCGACCGCAGTCGAACATGACAATCACTAGACCAACGAGGCAGTTATCTAATAACATTCAGTGATTGTAAAATTGTCGGCAAATCTGTCATTACTAATCTAAGATCCGACCACTGCGGGCAAATGATATCTGTTCCTAGCTCTAAACAAAATACAACTAAAGTAATAAAGTATAGGCCAGTTACCGGTAAAAAAATACAACAATTCAAACAAAATATGCTAAATATTTTACCTACACTTGATCTTACACAGGGTGGTCCGGATGAACACTACAATACATTCTTTGATTTGTTAAATTCTCAGTTTAGTTCCATTTTTAAAATAGTAGAAAAAAAATTGTTTAAAAACCTTAAATTTAGCGACTGGGCTACTGTTGGCATTTATAAAAGTAGGAATAAGTTGTTTGATTTGTATGCTGAAAAGCAGTATAATTACACTCCTAGATTTGTCCATTATGTAAGAAATTATTCAAAATTATTTAGAAACTAGATGATTCCCGCGACTTCGTCTGCGTGGACTAAGTTTTTTCGATTCCCGCGGGAACTCCTTAATTTTCCGGGATAAAAAGTAGCCTATGTCCTTCCCCGGGATATAACCTACCTCTATACCAAATTTCAGCAAAATCGGTTGAAAAGATGGGCCGGGAAAGCGTAGCAGACAGACAGACAGACAGAGAGACAGACAGACAGACAGACAGACAGACACACTTTCGCATTTATAATATTAGTATGGAAGTATGGATGTCTGCATACAAGCAAAATCACTTTATATAAAACAAAAAATCATTAATTCTGATAGTAAAATAAAAGCAGTTTGGGATATTATCTCAGAAGAAACTGGGAAACATAAAGTGGAGAAGCCTAAATTAGAGCTAAAAATTAATGACCGTATTACTGACTGCGATACGGAAATTGCAAATACATTTGAGAATTTTTTCCGAAATATTCCGGTAACCACTACTAGCTCCCTTAATTCCTCGCCAACAGAAGCCCTTAAGCTTCTTAAGGGTAATGTCACCGAGTGCAGTGTGCTGTTTAAGTTTGAACATGTGACCCCATATGATATTATTAAAATATTCAAATCTTTGCAATGCAAAAAAACCGGGGATCTATGGGGGATATCAGTAAAAATAATCAGCAATGTTATTGATATAATTGCACCATATCTTGCTCTAATATTTAATGAGTCTGTAGATTCAGGATCCTTTCCAGACCTTATGAAATGCAGTAAATTGATTCCACTTTTTAAATCTGGCAGTAGAAGTGACCCTAATAATTACAGACCAATTTCTATTTTACCAGCACTCAGCAAGATATTTGAAAAAATTATGCTCAACCAACTGCTTCTGCACTTTAACTCAAATAAACTACTTCACTCTGAGCAGTATGGTTTTACTAAAGGCCGATCAACAACCGATGCGGGCGCAATGCTGCTAAAGCATATATTCAATGCATGGGAGAAATCACAGAATGCTATTGGTATTTTCTGTGATTTGTCTAAGGCATTCGATTGCGTTGAGCACGAGACGCTTTTAGTTAAGTTGAACCACTATGGAGTCAAAGACACTGCACTTGGCCTCATTGCGTCTTATCTCAGTGATCGCATTCAAACGGTATGTGTTAACGATGTGAAGTCATCCGGATCAGCCTCACTAATGGGTGTTCCTCAAGGCTCCATTCTGGGCCCCTTCATGTTCTTGGTGTATATAAATGATTTACCATATTACGTCCAAAACACTTGTGATATTGTGCTATTTGCTGACGATACGTCCTTGATTTTTAAAGTCGATAGAAATAAGGACAATTATGACGACGTAAATAATGCAATTTCTCAAGTCACTAACTGGTTTACTGTAAACAATTTACTTTTAAATGCAAAGAAAACCAAGTGTGTTGAATTCGCATTGCCAAATACCAAGTCCACAGGAAACATGAATTTAACTGTAAATAATGATATTTTAAAAATAGAAGAGACCACTGTGTTCCTGGGGGTGACCTTAGATTCAAAGCTTCAATGGGGCACCCATATATCAACTCTGGCTGGCAAACTCAGCTCTGCTGCTTACGCTGTTAGAAAGATTCGACAATTTACTGACGTAGAAACTGCAAAAATTGTATATTTTGCTTACTTTCATAGTATTATGTCTTACGGAATCTTGCTATGGGGTAAAGCAGCAGATATTCAAAAAATTTTTGTATTACAAAAAAGGGCAATACGTGCAATTTATAATTTAAAACCGCGCGAATCCCTTAGAGAGAAATTCAAGGAAATAGGTATTCTTACAGTAGCCTCGCAATACATTTACAGTAATTTAATCGTTGTGAAACAGCGCCTTCAGAATTACAAAAGAATTTGCGATCTGCACGATAGGCCAACTAGAAACTGCCATAAGCTCGTGACACCATCGCTCCGCCTCAAAAAAGTCCGAAGGTCGTTCGTGGGAATGAGCATTCTATTATATAACAAAATTCCACAATCTATTTTAAACTTGCCTTTACACAAGTTTAAGAAATCCAGCTTATTATACTGTGGAAGATTACGTAAATGACAAAAGTGCATTTCTATGATAATATATTCATTTAAACGATAAACTAAAACATGAAGATCAATATTTTTCTACAATTTTTTCCGACTAGCTGTTGCCCGCGGCTCCGCTCGCGTGAATTTTGGTTTTCACAAATTGTGTAAAGTTAATGATCCATGGATTTTTCCACGATAAAGAGTAGCCTATGTGTTAATCTAGGGTATAATCTACATCCATTCCAAATTTCAGCCAAATCGGTTAAGTAGTTGCCGCGTGAAGGAGTAACAAACATACACACATACAAACTTTAATATTATTATTGCCGATAGGTGGCGATTTGCACCCTTAAACAGTATTCAATTCTATGCCTTGATATGGGTAGTCGGGTATGTTACACTCTCTTTAACGTTTCTGTGGTGGTGTCGTGTGGTGCGGGTTGTTACGTTCCCTCAAATATGGTTGAGCGAAGCAATGGCTGGATCATGCGTCATGCTCGTGAACGGGTGCCACCGTCGGAAATGGGGCTGCCTCTGTCTGCCAGTCTTGGCGTGTATTGAATATTGTAGGTATGCTCGTGAAAAAAGCTTACTATACAATCGAAGATTACGTAAATGATAAAAAAAACAGCGTGGATTTGATTCGCTCCAGCTATGCGTGGGACTGCAGTTACTTGTATCATTATGATGATTGTAAGTTTTGATGTAAAAGAGCAACCACCGAGTTTCTTGCTGGCTCTTCTCGGTAGGAATGGCATTCCGAACCAGCGGTAGATTCATATTATAACGATTCAAAAGCGCTTGTAAAAGCTTATTTGAATAAAAAACATTTTGAATTTTTGATTTTTTTTTTTTTTGAACAAACAAAATATTCGCTCGAATATAATTCTTACAGCCCCGCGCGTGTTATCAAACAAGAGTTTTTTTTTTCGCGCGAATTATACTCGCAAGTGCGTATACCTCCATATTATGATTTCTAGTAATGCAGAATTGCTAAAGAAAAATTCGCGCGATTGTTTTTCGCAGTGCGGACGTAGCCTAATCGTGCCTAAGCTCCGGAATGCTGATAACGCGTATAAATAGTTTTCCTAAGAGGATTCCCGAGACAAATCGGATGTTCGATATCGAATAAACTATGCAGTAAAGGCGATAGTCCATAGTACGTAGCTACAGTTTTTTTTTTAACCACTAAAAGTTAGCCCTTGACTGCGATCTCACGTGATGGTAAGTGATGATGCAGTCTAAGATGGTAGCGGGCTAACCTGTTAGGGGCATGGCAGTTATATTGAACCCTATTCGGTTTCTACACGACATCGTACTGGAACGCTAAATCGCTTGGCGTCACGTCTTTGCCGGTAGGGTGGTAACTAGCTACGGCCGAAGCCTCCCACCAGGCCAGACCAGGGAAAATTCAGAAATTATAAATTCCCAAAATGACCCCGCCGGGGATCGATCCCGAGACCTCCGCACGTTAAGACAACAGCGCTACACACTGCGCCACGGAGGTCGAAAGTGCTTACAGTGCTTATCGGGTTACCGCAACACAATTTATTACCTCGTTATGAACCAGGTTCGAGTTCTCCACTCCACTCTTTGCATTATGTTCTTAGGCGGATTACAATTTACCACTACAGCCCATTAAAACGTCCCACTGCTGGGCATAGGCCTCTACTATCAGAGGGGAGAGAGGGAATTGGAGCTTAGGCCCACCACTTCCAACTCCGGGCTAGGACTGAGAATTTCTTAACTGAAAAACCCAATACCTACCTAACAATAATGCCCGACCGGGAATCGAACTCAGGACCTCTTGATCCGCAGTCGACTATGCTAACCAACGAGGCAGTCAATAATTTACAACTTTCCTAATTTTTTCGCTGCGTTGCTAACCGATACCTACAAAAATAAGTACCTACCAGCAAATAATAACAAGAGAGTCGCCTTTCATCAGATTCAGGCCCATAGAAACCTCACGTTTTGGACCAGGGGCCATACCGCCCACGCTTAAAAAGCCATATTGTTTTAGAATTATAATCCTTATTTTAGGAACGTCAAGGTACGTGACATCAAACTGTATTGCTTTAATCACATTTTACTATATTAGTACGTATTTTCTTGTTCCTCACCTGCAACAGCGGTTCCGGCACTGGTATCTGCCAGTTGAATTCGAACTTCTTAGTCATCGTGCAGGACGCTCACTTCGCTCGCGCGAACTTCGCTAGCACTCCGTGTTTAGCAGGCCATCTCCTGGGGACAATGGATATAGATATTATTATAATTAACTACTTAGCTGATGCCCGCGACTTTGCCCGCGTGGTTTAGGTTTTTTATGATTCCCGCGGGAACTCTAATTTTCCGGGATTAAAAGGATTAAAAGTAGCCTATGTCACTCTCCAGGTCCTCAACTATACCCATGCCAACACCACCCACGTCGATCCGTTGCTCCGTTGCGGCGTTATTTAAGGACAAACCAACAAATAACCACACTAATAATTCGCATTTATAATTAATATAAATTATTAATGAATAAAGAGTTTAAGAAAGATCATTATGAAGTTGGTTTCGATCTTATCTCTGTGATCGTCAGCAGTGTGTTCGTTTGGGTGATAAGTTTTCTTCATTTATTTCTCTGCAAGCTGGTGTTCCGCAGGGTGGTGTTCTGTCTCCTCTTCTCTTCTCCATTTATATCAACTCTGTTACCTCAGTTATTTCTTCTTCTTTTCATTTGTATGCGGATGACTTGCAGATTTATGTATCGGCAACCATTGATGATCTAGCTGTTGCTATTGATACTGTCAATGCGGATTTAAATAAAATTAGTGCTTGGTGTCGTTCTTATGGTCTTTTAATAAATCCAAATAAGTCTCAGGTAACTATTATTGGCAGCAATTATTACATTTCCTTACTTTCCCATAATAGTGCACCACCTGTTCTCTTAGATGGCACTGTCATACCCCTAAGTAGTGTGGTTAAGGATCTTGGCCTTATCTTAGATAATTCTTTGTCTTGGGTTCCGCAAGTGTCAGAGCTGAGTCGGAAGATATTTGCTGCTCTTGGGTATTTAAGACGGTGGAAACATTTTTTGCCCGTAAAAACTAAAATACTTTTGGCAAATACTCTTCTTTTACCCATTTTGGACTATGCTGATGTTAGTTATTTGGATTTATCGGAGACCATGCTTAACAAATTGGATAGATTGCAGAATGTATGTATTCGCTTCGTCTATGGCCTGCGCAAATATGATCATGTGTCGGAGTTTCGGGCTCAGTTGAAGTGGCTGCCAATTCGATCCCGTAGAAACTTACACGCTCTTTCGCTTCTATACACTATTTTATATCATCCACAAACGCCACCCTATTTGAAAGAGCGATTCACCTTTCTTGGCAGCAAAGACATACAAATTTATTTGCGGTCTAGGGACGACAATAAGTTAGAAATACCGTTAAGTCGGGCTGAGGTGTATGCAAATTCATTTACGGTAAAGACAGCTAGGTTATGGAATGCACTGCCAAGTGACATTAGACAGTCAAAATCTTTGAGTATTTTTAAGGATCGTTTGAAGGATTTTTATCTTACTAATATGCTATAAATTATTTGTGTATTTGTTTACTTTTTGTTATGTAGGTCTAAATTATATATATATATATATATATTTATATGTATTGGTATATATTTTAGTATATTTTTTTTTTATTTGTGTAATTGTTTATGTATTTTTAGAATGTATAGTTTATGTAGTATATTATATGTACTAGTGTTGTTGCACTATCCCGCTTCATTGCGTTTGTTTCTTTATTTAAAGGTTGTCTGGAGGAGATCACTTTTAGTGATAAGACCGCCTTTGCGCACTTATTTGTTTTTGTTTGTTCTCTTTTTTGTTTCTTTTTAATGTTTTGTGTGGCAATAAAGTATTTATCTATCTATCTATCTATCTATCTATCTAAATGCTAATGAGACGAATGACGACCAACGAAGATATCTAGACAGACTGCAGTCTTGTAGGATCTGAGAGGGACAACCCTAACCGTATACCCCACTTTTCTAAACAACTAGAACATATTTTTGGTTGTCCTTCAATAACGCCGCAACAAAGCAACTGACCGACGTGATTTTGCATCGATAAAGTTAAAAACATGCAGAGTGCTGCATTCAGCACATAGGCATAGGCAGCATAGCAATGTCACTACATAGGCTAGCTTTTTATCCCGGAACACTATATTATAATACATAAAAGATCACTGTCCCGGAAAATCAAAGTGCTTTTGATAAACCTAAATCCAGCCATCATGTAGTTTAATACCTACCTACCTAATAATCTATACTAATATTAAAAAGAGGTAAAGTTTACCTAATAATCTATACTAATATTAAAAAGAGGTAAAGTTTGTGAGTTTGTGACTTTGTAGGGGGTAATCTCAGGATCTACTGAACCGATTTTGAAATTTCTGGTACCAATAGAAAGCCACATTATTTGCGAGTGTCATAGGCTATATATTAACCCAAAAAATTAGGGAGTTCCCGTGGGAATTTAATAAACTTATTTCACGCGGACGAAGTCGTGGGCATCTGCTAGTTAATTATAACAGAATACTTGATAGTAACTTCCATATTAGTAAGGATCAATAATTAAGCTAAACTGCAGATGGATAAGATCAAATCACAGACAAAATGAGTAGGCACGTAGAAGAGATCAACGGAACCCTAAGTTCTCTCCATTCCCATTTCCCTCATATTTTGCACAATGAAATACCAAGGAAAACAAATATGAAATACTTATGTTTCTTAATGCTTTTTTGATTGAAACCGCAAAACGTAATGTCGGTATATTTTCGCTCGAGACAATGTTTATACTTTTTTAATACTTCGGTTACGGCTTTGTTATTTTGCCCTACATTCATACTTCACAGCGGATGACTTAAAGTACGTTTCCAATAGGCCTTACAAGACATGCGATTTTGTTTTTTTTCTCATCGATTCATGGAAGACACCAGCTTGCATCGAAATTCATGAGCTCCAGCAATCTTAGCATGCGCACAACGAGATATCTCGCGACGGGAGAGAGAGATGTTTTCGTTCCCGGCAAATTTTTCGTTTACCCTGACATGCACAAAACGCGGTATATTACATGACAAAAATATAGTCGGTATGTAAGGGTTCGTAGAGAAAAATAAAACAGATAAGAAATATTACTTTTATCTCTACTTTTGACGTAACGATACAAGTAACCATGTTATTAGCTTCGGTAGACAAATAGAGATAATGGGTAAACATAATTTTACTCGTTGTGCGCATGCTAGCTCTACAGGGCATCATCGTACTCGAAAAGGCGTCGCGTATGGCAACGAAGCATATTAATCACAAAAAAAATTTTTTATAGCACCGTGTGACCTAATCCAACAGTTAAGTAACGCTATATGCGACCTTGCACGGTGTTAAAAGTTAAAACACAATAGAGTACAAGAACTGTGTTAAATAATATACGATACTCGTGACTTGAGCAAGTCTAAGGCTGGGTTGCTTCAACACATTTTGACGGACACGTAACATTTAAATATGGCGTTAACGAACGTAAGTCAAAGAAGGCGTTGATTCACCATTTTTACCATGAAGCGATACTAGAAATTTAACAGACGTTAAAGTTCTTACGTGTGTTAAATTTTAACGAACGTAAGTTACGATAACAAATGGTTTGAATCAACCGGCCCTAAGTCTGGTATAAGTCTAGGCAATTTGTATTACACGGGCGCTAACTCACGCATGGACGAAATACGATTACGTCCATAAACTCACGCTGTATCAAGTATACCATGTTTAACTAAAATCGCATGCATCCTATTGTACTATTAAAGGGTACATATTAAAACAGTAAAAGTAGGTTTAGATAAGGCTAGAATTCATGCCATGTTTAAATTATGCTTTTGAGCTTTAGGTACGTATGTGTAATAAAACAAGCAACGCGCTCTCGAAAACGTACCATAACTTATTCAATGACATATTTTGAAATAATATGTACGCCACCACAGGACTTACTATGATCGCTTACAGTAGTATTATTTTAATCTTGTTGGCGCTCTTGTTTTAGAATTATAATCCTTATTTTAGGGCTCTTAAGGTTCGTCGTATTAAAAGTTAATTTTAAAATAGTACTGTTGTAAGCGATGATAGTAACCCTCCTGAAAACTCCTTTGCAAGCTTCAGGTGATATTTTATTTATGTGTTTTTCCTGGGCTTTTGCCATGCTAATCTTGCGTTACATACTCTGAAATGTACTCTTAAGTAGGTATATTAAGTATTTCGAAATGCTTTTTGGTTTAGGAAAACCAAAGTCCCACATACCTGCTAGAAGCCTTAGGGTGAAAAGTGAAAACACACTACGGACAGGGCAGGATTTTTATCCTGTTTCGCGTAGATTTCGTTAGCGCAAGAGTTAGGTAATACATAAATAGCGTTACGTTACCAATCGGAGACGATTGCTATCGATAAAATGTAGCAATTATGTTTACGTAATAAGGCCTCTGCGCCCAGACTATGGATGGGATGGGGTGGCTAAGCCAAAGATTTTAGTGATATCAAATATCCAGCGGTTCTAGCTTCAAATTAGTTCACAATGGGGCAATAAAAAGCCAATCATACGAGTACCAGTGACGTAGCGTCGCGTCGAGACGACATACAAAAAGATAAGCCGAGACGGGGCTATAGTCTGTTCCAACTTCCAATAGAGACAAGCTATTTTTTCAACTTCTTTATCGTCTGATCACGTCATCAGCTACTGGACCAATAGTGATGGGAGTATCGAAAGCCGACAAGTTTGTAGATATTCCCATCATTATTGGTCGAATGGCGGATGAGATAACGTGATCAGACGTTAAAGAAGTTGAAAAAATCGCTCGTCTCTGTTGGAACGGACTTTAGTAAAAAATATGACGCAGTGAAAGAGATATAAGTTAATACTTACTTACCTAGTAGGTACCTAGGACAATCTTAAAATCTTTAATCGTTCATTGTCGAGTCAACATCTCCTGAAGATGCTCCGGTGTCAGAGTGAAACTTATGTTGTGAGTAATAATTTCAAAAGACTTGTTTGGTGTGTTGGTGTGCCGGTGCAAATTGCTGGCTTACTGGGCGGTGAATATTGCAAGCTGCAAGTGCAAGATACACACTGTACCACATAGATTTGCCTACTGTTGCGGATTATAGCGAATTAAACTTCTAGTTCATTCTTTGACAATCTTACACTAATGTGCTTGGAATAAATATTTTCATCAACATATAAATGTAAAATAATGAAGGAACTAGAAGTTTAATTCGCTATAATCCGCCACAATAGGTAAATCTATGTGGTACAGTGCGTATCTTGCACTTATAGCCCGCGATATCCACCACACCACAGAAATCTTCCAAATTATTCTCAACGTACGTTGAGAATAATTTGGCACTCCGATACCGGAGCATCTTCAGGAGATGTTGACTCGACAATGCACGATTGTAAAGATTGATTAAACGTAAAAAATTGGCAGTCATATGGACTGCCGCTATCGGCCTCTAAAGTGAAAACGAATATTAAAAAAAATATATTTAAATACTTATATATAAACCTTAAAACGAAGGCATTAAAGTTTACGAATGTACTATATTTATATTTAAGACCTTTGTCACGGTAATATTAGTGCCTTTGTCTTCGTAACAACGCGAGGTGTCGGTCACGCGTTTCCACATTTTTACCCCCTACCAAAAATCGCTCAACGCGCCTAAAGAAGTTTTCACTTCAATAATTATTATATCGTGTGAGTTGTGACTTGTCCCAAATCCCAATATTGTAATTGACTTGTGTAACGAAGCTACGCTAAGCTTCGTTACAAATATTGGCGGCAGAGTTTGGACGAACTCCGTGGCGCAGTGTGTAGCGCTGTTGTCTTAACGTGCGGAGGTCCCGGGTTCGATCCCCGGCAGGGTCAATTTGGGAATTTATAATTTCTGAATTTTCCCTAGTCTGGCCTGGTGGGAGGCTTCGGCCGTGGCTAGTTACCATCCTACCGGCAAAGACGTGCCGCCAAGCGATTTAGCGTTCCGGTACGATGCAGTGTAGAAACCGAATAGGGGTATAATTTATCATCACTTACCATCAGGTGATATCGCAGTCAAGGGCTAACTTGTAGTGGATAAAAATAAAAAAAATCTCAACGTACGTTTCACTCCGATACCGGAGCATCTTCAGGAGATGTTGACTCGACAATGCACGATTGTAAATATTGATTAAACATAATAATATATCGTGTAGCTTCGTTACAAGTATTGGCGGCAGAGTTACAAGACCACCACTTGACTCGGAGGTCAGGAGTCAAGACTCGAGTCATTAAGATTAGCGGTCCGTGACCTCCCCGAGCTCGCGATAAGGCCTTGACGTGAACATTGCAAGGTCAGAGATGTGCGCTGATGGCAAAGCTTTGCTCTTTCCCGGGATATCTATACTTCTATACTAACCATACCAATATTAAAAATGCGAAAGTGTGTTTGTTTGTTGGTTTCTCCTTCAATCACGCCGCAACGAAGCAACGGATCGACGTGATTTTTGGCATGGGTAATAGGACCTGGAGAGTGACATAGGCTAGACTAGACATAGGCTTTTTATTCCAGAAAATTACGAATTTCCCGCGGGAATCAAAAAAACTTAAACCGCGGACGAAGTCGCGGGCTAGTAAAGTATAAACGATAAGATCCTCAAGCGAAGGTAACCTACCAAAAGATATAAAACAGAAATTCAACACAAAGGAGAAACGTCCCAGCCATTCTGAAATTATTTTTAAGAAGGAATTTTCTCTTGTAAGCGCCGCTTATTATACCTACATAAGTATTTATCAGGTTTTTAAATATTCATTCGCAATTTTCTACGTGAAAAGCGTATTTCTTTCTTGCTTATGAAATGCATATAATACCTATAAGGACTCCGGGATGTCTGCGTGTAAGTAATTCATGGTATTACTATACGATGCCCGCGACTTCGTCTGCGTGGATTTTAAGTTTATAAAATACTGTGTGAACTCTTTAGTTTTCCGGGATAAAGATTTTAAAAACCGGCCAAGTGCGAGTCGGACTCGCGCACCGAGGGTTCCGTACAAACCTGTAGTAAGTTTTAAATTATTTAAAAAAAAACTACTTACTAGATCTCGTTCAAACCAATTTTCGGTGGAAGTTTGCATGATAATGTACATCATATATTTTTTTTAGTTTTATAATTCTCTTATTTTAGAAGTTACAGGGGAGGGGACACACATTTTACCACTTTGGAAGTGTCTTCCGTGCAAACTATTCAGTTTAGAAAAAAATGATATTAGAAACCTCAATATCATTTTTGAAGACCTATCCATAGATACCCCACACGTATGGGTTTGATGAAAAAAAATTTTTTGAGTTTCAGTTCTAAGTATGGGGACCCCCAAAATTTATTGTTTTTTTTCTAGTTTTGTGTGAAAATCTTAATGCGGTTCACAGAATACATCTACTTACCAAGTTTCAACAAAATATTTCTTATAGTTTCGGAAGAAAGTGGCTGTGACATACGGACGGACACACAGACAGACAGACAGACAGACATGACGAATCTATAAGGGTTCCGTTTTTGCCAAATTTGGCTACGGAACCCTAAAAAAGTGTGTGTGTGTGCACTTCACACTCGGCAGAAGTGAAACTTCAGAAAAGTAGCCTACGAGAGAATGAGATACCTAAATATAACTTGTATTCTATCTCATTCTCTCGCAGGCTAAATCCTATTATGAATATGTTTGTCTCTTTTTGGTGTCGCTTTTTCTGTTCGTCAAATTTTCAAATCACAACGATTCTAAAGAAGTTTCACTTCAATATAGCATATGTCCTTCACAAGTTATAGGGATTCATGCAACCTATCACTGTACTGAATTTCATCGAAATCGGCGGAAGAGATGGGCCGCGAAAACGTAGCAGGACAGACAGCTGACAGACAGACATTATAATATTAGTATGGATTTTTATCATTATTAATTTTTGTATTCGTATGTAGGTACATTTTGTTTCAATACATCAATTTTTTTTCTGATAATTATCTTTGGAAATCATACAGGTAAGTACCTAACAATTTCGTTACCTTTCATGTTTGATTTCCTTTTTACAGGCTTCCATAAAGGAGGAAATTCTCAATTCCGGGCGTATTTTTTTATCTGCAAATTTTATTTATAAAATTTACTGCGGGAAATAGAGATTTTCAAACTTGATCTTTGTGGGAAAACGGAAGTTGTACAAAATTAGGTCAAGATTCCAAATTAACTAATTTTACGTAAAGCTTACAGTTTCATTCGAGTTTCATTGCCCAATTACATCTGTGTAACGAGCGAAAGGCCGTTTTTAACTGAATTACCTGAAGTCGACCCCGGAGGGTATCGCCGCGACCCAGATTCTGGAGCTTTAGTGGCCATTTTGCCCAGTTAATGGACACCTCCAATGCAATATGGGTACTTAGGTGCAGGACGCTTTTAACGCCATCACCTATCCCTGCGTTTCCAACCGAATAGACTTCCACTGCTGGGTGAGTCTCCTGCATGGATCTCCACTGGACACGGGTTTGTTACGCTTGCTTCCAGCGGCTTCCAGCTACTCGCTTGAGATCGATACCTAGGGGATGGTTCGTCCAACGCTACACTTTCCGGTGGGAGGCCACCATTAATGCACCTTGGAACCCCAACGCCTATCGGTTCTTCGAACTATGTACCCATTGCCACTTAAACTTATCGACTCTTTGAGTTATGTCGGTTACTCTACTTTCTACGGATCTCCTTATTTGATCTCGTAGTAATACTTCGTCGATCGACCATTCGTCGCTAACTAAGAAGAATCATTTACAGAATACTCATATGGCATTCCGAACCGGTGGTAGATTCACTCGACGATTCAAAAGCACGTGTCAAAGTTTACTTGAAAAAAAAATTTGAGTTTAGGTAATAACTCTATTAATACTCAGGGTTCACTCAGCAGGAGAGTGTAAGAGCTATGCACTACGTGATCAAATCAGAAATTAAGAGATCCGTAAGAGAACCAGGGTCACTGACATAGCTCGGCCGTCGGCGAGTTGAGAAGTTGAAGTGCCAGAGTAATAACTAACTAAGTAGTTACTAGTTGACGATAGGGTAACTCTAACTACCCTATCTACTCTATACCTCTATACTCTATAACTCAACTCTATATAATTGTTAAGTATATTAGTTTCCAATTTCCATATAATATTTCTTAGATGTATCTAATAGATTAGTTTAGCAAGGACAAAGATGAAGCCATATAAAAGCTGGACTACGATTTAGGTTTTCACTGAAATTGTTGTACGGCTGTGCATTATGTCACAAATCTCATTTGAACAATGATATTAGGAAGCCCTCAAGGCTCTTTAATGCGATTGTGTTGAGTCGAGGCAGACGGTGCTCGAAGCAAGGTCGACTTTTCATTTGTTAAGTGACTCTTTTAGGAAAATATTAAGTAGGTATGTGTTTTGTGTAGGTAGGTAGTTTTGTTTTTTTTTTTATACACTACAAGTTAGCCCTTGACTGTGATCTCACCTGATGGTAAGTGATGATGCAGTCTAAGATGGTAGCGGGCTAACCTGTTAGGGGCCCATTATTATATACTATTATAATTTTATCATATTCATCATCATCCACCATCATGCGGAGAAAACTGGCTTTCTTCGGACATCTACAAAGAGGAGCCCAATTCCAAGACTAGTTTTGGAAGGAATTGATTGCAGGCAAGAGAGCTCCAGCCCCCCGATTACGTAAGAATTGTCCATCAAACGTTAAAGATTTTCGTCAAAGTAAAATAAACAATGACAGCATTGAATTAGAGCTCAATTTCGTCTGCCCATTCTTATACGTTTAGACGGTTTAGGGTATCGTACATACCTAAACGTATAAGAATGGGCAGACGAAATTGAGCTCTAATTCAATGCTTTTATGGTTTATTTTACTTTGACAAAAATCTTTAACAGGTCGCCAAAGACGCAAGTGGTTGGACGATGTAAGGGGGTGGACAGGGCTTAGCTATCCAAATCTCAAAGATGCGGCGCAAAATAGAGAAGTTTTTCGGATGATGACTGCCAAAATGTTAAGGAAAATCCTTTGGGAACTCTATATCTCTGAAAATACTTCATAATAAGGCTGCCCCCAAAATGGCTATACTATACCTATACCTCGGTTCCGAACTTCCATAAGACTCAGCAATTGAGCCGTTAAAAGGTAACAAACAGTCTGAAAGCAGGTTTATTTCCGCATTTATGATATCATACTAAGTAATATAGAAGCTATACTATATATAATAAAAATGCGAAAGTGTGTTTGTTTGTTGGTTTGTCCTCCAATCACATTGCAACAGAGCAATGGATCGACCTGATTGTTTGTAAGGATATAGTTGAAGACCGGGAGAATGTAGACTACATTTTATCCCGGAAAATTACAGAGTTCCTCCGGAAATTAAAAATAAACTTAAAACAAGCGGACGAAGTTGCGGGCTTCAGCTAGTTAGTAATAAGTATGAATTGCTAGTTGCTAACTTGCTATACTAGTCGGGCAGTATGTTTACTCGTTATGTAAACAGCGCCGACGCCGAAGGACGCTAAATTCGACCAATATCGTGCTATTTATAATTGATTGCCGTTACAATAGAACAGCAGATAGGAACAATGTTATACGTGTAAGTAATGAAGTCATGTTTTTTTTTTATCCACTACAAGTTAGCCCTTGACTGCGATATCACCCGATGGTAAGTGATGATGCAGTCTAAGATGGTAGCGGGCTAACCTGTAAGTGTAGGGGCATGGCAGTTATATTAAACCCATATAACATAATTCGGGTTCTACACGGCAACGTACCGGAACGCTCAATCGCTTGGCGGCACGTCTTTGCCGGTAGGGTGGTAAGTAGTAAAGTACCTATGCAGAACTGTGAACATCATATTTATCGCAACGGAAGTAAAATATAGATTAAAACTACTTAATAAATCAGTGGTTTTTTTTATAGTCTAACGCTTGACCACATCACACCTGATGGGAAGTGATGATGCGGCCTAAGATGGGACGCGCCATAGTTAGTCGGTTACTATACTGGCCCCTGGAACGCTTACATCAATATTACTCAAAATGACAGTTTCATGTTACGTACCTTAACGTTCCTAAAATCCATACTAATATTATAAATGCGAAAGTGTGTCTGTCTGTCTGCTACGCTTTCACGGCCCATCCGTTCAACCGATTTTGATGAAATTTGGTATAGGGGTAGGTTACATCCCGGGGAAGGACATAGGCTACTTTTTATCCCGGAAAATGTAGGAATTCCCGCGGGAATCAACAAACTTAATCCACGCGGACGAAGTCGCGGGCATCATCTACTATCTAGTAAGGATTATAATTATTCTAAAACACGAATTTCAACAATAATGAAACAAGAGCGTTGGCAGTATGGCCCCAGTAGATATGCATCTGGCAGCAGTGCATTGGCTAAAGCAATCTCTGCAAATTCTTTGCACATAGACCGTACCTAGGTGCAAACTTCAAAGTGTAAACGAATGGTAAGAATGCATCAAACTAAAATTATACATCAATATAATTCCAGTAAAATCTTTTTGAAGTGAAAACTTCTTTAGCCGCGTTGAGCACTTTTTGGTAGGGGGTAAACTTGTGGATTCGCGTCACCGAGACCTCGCTCCGACAGCTCGCGAACAGCGACATGCTCGCGAACACCGACATGCTCGCGTTGTTACAAAGACAAAAGGTCTTAAATATAAATATACTACATTCGTAATTAAACATTAATGCCTTAGTTTTAAGGTTTATATTTTAATTATTTAAAATATTCGTTTTCACTTCTATCGGCAGTCCCTATGACTGCCAATTTTTTTTTCAAAAAAAGGAAAAATAGCTAAATTACCTACTTAAACTTTTAAAATGACATTCTTCATAATTATAGGCCAGTGCAAGGCCTTGCATGTGAGGCAAAAGCGTTGTCAGCTGTCGCGCAGGTTATGCTTGGACCGCGGATAAACAAACTAATCAGGTAGGTACAGTCACGGTAATATTATCTATACAGTATTCTAACTCGGCCGTATTTTTAAAATAAATACCTACCGCCGCGCGGCACGTAAACATGCGATAGGGCTGCCCGCCTCCAGCATTTTAATTATATTTGCCTACTTTGTGTTTCCATTTAGTTTTGTGATTGTAAATACATTTAGTTTTGTGATTGTAAATATACTTTTTTTATATAAACAAATAATTGTGAATTGAATAGGAAGTGTTCAATAAAAATGCGTGTTGTTTTTTGATTGGTAGATTTAATTAAAAACCCATGTTTATGATTGCATAACAAATCGGTCTTATAAATTTGCGACCGAAAAATATTTGCGCCTCGACTGAGACGTACGAAATGCTTTATTATTAAATTTTAAAGTATAAAAAATCCGCATTCTAATATAAAGCTTAATTAAAAATTGTTTTGGGAAATTCGCCATATTCAATATGTACTTGAACTTATTTTTAGTGAAAAAATCGCATGGTTATTGTTAAAAAAACAAAACACCGTCCGTTCGTCATTGCGGCACAGTCGCGACTGTCTGCACGGCGAGCGCATGTCGAGATCGAGGCGCGTAGGTATAGCTCGCGCTTCGTCCGTTTGTATGAAGTTGGAATACTGTATAGATAATATTACCGTGGTACAGTACCAGTACATTTTAATCAACGAATCGTGAGAAAATGTTTTGTTAACATTGACCGCGAATTGTCACACTATCATCAATTAGTTACGCACGCGGCATGAGTCATTTTATTGTAAACAATACATACCTACATAGTAAAACTTGCAAAGTTTATGATCACACCATTTTACTTGTAACACTATTATTGCAATATTGTGAATTGTGATGTATTAATAATAATAAATAATAATAAAACTAGGACATAATTGATACTACATAGTCACGGTAATGTTATATACTTATAGATTACCGTGACATAGTAAATACCTATGGTTATCTCCGTACCTGTACCATACATGTAGTGTTGCATTAAGATTACGATAAAAAAACGTATAGACCATGATTTGTGTTTGAAATTTATGTTATCCACGCGGACGAAGTCGCGGGCAAAAGTTAGTAAGTAATACTTAGTTTAGAAGTATGGATCCTAAGTGGCATTGCGTAGTACCTAACTTGCGTGACAAACAGACATAATATCTACGCCAGGTATTATATTATTATGAAGTAGTTGAGAGATTGGAGCTATTATGTTATTAATGTAATGAGAAATTCGTGGACGTATGATACCTAGGTAGGTATATTAGATGCACGATGTCACGCGATGGAGCATTCGCTTGATTTCCATCCGGGGCCGACAAAGGTCGAGGTCAGGTAGATAGACACTTATATAGATAGAAAAAAATATATTGCTCACAATACGGGAAAAAACCAGAATTGATATAGGTATTTCCTTTCCTGAAAAGGTGATTTTTAGGGTTCCGTACCCAAAGGGTAAAAACGGGACCCTATTACTAAGACTCCGCTGTCTGTCTGTCTGTCTGTCTCCAGGCTGTATCTCATAAACCGTGATAGCTAGAAAGCTGAAATTTTCACAAATTATGTATTTCCGTTGCCGCTATAACAACAAATACTAAAAATTAAAAAAATATATATTAAGGGCGGTCCCCATACAATAAACGTGTTTTTTTCGTATTTTTTGCTCAATATTAAAAACGGTAACAGGTAGACGGTTCAAATTTTCACAGAATATTAACTTGTATATTACCTTTCAAAATAAATAATTAAATATCAATAAAGTAAATAAAAGGGGGGCTCCCATACAACAAACGTAATTTTTATTTTTAATACGTCATAAATCGTAAAACTTACTACAGGTTTGTACGGAACCCTCGGTGCGCGAGTCCGACTCGCACTTGGCCGGTTTTTTTAGTTCTCACTTCTCAGTAGAAGGTCTCAGGAATATAAAAAAAGGTTTTTCCGGCGTAGGTAAAACGTTATCGCAAAAGGTTTGAGCTAAGAGACGGTAAGTAAGGGAGGGGGCGTGGGCGGCAAATGACCCGCTAAAGACGAGTCCATTGTTCACATCGAGTACCGTTCGCAGAAAATGACAAGCTTAATTTTAATTTAAGTTAAAATAGACATATTTGTTCCGTTTGCCGTGGAGACCATGGAGTCGTGGAGTCTTAGTTCCAAAAAAATTTTGCGAGATATTTCACCGCGGTTAATTGTTTAATCGCATTTTTGCGCAAAGGATCAGCCTGGCTATTCAGCGCAGACATGCAGCCAGCATTCTTGCCACCATGCCACGCGGGCATGATTTATTTAGTAATTAGGTGAGCTAGCTTTAAATTCTATTGTACTATTTTCAATAAAAAAAATGGCAAGAGACCTGATGGATTGACGCTGGTTCCCTGGGAACGGGGACGGGCGCTAATGTGGGACGCAACATGCGTAGACACATTGGCCCCGTGTCATGTCAGGGAGACAACATCAAGGCCGGGAGCCGCAGCAGAAAAGGCTGAAACCGGCAAACGGCGGAAGTATGCCTCTCTCATAGAGAGTTACATATTTGTTCCGTTTGCCGTGGAGACCCTGGGGCCGTGGAGTCTTACTGGCAAAAATTTTTTGCGAGATATTTCACCGCGGTTGATTGCCTCATCTGGTGACAGAAGGGCTGGCTCATTTTTTGCGCAAAGGATCGGCCTGGCTGTCCAGCGCGGAAATGCAGCCAGTATTCTCGCCACCATTCCACGCGGGCATGATTTATATAGTAATTAGGTTAGGCTAGCTAGGTTTAATTTCTATTGTATTGTTTTCAATAAAGGATAAAAAAAATTAAATTTGTATTCCAGTCAAACCAGTGCTATACTTATTCGCAAAGGGATGGAATATATTTAAACCTGTCGATTGTGTACCACTATTTTAGCCTTTGCTGTCTACAGCATGAGGGTTAAGAAGATTGTATTGAACTAAAAGTAATACCTACATCAAAAAGACGTACACTTAACATTATCAAAATTATATTTTTACGTTTTGAGAATATAATTTTATGCAATGAATAAAATTAAAACCAGTTTACTTTAAAACTATTGTTTTTGCCGACAGTACAGCGCCCCATTTGACGCCCGGAGCGGTTTCATTTATTCAGAAGCAACCAGTAGAATGTGCAGACGTTACTTTGAATATGTTTTGGGGCCATTTGTCCCAGCTACGCATATAACCGTTTGTTTATAAAATACTAGCTGATGCCCGCGACTTCGTCCGCGTGGATTGAGGTTTTTCGGTTCCCGCGGGAACTCTTTAATTTTCCGGGATAAAAAGTAGCCTATGTGCTATTCCAGACTATAATCTATCTCTGTGCCAAATTTCATCCATATCCGTTCATCCGTTGGAGCGTGATTGAGTAACAAACATACATCCATACATCCATCCATCCAAACTTTCGCATTTATATTTATTTGATATTTGATTATGTACTAGAATTTGATGATGCCCGCGACTTCGTCCGCGCGGATTAAGTAAGATTAATTCTTTCGGGAACTCCTTGATTTCCGGGATAAAAAGTATACTAACTAATATTATAAATGCGAAAGTGTCTATCTGTCTACTCGCTACGCTTTAACGGTCGTTCTTTTCAACCGATATTGATGAAATTTCGTATAGAGGTAGGTTACATCCCGGGGAAGGCTAGAACTTGATCCACGCGGATGAAATCAAGGGCATCAGTTTCTTGCCGGTTCTTCTCAGTAGAATCGGCTTTCCGAACCGGTGGTAGATTCTTACGACTTATCGTAAGTGGCACAAGTTGTCCTACATGAAATAAATCATTTCTATTTCTATATCATCTTGTTATAAATGATTAAATGATTTTATTTATGAAGGAACTTGAAATTTAATTTGCTATAATCCGCAACAATAGGCAAATATATGTGGTGGTACAGTGTATCTTGCACTTGCAGCTTGCAATATTCACCACACCACATAAATCTTCCAAATTATTGTCAACGTACGTTTCACTCCGACACCGGAGCATCTTCAGGAGATGTTGACTCGACAATGCACGATTGTAAAAGTCATCCTCCCTCCTCCTGAAGATGCTCATGAATCCTCCGCTGAAGATCCTTCATAATCATGGACTTCCGCAAAGTAACGCCTGCTTCTATCCAAGATTTTATTTATTTCACGTAGGACAACCTGTGTCACTTATGATACATTAATGCTGAGATCTTTATAGCGTACTTTGACTTAGCTCCGACTTAAGACAGAGTTAAAACGAGATAGATTTATGACACTCACATAAGTCCATCCCGTTTTAATTCTAAGTAAAGCCTAAGCAAAGTCTAAGTAAGCTCTACAGATCTCAGCAGACTCTACCGTACCTATAGTCTGAAGTCTGCACGCCGCTGCTTGCCATTTTACTTTTAGCTATACTCAATTTATTTATAACATGTAGGACAAACAGGTGGATGGATGATGGATGGATGGATGTGTGGTGTGACTAGAATGGATAAGATTAGGAATGAATATATAAGGGGAAGTTTGAAAGTAGCACCAGTGATAGAAAAGATGAGGAGTAATAGGCTAGCATGGTACGGGCGGAGGGAAGAAATGCATATTACGAGAAGAATGATAGATATGCATGTGGAATCAAAAAAGAGTAGAGGGAGACCTAAGAAAAGATGGATGGATTGTGTGAAAGAGGATATAATGCGTATAAAAGGGGTGAATGGATAGGTTGATGAATAACAGAAGAGTGGAAGAAGAAAACATCTTGTGCCGACCCCACATAGTGTGGGACAAGGGCAAGAAGAGGAAGAAGAATGTAAGACAAACAGGTGTCTCTTATGTTACGTCATGTTTTGACTCTACCACCGGTTCGGAAAGGAGATTTTACTGGCAAGAGACGGCGAGAAACTCAGCAGTTGCTCTTTTTAAATATTATGTATGATAGGTATGATAATAAGCTAAATAACTTTATTATTTTAAAGTTTAAGCTTCAAAGAAAGTTACAAATTACAATACGGTAGGTAAGATGTAGAGAGCCTTCAGGGCATTATTATATGTGTAGTGTAATCATAAGCCTACGTTTACATTAGCTAACATATTGTTTTGTTTATGTCTACACGAGTTGTGTACCGAGTAGGTACAGGGGGCATACCATACCTACTACCACCGCTTTTAAACAGTATTATTTTAATCTTGACGACGCTCTTGTTTCAGTATTATAATCCTTACTAGCTGATGCCCGCGACTTCGTCCGCGTGAATTGAGGTTTTTAGGTTCCCGCGGGAACGACTTGGGGGAAAAAAGTGCCATCGGCCCGGCCCCGCTAGCCTCGGCGTAGTCGCTTAACGGGACAGATGAAACTTTTTCACAGTAAATCAAGTGTCATTTGCCCCGCTACGTTAACGGAAACTTACGAAAAACTCTGTAGGTATGGTATAAAAAGTAGCCTATGTAGATATTATTCCTGACTATAATCTACCTCTGTGCCAAATTTCATCCTGATCCGTTCAGCCGTTCTGGCATGATTGAGTAACAAACATCAATCCATCCATCCAAACTTTCGCATTTATAATGTTAGTATAGATTTAAGGGACGTCTGCAAGGACCAAAGTACGTCATATAAAACTACAATTTAAAAAAAAATTGCCGATAGAAGTGAAAAAAAAATGAATAGGTAAGTATTAATTACGAATGTAGTAGTATATTAATATATTTAAGACCTTTTGTCTTCGTAACAACGCGAGCATGTCGGTGTTCGCGAGCATGTCGGTGACGCGAATTCACAAGTTTACCCCCTACCAAAAAGTGCTCAACGCGGCTAAAGAAGTTTTCACTTCAATAATCCTGCTTTAAGCGATGGTAGTACATCCACAGGGTGTACACGTGGCCTTATTTGCTCACAACTTTAATGTTTGCATACACTAATAATTTATACCTACTAAATATAATACTACAATACAATATTCAACACAACAATACAATATAATATTCTATGACTTTGCTTTGTTTAAAGTTCCTAGTGGTGAACAACGACTTATTACAAAGTGGTGAATGATTAAAATACTTAGGCCGCGGAGAATGAAATTTTGAATGCGAAGGTCCGACATTCAAATCGCACGCATTTTTAAGCAACTTACGACATAATATACGTGTTTTAACTTTTAAGCAATTAAAAAGGTATCACTTACTTTAATCTTCTTCTTGCCGGTTCTTCTCTCTCAGTAGAATTGCTTCCCGAACCGGTGGTAGAGTCGAAACATAACGTAACTTATGAGATAGGTACTCGTAATTCGTATGTCCTACATGGAATAAATAGAGTAGGTATTGAGTTAATGCTGAAGGAAAACATCGTGAGGCAACCTGCTTGCGAGATCTTCATATAATATGATATAATGTTCTCAAAGATGCTGGAAGTCTGCCAATCCGCATTTACCCAGCGTGGTGGACTTAGGTTTACACCCATCTCATTCTGATGCTGAGACTTATAGAGCGTAATTTGTTTTGTCGTACTTACATGACGACCTCCCTGGCGCAATGTTAAGCGCTGTTGCCTAAACGTGCGGAGGTCCCGGGTTCGATCCCCGGCAGGGTCAATTTGGGAATTTATAATTTCCGAATTTTTCCTGGTCGGCCGTGGCTAGTTACCACCCTACCGGCAAAGACGTGCCGCCAAGCGATTTAGCGTTCCGGTACGATGTCGTGTAGAAACCGAATCCCCGTATGGGTTTAATATAACAGCCATGCCCCTAACAGGTTAGCCCGCTACCATCTTAGACTGCATCATCATAAGTACACAAGTATATCAGGTGAGATCGCAGTCAAGAGCTAACTTGTAGTGGTTAAAATATGTTTGTTACTCAATCACGCCCGAACGGCTGAACGCATCTGGATGAAATTTGGCACAGAGATAGATTATAGTCTGGAATAGCACATAGGCTACTTTTTATCCCGGAAAATTAAAGAGTTCCCGCGGAAACCGAAAAACCTCAATCCACGCGGACGTAGTCGCGGGCATCAGCTAGTTCAACATAAAACTAACAGGGGACGTGGATATTACGACTTTTGGGAGATCCTCTATTTATTAATCACTAAAAAATAATTTATTTGAATAGTAGTCAAATACCCAATTGGGCCTTAGTTCATTGATGGCGTCAGTCAGTTCAGATAAAGTGAATAAAATCCAACCCTTCGTACAGGCTATAATAAGCAGTGCCCATTACGCCACATTACCCATATCGCCGGGTTCCAGCGCCCTGCTGGTCGCCAGTTATTTACAAACGTCGGCAAAGGGTCGGCGCGGGTCAAGAAGCATGTGGGATAATGCCAGCGCGGCGATGCATGTAATATACCTAGCTGCAAATAGTAACAGAAAATGGAGTTGGATTCAGAAATTGAAGAATGAGATCCAGATTTACAAGTTTTTAAAGCGAATTTTTTAATGAGTTTACAAGTTTTTAAAGATAATTTTTTTTATCGTGTTGAATTGGTCTTAGTTGAGGGAGAGTGACATAGGCTACTTTTTATCCCGGTTTTGACGAACTCCCTGGCGCAGTGTTGAGCGCTGTTGCCTAAACGTGCGGAGGTCCCGGGTTCGATCCCCGGCAGGGTTTGGAAATTTATAATTTCTGAATTTCCCTGGTCTGGCCTGGTGGGAGGCTTCGTTGCTAGTTACCACCCTACCGATACCCTAGCGATTTAGCGTTCCGGTACGATGCGGTGTAGAAACCGAATAGGGGTATAGGTTTAATATACCTAACTGCCATGCCCTAACAGGTTAGCCCGCTACCATCTTAGACTGCATCATCACTTACCATCAGGTGATATCGCAGTCAAGGGCTAACTTGTAGTGGATAAAAAAAGCATCAGTAGTAGCGCGGGTCTTCTCCGATTGGCCCGTAAGGGCCAAGCGGGGGGTATGGGCCTCGAGGCATGGCCTCCTTACCCGGGCGGGGCGCGGGGTAATTTTGTACCCCGGTAAATGTCTTCTAGCCATGAATCGGCTAGGGCCTGCCTTGTAGGTTACAGGCCCCTGGGCCAGATGTCAACTCCGGAGTTGGGTCCTCGCTGCGGGAGACGTCAACACCGTCGCGCGCGGGACCCGTGTCAAATCCTGTTATCTCGGCGCCGCGGGCGAGAAGGTCACCATCGCGCGCCGAGATAATGTCAAGTTCGGTGAACTCCGCGCTGCGTGCGATATGGTCGCCGTCGCGCGCGGAGCTGTAGTCAAATCGGGTGGATTCCGCGCTGCGGGCGATATGATCGCCGCTGCGCGCGGAGTCGGTGTCATAGCCAGTGTTTGTCGCGTCGTCGTCGTCGCTACGATCGCCTGAGTGCCGCGCAGGTGATGGCGATCGCAGGAGCTCTCGAGGCAGTGGACGCCCGGTCGGCGGTCGGGTGGTCAGCGGGGCGATCCCGTGGAGGTGTTCGCACGGCCCGTTGTCCGCGCGCGCAAACATGCGCCGCGCGAGCGTACGGACGTACTCCTCCACGGTGGGCGTCTTGAGGTCGCGATGGATGACGTCGTTCCTCACATACCTCGGAGCTCCCACGATTAGGCGCAGGCACTTGTTCTGTTGGACTTGTAGGCGGCTCTTCTGGTAGGCGGAGCAAAGCGCATACCAGGCGGGAGCCGCGTACGTCAGCCGTGAGCGGACATAGGCTCCGTAGATCCTGAGCTTGGTCTTCGGTGAGAGGCTTGAGGTGAGGACTTGGTACAGCATCGACTTAGCTGCCGTGGCATGATTCGTCGGCGTAAAGCGACAACAGCACGTCTTCCTCCCCCTCGCGCAGATGGTCGGCGAGGGTAGGGATATCATCCGTGTACACCGCGTACAGACACGGGGACAAGCAGCTGCCTTGAGGCACTCCTGCCCGTATCGGGCGCGGCTGGGAGTCCGCGCCCTCCACAGATACTCTAAAGGACCTGCCTTCCAGGAAAGAGGCTACCAGCCGCACGATCGCGGGTGGTAGGGTGGTCGAGAGGAGCTTCGCCAGGAGTCCATCGTGCCAAACACGATCGAAGGCTTTCTCTATGTCGAGAAAGACCCCAACGATGAACTGGCCTCTGGTTCTCTCACTGGCGATGAAGTTGAGTCCTCTCGCCAGCTGGAGCGTCGTGGAGTGGTTGCTGCGAAAGCCGAACTGCTCAGCACGCGGACGAAGGTGCGGAGCGAGCCTTCGCAGCAAGAGACGCTCAAACAGCTTGGCGATGTGCGGCAAGAGGGTGATGGGGCGGTAGCTTCCTGGCAGGCGGCGGTCCTTTCCCGGTTTGGGGATAGTAATTACTTTCCCCAGCTTCCAGGAATCCGGGAAATGAGCGGTGCGGAGTATGCCATTGAAAAGTCTCGCCAGCGCGACGAGGACTCTTCTAGGCAGCTGCTGTAGTGCGACGATTGGGATCCCGTCGCAGCCTGGCGCCTTCCTCTTGGGGAGTCGGAAGACGGCCTTCCTCAGCTCGGACGGGGAGATGAAATCGTCTCCCCGGAGTGGAGGGATTGGGCTCGACAGGAAGTCCTCCAGCTGTTGTGCGATCGCCGCGTGGTGTCTGGATACGGTGTCGTCTTCGGCCGGCGGGTTGGGGGTAAATTGCCCTTCCATATACTCCGCCATGATCTCAGCTCGGTCTATAGCGGAGTATCTTCGCCTACCCTGACTGTCTAGTAGGGGGTAGACGGGTGAATCGGAGCCAGTGAGGGTCTTACACAGGTGGTACAGTGATGTGTCAGACTCGGACGCCGCGTCGATTGTCTTCTCCCAGTCGTCATCTTCGCGGGCGCCGAGTGCCTGTGACACCTCCTGCGCAAGACGGTTTAAGTCACGCTTGACCCTCGGACAGCGAGTGCGTGCCCATAACTTGCGTAGGGCGCGCTTCTTCTCTAGTTTGTCTCGGAGCGAGCTCGGAAGCAGGTCCCGTCGTCCAGCGTGAGGCATAGTGGTGGTGGCCTCGCTTTTGGCCTGTTGGATGGCCGCCGCGATGGAGCTGGCGGCACTGTCCACATCAGCTGGGGTCGAGATAGGTCCTGCGAGCTCAAGCTCCGCCAGCGCGGCTGCATACGCCTCCCAGTTGGTCTTGGTTCTGGGAGGCCGCTGTATAGTGAAGTCACGCTGGAGGTTGAGTGTGACCAGTATGGGCAGGTGTTCAGTGTCGAGATCATATAAGGCCTCGACACTGATGGGGTGGTCTAAATTATGATGCAGCACGATGTCTAAGATGTCTGGTGCGCGGCGGTGGTCAGTCGGCACATTGGTTGGCGCGCCCGGACCCAACACACCGTAGTTGTGGCATTCGCTGTCTTCGAGAAGTAACCTTCCGGCCGTAGTGTTGATTCGCGAGCCCCAGGCTTGGTGCTTCGCGTTTAAATCACCCACGACTAGTGTAGGGGCTTGCGACTCGAGGAGCGTGTGGACATCGGTGCTACAGAAAGTCTCGTTCGGTGGTCTGTAGGCGGCATACAGATTGAGCTCCTTATCCCCGGCGTGGACACGCACTCCCTGCGTACGCAGGGTTCTGTAAGGTGCGTGTTCTAATTCTTCGTGTACTAGATCCCTCCGCACCAAAGCCGCCGTGCCTCTGTAGGCGTGGCCCCGGGGAGAGATCTCGTCGCGCCGGTACACGAAGAAGTTCGGTACTCGGAGCTCCACGTGGTCCGCGAGCTTAGTTTCACCCAGGAGGATGACGTGGACGTCCTGCGACTGGGCGAGTGCAGTAAGCTCGCGAATATGCCCTCTGATGCCGCCTGGATTCCAATAGATAATTCTCAGCAGGAATAGTGCCGTGTGAGCACTGCCATTCCTGCTGTTAGGGCTGGGATAGTGCCCTGGCCCTGCAGGTATACTCTCAGCCCGGTCGTTAGCGCCTCTACTACAACCCGGACTATGGCGATAATGTCCGGGTTGGGCTGCGCTTCCCCCTGGGTCGGTTGAGCAGCAGGGCGGGTACTGGGTGGTGTTTGAGCGGGCTGGCCGGCCGGGTGCGGCGCTGTAGTATGACTTGAGTGAGGGACCGATGCTAGCGTCGAGCAGGGAGCAGCACGTTGAGAGCGTATTAGTTCCGAGCTGTCCGCAGGCGCTTCAGTCTGAGTTGAAGTCGGTACGGTGGTTTGACGTGGGGCGGCATTTGCCTGGCTAGGCAGACGTGTGCCCGCTGCTTGTGGTAGGTGGGCGGTGGCAGGCTCCGCTCTCGACTGCCTTGACTGAGGCGTTGACGCTGCCGCTGGCTCAGTGCGGCGCGGGCGACGCGCGCGTTTTCTGGGCCGCCTCCTAGCGGCCAGTGGCTGACCGCGTTCGGTTGCTGGGTTGGCAGCGGCAGCAAGAGTCGCTGGGGCTGGAGCGGTCTCGGGTTGTACGTTGCCCATGGGGTGGGCGGCGCGCGGAGATGAGGTGGATTGCATACCGTCGGCTCCGGGTGCCAAGACGGTCGTTGTTGGCACGGACGTTGGTGGCGCAGCGGGGGGTGGCGGTACGGTAGACGCAGTGGTTGTGGTCGCGGGGGCCCTCGCGGTACCCCGCTGTTGTTGCTGACGCGTGGCGGCATGAACGCGAGGCGGTGGCGGGGGCAAGTTAATGCCGCGCCTCCTGGCCTCGCGCTTATATAGTGAGCATCGACGATCGTTGGCGGCGTGGGCTTGGCCGCAGTTGGCACAGGTGGGTGGTTCCTCCCGAGACCTCGGGCAGTCTCGGACGCTGTGCTCGCCCGCGCAACGGACGCAGCGAAACGGGCGGTGGCAGTTAACTGAGTTGTGCCCGTACTGTTGGCACCTGTGGCATTGCGGCGGCTTTGTCCCTCCTCGCCAAGCCTCCACTGTTATCTGCGGCATGTAAAGGAGCTCCGTAAGTGCGTAGAGGTCTCGAAGCTCCTCTTGGGTCATATGTGACAGCCGCACGAAGTAGGTGCAGCCGTGCTTGCCGCGAGGCGGCGGGATGGCGCGAGCTGCTTCGGCGGGAAAGCCGAGCTCGCGGAGTGCGTTGACCACTTCGTCCACTGGCGTTTCTAGTGGTAGACCGCGGATGGCTACCTTAGTTGGTATTTCAGTGGCCGGGCTGTAGCAGTACCATGAGATGGTACTGTCTTGAGCGGTGGCCTGCGTTAGGTACCGCTGCACAGCCCGGAATTCCTCCGCGGTCTTGGGTAAGAATCGGACTCCTCGTCCCAGCGGTTTCGCATTGGGTGCGTGTCCGAGTGTCCTGCCTATAGCTTGGAAGTGCCTCGTCCAGTTTGGGAGGCACTCTACCACAAGCGGCGGATAGGCAGAGCGTGGCGTGGGCGTAGGTTGAGAGGGGTCGGCGGCAGTAGGTGGGGCAGGGGGGGGCGCGGCCGACGCGGGTGTCGGCGATCGGCGCGGCGAAGGCGGTGCGGCGGCAGCCGCAGCGTATGATGTGCTGGGTTGTGGATATGTAGGCTGGGACTCTTCCATTTGGATATCGTGGCTCGACGGAGTAGCAAAACCCATGTAGCTGGTCGAGTCCTTCGGCCAGCTTGCGGATTCTACATGGGTCATCGACTGTGCAGATATTTGAGTCGCCGACTCCGTAGAATGCGCGTGAGTCGATTCCAATGGTGCAGTACGGTGCGCGGAGGCAGAGGCAGTAGCATAGTCTCGTAGGGAGCTAGCGATGACGATTGGAGTGGGGGGCGCCTCTAGCGGTGGGGTGCGTGCGGTGCAGGGGGGTGGGGGGCGTCTCACCGGGCTTAACGGCCTATCAGACGTGTCGTATTCGGGTGGCGGCGGAAGCGGTATGCAAGCGACGTGGATGGCGTGGCTTAGCTTAAGCCGCTTGTCTTCCTGTTCGCCGGATGCACTGGAAGACGAGGTTTCTGGCCTGGCACGCTTAGCCAACTCTGTGCCAGATGTAGGCATAATCACCTCGCGTGGACGTTCCTTCAAACGTTCGGGTGATGATGACGAAGACGACGGAATCCGTTGTGTCACCCTCTTAGGTGCCACCGGGTATGTTCTAGGCGGCTGTAATCGTGGTGGAGGTAGGAGTGATGGGCGCTTGCCCTCCTGGTTAGAGGCCGCTGTCCTGGAGTGCTTGGCAGCTTCTGCGCCTAATGTAGACTCAGCTACATCGGCTGCGAAGGCAACTGCGACTTCCGTGCAGACCTCTACAGGCTCTTCAGCCTGTGCTGTGCGGGGGAGCGGGGGACCAGTCGGTCGCGGCCCGGCAACCGGTTGGTCGGCGATGTTCCGTTGACCAGTTGACCTCGGGATACCGGTCCGAGCTAGTCGTCTCTTGCTCCGTTGGTCTAGCGGTGGGGAATTCCCACGCTCAGACATCACACGATGGTGTAATAATAATGCAGGTGATGATTATGATTAGAGATAAAATAGTTTTTATCTCTAATAAGCTAAAGCCACCCTACTTGCGAGCACGGCAGTAGCTCCCTCGGCGCGTGCGACCGAGCCAGGTGAGACCCAGACGGGAGGCCCAGCTAATCGCCCGCGAGCGGGAGTAATACCGTACCCACAGGAATGGAAGTGCTGTGGCTGAACTCAGAAAAATATGATTCCTGCAGAAGTTTTTGTAAACAAAAACATACAAGAATCCGCACGTCGTCGTCTTAAAGGCGGGTAGCTAAATTTATTCTCTCGCGCAACACAACAAACCGGTCGTTTCCTCAAACCGCAGCGGCACGGGCCGCACAGTGAGTACAACGAGCAACGGCGGGGCGCGGGAGCGGGGGGGGCGTAAACCGATAAGCGAGACGCGATATCACTGAACACGACCGTTCGGGTGAGCGGTCGTGCGCGGATAACTAAGCGGCTAACTTGTAGTGGATAAAAAAAGCATCAGTAGTAAAATGAAATGGCGATCTCCGCACGCATGCCAATAGATGGCGCTACTGGTAGCATATGAAGAAACTAGTCGAACTAGTAGTAGTAGTAGTAGAAAACTAGTCGAAGTAGTAGTAGTGCCTGAATCATGCTATCGAAATTCCCCACCGCTAATTACTTACTTCAAAATTCAAAACGATTACCACTACAGCCCAATAACGTCCCACGGCTGGGCACAGGCCTCCACTCTCATAGGAGAGAAGGAATTAGAGCTTAGACCCACCCCGCTGCTCCCATGCGGGTCGGCGGGTTTTAACGACTATTATCATGTTAGTGATAATAACCGGGACCGACGGCTTAACGTGCTCTCCGAGGCACGGGGGTGAAACACCGACAACTTCCTAACTACGGGCTAGTACTGAGAATTTCTAGAAAAACCCAATTAATTATGGCCCGACCCGGGAATCGAACCCGGGACCTCGTCGGCCGCAGTCGAATATGCCAACCACTAGACCAACGAGGCAGTTAGAGGTTTAGACTTAAGACATGGTTAAAACGAGACAGATTTATGTCACTCACATAAGTCCATCTCGTTTTAACTCTAAGTAAAGTCTAGATCTCAGCATCAATCTTTTATGAGAAGTGTAAGTATAGCATTGGTGGCTAACTAGTGACCACGAGCCTCCTCTCGGAATGAGAAGGGTTTGGCCATGGTCCACCATGCTGGCCGAATGCGGATTGGCAGACTTCACACACCTTCGAGAACATTATGAAGAACTCTCGGGCATTCCTCACGATGTTTTATCGGTGAAAAATTACGAATATAGGTACCTAGTACCTACCTATAGTTCGCGCAGGAGTTGAATGCAGAGCAAATGCATGGTGACACATACATTTACTCTGCATTCAACTCGCGCGCGAACTGTAGGTAGGTTAATGGTCATTATTTTCGCTTCCCAAACAAAGCTTATCTGAAACCTAGGTAGGTATATGAACCGAACAGTAGCCAGTAGGTACATATAGATTACACAGCTAAATTACATGAGTACATACCTACATACCTACCGAATGGAAGATATTAAACTGTATGCTATAATTATTTGAATACAAAAACATGACGGATTTATAGATAATCGTGTATCATTTCAATACGTACCTCGTTTATCGTCACCAAAACAGATTCACTCACACATAAACCACACACTATCAAAGATTAAGAGGTTATACAGACAAATTTAATAGGTATTAGGTATCTACTGAGACGTAATGAACTATGAATGGTTTTCCACGCGGCCGCTTTGGCGCGGTTAGCACACGACCAGATCGCACGGCGCGCTCGCGGACTTTGGAGAATGAAATAATCCGATGTCTGAGTCTGAACCGCCGCGCATGCGCTTAATCCAAGGTCGGCCGCTGAGGCCACTTTATAGGACACAGAGTAAGTATATTAGGACACGACTTTGAAGTATAATCTACTGGTGATGCCCGCGAATTCGTCCGCGTGGATTACGGTTTTTTTGATTCCCACGGGAACTCTTTAATATTCCGGGAGAAAAGTATGTACTTTCCCAGGATAAAAACTATCCCTTTACCAAATTTCGGCTGAACAGATAGGCCGTGAAAGCGTAGCAGACAGACAGACAAACTTTCGTATTTATAATCAACGTGATTTTTGTCATGGGTATAGTTGAGGACCTGGAGAGTGACATAGGCTACTTTTTATCCCGGAAAATTAAGGAGTTCCCGTGGGAATCAAAAAAAACTTAAACCACGCGGACGAAGTCGCGGGCATCAGCTAGTGTTATATGAATAAAGGATAAAAATTTGTAAAATTAATTACGAGTAACAGTTTTGGGCTATGAAATAAAATACAGAATGAATTTTATTTTTATTTATTAACAAAAAAAAGTAGATATAATAAATTAACTTATCAGTTGCACTTGTGCATAGGTGGTTTCTTAACTAACAGGAGATCATTAATCAGACAATTTATGGCACTGTCATAGACCACAGCCTTATAGTAACTTATAGGTATTTTGTACTTAAAATATTATGATTTGGATAGAAAAATTATGTGGTACAGTTGACATAGACATGTACTATGATTGACGAATAAATAGCGTGGCGGCACAGATCTCTAGCCGTCTCGACTCACTTAATACCATCGATATAGATAGATAAATCACGCATAAGGTCATCGTGTTATTTTACACCAACTGCACAAAGGGCCAGTTGATTCAAACCTTTAGTTACCGTAGCTGACGTTCGTTTAATTTAACACACGTAAGAACTTTAACGTCTGTGTAAATTAACAGTATTGCTTCATGGTAAAATTGGTGAATCAACACCTTCTTTGACTAACGTTCGTTAGCGCCATATTTACGTGTTCGTCAAAATGTATTGATGCAACCCAGCCTAAACATATCAAGGCACATTGCAACAGAGAGTATCAATTAATGCGTACACTAATAGAGTTGTTCGGTTCAATGTACCTTGAACCTTATTATATCAAAAGACAGAAAGGTTAACTATATAAATCATAAAGAAATATTAAAAGTGATTCCGAAGATATAATATAAAAAGAAAATTTAAAAAAATCAACAGAAAAAAACACCTCCACCTTGAACTTGATAAGAACAAAATTTGCTTCTTCTAAAGAAGTAATTCTTATTTGATTTAATTTCGAGTATAAAAAATCATCGTAAAATTAATTATATTATGTTTCAAATGGCACTTTTATCTTCTGTGTAAAAAGTTAATTTTATATGATACATTTTGATTTCATAACAATATTAATTTCATAGTTTTCTTTTGGTCCAGCCGATTAGTTACTACCTTTTAACAATTTAGAGATAGTTTTCATAAAATTGGTACCGACAATAATTTTCTAAACACTATGTTTAACACAAAGTGTCTGTCTATCAACGATTAATACTTTAAAGTTATCTAAACACAATTCACTAAGTAAAAATCAGTCTCCAAGAATCAACAAGTATATAGATTTATAAAAACTACAAAACATAGAGTAAACATATTATGTGCTGGCTTTAGAGCGTGCCTTGAACGTTGTCATAACCTCAATGCTCAAAAACATTTTGAAAAAAAATAAAACTATTGGCATACGTAATTAGCTCTTAAGCACTTTATATGCTACATAGATAAATGTTTATTCTATGGTATTTAAATAGATTAGGAACAAAAATATACTTTGTATAAAAACAGTCGTATCGTGGTCGTCACATACCGTATAAAAAGACCATTCACATTAACATATCTCTAGGTATAAAACCTACAGATGTCGCCTTATACAAAACAAAATAATATAAAAAATAAATCTTAAAAAGTAATAACAAAAAATTAACACCTTCAATGTGATAAAAACATAAATAGGTAGATATTCTATAGGTACTTAATTAAATTTTGATTTCATCTTTCAATTTGACCATATCCTACTTTTAAGACCCTTTAAAATTGAATACCTGTACCTGTACAATTAAGAAAATATTTACTTGTAAGGTATGGTATGCTCAACGTTTTTTTTTAAAAAATACTATTTAAAAAATATTTTTTTGGATTGTTCCTACATATTTGGATAATACTCGTATTTAGATTTGGTTGGATTTTAGGAACACGACAACAAAAAAACATACATAATTCATCGAACTGTGTTTTAATTTAAAAAATGTGGGTCTCTACTTTAAAGCTACTATAGATATCTAAGTATTTATATGAGGGAAGGTAAATATAACTTTTATAAATAAAACGAAAACATTGGAAAAGACCTAATAAAAAATATAACAAATCGTAAAAATATACGTTATACTTACTTAATTCATTTTATTACAAAAAATATCGATAAAAAATCTACAGAACATCGAATTCAAGAACCTATATAATTTTTTGCGGTGTGATTTTCAAAATCAGTTCTTAAATGTGGCTCTAAAAACAAAACAGTTTAATGTAAAATGAAAATTGTACTTTCTATAAACGACCTGCGTTTTTTATTACACCCTTCTTGATTGATGAATTGATTTAAAATTTTCTGATCATTGACCCAAAGATTAAAAAGAGAAGGGTCATTTCTATGGCGAGGCACTTGTTTTGCCAACAGAAATGGACAAGAAGAAGTAAAAGTCCTGCACAATGGACTGTGTGACTCAAAAAAAAAAAAATATTCACGTTTTTGAGAAAGATCAGAAATATTTCTGAATTGTGACCCAAAAAGTTTCATTCGATGATCCCGAGGAACGCCCAAAAGTTAAAAATACTTTGTTTTTATTTTACGGGCCCTGCGTTTTTTCAACAGCCCCCTAGTGGGAGGGATTTCTAAATCATGAAACGATTTACAGTGCCGCTTCAGTTCGGAATATTTTCTAAACTTCGTATCACATATAAGGCAGTCAACTATTACTTTCCTCACATTATGTATTTCCCATTCGTGGTCCCATTTTTCTCTTAGGTTGCCGAAGACATCTTGACAGAACCTGCACTTGTGGCGGGTCACATCAAAGGCATGTGCATGTCTAACATGTCTGGATAGTAATGATGGGAAATGGAATTCCTTGTTGCAAAAATAGCATTGTATCGGTGCGTTAGAGTTGTGGTACTGTATGTGTTGTATTAAGGTCCGTTTGGAGCTGAATTTTCGCCGGCACATGTCGCACTGAAACAATTTGGTGCCGTGGATTTTTTTGTGTTTGGAGAAGTTGCTGGAATCGCTGAAGGATTTGTCGCAGAACGTGCATTTGTATTTGGTTAGTTTGGCATGGTCGCGGAGATGGGCTTTGTACCGGTCGACTTTGTTGAAGGTGTGAGCTTTACATACCGCGCATTTGATGCAGAGGGCGCCGTCGCGGTTCACTGGGTTGTCGGCGAGCGTGCTTCGGACCACGTGCTCGATAAGGTGGCGTTTCAGGTCGCTGACGCGTTTGAAGGTCTTGAGGCATATGTTGCAGCTCTGGAAAAAAGGTCGAATTTTAGAAAAATCTTCGAAAGGGTCTAATTAGAAGAATCTTCAAAATGGGTCTGATATTAGAAAAATCTTTAACAGCTGTACCGTAATTTAAAAATGGTATCATGTTAGAAATATCTTTAAAAAGGGTCTACATTTAGAAAAATCTTTGAAAAGGGTCTCATTTTAGAATTTTTTAAAAAGGGGTTAAGAAAATATCTCTAATTATTTAGTTAAATCACGATCTACCAGGCGCAGCGGTGAAAGTTGCGTGTATGTAATTGAAAGATCACAACAGAGCAATTGGATGACAGTCCTTGAGAGGAGCATTGGGCCACTGTATTAGAGGAGCATTGGGTCTACACTGTGACCATAGTATATCTGATACTTCATCAAATTAAAAATACACATAATATGTTTATAAGAATGACGCGATTATTTATCTTTATGTCTAGAACTGATAAGATAATATAAATAAATTAATAAAGGAATTAATTAGATAATAATCAATTTTAAAAAAAAATAACACTGACTGTGACGTTATTAGACGCAGCTAAACTCAGTAAGGTATGCTGGCTGGATTCCGATACTTATCAACCAATTTCAAGACATTACAGTCCATCAAACTTATTTGACCCGGACTCAGTGTTCGTATGAAAAAAAAAAGTCACGGCAGAAGTGGAACTTCAGAAAAGTAGCCTACGAGTGAATGGGACAAATATAACTTGTATTCTATCTCATTCCCTCGCACGCTAAATTCTACGAGAGAATGAGACAAAATATATAACTTGTATTCTATCTCATTCTCTCGCAGGCTAAATCCTACGATATATGATAGGACATGGAATGCCCTTCCTGCTTCCGTTTTCCCTTCCTCTTTTAAGTTTTAATATAGGTACCTTCAAATCAAGAGTGAATAGGCATCTTCTAGGCAAGCGCGCTCCACCTTAGGCTGCATCACCACTTGCAAGCAGGTCTGATTGCAGACAAGCGCTGGCCTATATATTTAAAAAAAAAAAGAGAATGAGACAAATATAACTCGAATTCTATCTCATTCTCTCGCAGGCTAAATCCTATTATGAATATGTTTGTCTCGTTTTAGTGTCGCTTTTTCGACGACGACGACGATTCTACAGAAGTTTCACTTCAAAAATAGGCATAAAAATTTGGTCCAATTTTGGCCACCGGGCTAGAGACTTTACTATTCCTTGATTTTTGTTCTTTACTTTTTTGACACTCAGTCACTCTTAAGTCTCTTGAGGAGGTTCCGGGTTCGATCCCCGGCATGGTCAATTTGGGAATTTATAATTTCTGAATTTTCCCTGGTCTGGCCTGGTGGGAGGCTTCGGCCGTGGCTAGTTACCACCCTACCGGTAAAGACGTGCCGCCAAGCGATTTAGCATTCCGGTACGATGCCGTGTAGAAACCGAATAGGGGTACGGCTTTAATATAACTGCCATGCCCCTAACAGGTTAGCCCGCTCTACCATCACTTACCATCAGGTGAGATCGCAAGTAAAGAGCTAACTGGTAGTGGATTAAAAAAAATTGGCAGTCATAAATTGACTGATTCCTGATTGATAAGGTGTATTACAAGCTAAATGATTTCCTTGAAGAAAAATAAGTCAGCCATCTCTCTTCTACCACTGATTTTTGCTGTGCCCCACCGGGGATCCAATATTGTATATAAGAACTTTCTATAGACATGTAAATTACCTACTATAAAAATTGTATTGGAATGCAAAATAAATAAATATGAATATGACTGTCGATAGAAGTGAAAACGAATATTTAAAAATCAATTGAAGTTTAATTACGAATTTAGTATACATATTTATATTTAATGCCTTTTTTTTTCTTCGTAAAAACGCGAGCACGTCGGCGCGGCGCATGTCGCATGTTGGTGACGCGAATCCACAAGTTTAAAAAAAGTGCTCAACGCGGCTAAAGAAGTTTTCACTTCAAATAAAGACATGTAACATCCTCCTAAAAAATAGACGATTCCCGCGACTTCATTCGCGTGGATTAAGATTTCTTTATTCCCACGGGAACTCTTTAATTTTCCGGGATTAAAAGTAGCCTATGTCCTTCCCCGGGATACAATCTATCCCTGTACCAAATTTCATCAAAATCGGTTGAAAAGATGGGCCGGGAAAGCGTCGTAGCAGACAGACAGACACACTTTCGCATTTATAATATTAGTATGGACTAGCTGATGCTATGGTTTGTTGGTTTGTCCTTCAATCACATCGGAACGGAGCAACGGATCGACGTGATTTTTGGCATGGGTATAGTTTAGAACCTGGAGAGTGACATAGGCTACTTTTTATCCCGGAAAATTAAGGAGTTCCCGCGGGAATAAAAAAATACTTAAACCACGCGGACGAAGTCGCGGGCATCAGCCAGTTTATAATAGTAGTATGATAAGTATGGATTGGGATTACCTTCTTCTTGAATTTCTTGACTTGCTTAGAGTGGAGCAGGAACATCTCATTGCTCATGACCTGAGCAATCACAGAGTCGTGATCTTCCTTCGTCTCCTCGTAAGGTATGCTGTAGTCTTCACCGCTCCCAGCCGCCGGCCAGGCGTCCGACGACAGAGTGATTTCAGAATCACTGCATTGCACTTTAGTTACTATCTCATGCTCTTTCTTATGCTCCTCCAATTCAGGAATAGATGAAAAATAATCACAGCTATCACATTTAAATAAAAAATGCATCTTCCCCAAATGAGTTTCCAAATCCTCAAATTTCTGGTAACTCTTTTTACAATGAGAACATTTATGTTTTCTCATATGTATTTTGCTATGGTTCTTAAGAGTTAATTTGCTTGCAAAGACTTTGTGGCACTTAGGGCATTCTAGATCCGGGTTCCCGTGGCCTAGGCAGTGAATATTGAACTTTTCACGGGATTTGAAGCTTTTGCGACATTCCATGCATAAGAAGCCTAACCCAGTTTCGACCGGCCCGTCGTTGGGGGTCTTCCTCTGTGGTTTTGCTGGAAGGTTGATTCGCAAGTGCTGTCTAAAGTCTGATAATTGATAGAATATCTGCTTGCATTTCTCGCATTGGTATTTCTTTCGGTTTCGATCGTTACCTGAAAAATATAATAAACTAGACTGCTGCCCGCGACTTCGTCCGCGTTGTTTAAGTTTTTTGATTCCCGGGGGAACTACTTGATTTTCCGGGATAAAAAGTAGCCTATGTCCTTTCCCTGGATATAATCTACCCCTATACCTAATTTCAACAAAATCGGTTGAACAGATGGGCCGTGAAAGCGTAACAGACATACGGACACACTTTCGCAATTATATATTAGTATGGATATTTTTCTATTACTTACAAGATGATGCCGGCGACTTCGTCCGCGTGGATTAAGGTTTTTTGATTCCCGCGGGAACTCCTTAACTTTCCGGGATAAAAAGTAGCCTATGTCCTTCCCCGGGATATAACCTACCTCTATACCAAATTTCAGCAAAATCGGTTGAAAAGATGGGCCGGGAAAGCGTAGCAGACAGACAGACAGACACACTTTCGCATTTATAATATTAGTATAATTAGTATAGTATGGATTCGAAAGTTTGGATGGATCGTACATCCGTATGGATGGATGGATAGATGGATATATTATATTTGTTGCTCAATCACGCCAGAACGGCTAAACGGATCTGGATGAAATTTGGCACAGAGATAGATTGTAGTCTGGAATACCACAGGCTACTTTTTATACTGGAATTAAAGAGTTCCTGCATGAAACAAAAACCTCCATCCACGCGGACGAAGTCGCGGGCATCAGCCAGTTTTATATATTTGTTAGGAATCCCATAAAGATTATCATATGTAATTATTTTGCAGTTCCAATAATACGTCCCACAGCTGGGCACAGGCCTCCACTCTCATAGGAGAGAGGGATTTAGAGCTTAGACCCACCCCGCTGCTCCAATGCGGGTTGACGGGCTTTAACGACTATTATCATGTTCGTGATATAATAACCAGGACCGACGCGACGGCTTAACGTGCTATCCGAGGCACGGGGGTGACACATCGTACTGAGAATTTCTAGTCAGAAAAACCCAATACTTAATTATGGCCCGACCCGGGACTCGAACCCAAGACCTCGTCGGCTGCAGTCAAACATGCTAACCACTAGACCAACGAGGCAGTATACATACATAATATTACATACATAAGTGTCGAATGGAAAACCTCTCTATTTTAAAGTCGGTTAAAAATACAGTAAAACATTTATTTCACTTACCACTGTCATCGGGTTCATCACCGCTCATAATACACTTGACCTTGGGGTCATTAACAGCTATGGTCTGTATGGTCTGCCCCTGGTTGCAACTGTCTCCGAGGTACAGGATGGTGCGTTGCTGTTTGGGCACCGTTTGCAAGTCTGAGGACATCAGCTGTTTGATGGCATCATTCTCGCTGGGCAGATCTACATACTTCATTTCCTCCTTTGCTTGGCTCTCGCTGGCCATCATTATTTCCTCGGGTAGCTGTGATAGGAACATTCCGCACTCCAACTCATCTGTAATGATAAGAACTGTGTTTTAGAAGTAAATTAAAAAGTGAAATATATACTATATTGCACACCATAAAAAATACAACAAAAATCATACTTCATACTAATATTATAAATGCGAAAGTGTGTTTGTTTGTTGGTTTGTCCTTCAACCACGCCGCAACGGAGCAACGGATCGACGTGATTTTTCGCATGGGTATAGTTGAGGACCTGGAGAGTGACATAGGCTACTTTTTATCCCGGAAAATTGAGGAGTTCCCGCGGGAATCAAAAACCTTAAACCACTCGGACGACGTCGCGGGCATCAGCTAGTAATAAATAATCTAATGGACACAACATCGCTTGAATGGCTATGTCTTCCAGGCAACCTTAGGGCAAAGGACACATTAAAATAGAAAGCATAATGAGTTTTAATTATTTTCATAGGTTTTAGTGGTGGATAATTAAATTTATAGGGTTAAGTTAAGTTGAAATCCATACTAATATTATAAATGCGAAAGTGTGTCTGTACGTCTGTCTGTCTGTCTGCTACGCTTTAATGGCCTATCTATTCAACCGATTTTGATGAAATTTGGTATAGGAATAGTTTGTATCCTGGAGAAGGACATAGGCTACTATTTATCCCGGAAAATTAAAGAGTTCCTGCAGGAATCAAAAGACCTTAATCCACGCAGACGAAGTCGCGGGCATCATCTAGTTAGAAATAAAAAGTTGTAATTGTGTGGGAAATAATATAATAGGTGTAGGGGTTTTTATTAGGTATCTAGTGCAAAAAAGGATAGCCTAATCTAAGATGATAAGCTTTTTATCCACTACAAGTTAGCCCTTCACTGAGATCTCACCTGGTGGTAAGTGATGATGCTGTCAAAGATGGTAGCGGACTAACCTGCAGCCCTATTCTTTAACTCAGCGGCTACCAATAAATGGAAGCCACTGTCATATATTTTCTATCCATTGAAGGTTTGCTACGAAATAAAAATAACATTTTCATAGTAAAACCTTCAAACTATTTAGGTTGCTGACTTATATTATAAAAAACTAGCAGACCCCAACTTCGTCCGCGTGAAATAAGTTTTTTAAATTCCCACAGGAACTCCCTAATTTTTCCAGGTTAATACCTATAGCCTATGACACTCACAAATAATGTGGCTTTCTATTGGTACCAGAATTTTCAAAATCGGTTCAGTATATCCAGAGATTACCCCCTACAACCTCATAAACTTTACCTCTTTATAATATTAATATAGATAAGAAACTATCTAGAAAGATTCCAACAGAAACTATAAGTGTACACTAAAGGAAATATAAGTGTAAAATAAATGAAAGCAAAGTATACTATTACCGTCAAAACTGGGACCAGGTTGTGGATTTGCTGCATCACTCATCATCTGCACTCGGCCAAACTTTTTATGCTCAAACTGCTTAAGTGGAGAATAACGTACAACTTCACTATAGTTCACATTTTGATTCCGGTATGTCTTGCATTCTCTCACCGTGATGTGTTCTTCATGAGATTGGTACACATAGCTCTCCTCAGTTTTCATAACATCATACCCATTACTAACATATGGATTAAATGTTGGATCGATCAACATTTCCTCCTGACTGTCATCATTTGAGTCTGGTAGTGTGATTTCACCCAGAACATTGCTGGACTCATATAGATTGTCAATTTCATAAGATGGATAATTATTATTGTTATGTTCACTATCGTTGTCTAAAAGTTTAACGTTACAAAAACCAGAATATATAGTCATATCGTTTCCCTCAGTGTCCTCTGACGTTATATTTAAGTTGATGAACACGTTATCGGTTAATTTACAGTTCGTTTCGAGCATCGTCAGGTTTTTGGGAATAATTAAAACTGGATGACTAGCATCCGTTTCATTGATGATGATTTCTTCATCCTCCATTTCTTTTGGCTCCACCTTTGGAAACGAATAAACGACATGGTATAAATACGTTTGTAAAAAAAATAGGCGCTTACACTTTTAACTTTAACAAAGACTTCGAAACACGGGTAGGTAGATAACTAGAAAGAATCAATTCATTCCATTTTTAATTACGTAAAACAGAAGTAGGTAATTTAAAATAATAGGTAGTAAGTAAAGGGTAAAAATTTGAAATTTTATATTTCACTCACCACGTGCCCCGTAGATGTTTCTCAACTCGATGGATAAAAAGAAATGAAAACATGGCGGTAGGTAAGTGTTTTATTAAATTCATCGCTAATTTTATTATTATCACAAGCTACCCTCAAATGATTTTATTTTCTTTCACAAAACAAATTCAAAACATTCAAACTTCACACCAATTTCGAAACAAATTGACATCCGTAAATCGTGAACCGACAATCACCGACAATCGCCGACACCGACCACTGACAGCTCGCTGACGTTATTTTGCTGCCAGGGGTTTCTGTAGTGCTTATAAAATATTTCTAACTCTTTCTTATTACTCCCTGCGGAAAGGGACAGAGCTAGATTTAAAGTTATCATATTTTTAGTTTAGTTTATAGATTGTGCACTAGGTACACAATCAGCCCCTGTTCAAAAATTTCTCAAACTCGTTATTTTTATTATAGTCTTTGAGATTTAATTTTTTATGGGAAATGGTTTCTTTCTTTTCAATCCTATCAATAAGTTTTCATTGAAATAACTAGCCACTTGATGTAATTATAAATCAACAAATTAAATTGATTGAAGAACGGATTTTTAGTTAAGTACCTACTTACGAAATTTATAATTTCCAAAATATAATTTCAAAATACCTAATATTTAACGACTGAATAGGCTGTATGGTCTTAGATCTTTGCCTCCAAGAGAATATAACCACTACGCTTTGCCTGTCCCGAAAGGACAAATACCTATTACCCAAAGACCATATTAATGATAATATTAAGGTCTTTGCTAAGCTTATTAGGTAGGTACCCAGTATGCTATTGGTAAAACGTACAGTTACCTATTTTTTTTTTAAGTTTTTTGTCATTAGGGTTCCGTACCAAAATGGTAAAATGGAACCCTTATGGTGCGACTTTCTCCGTCTGTCTGTCCGTCTGTCCGTCCGTCACACTCGATTAAGTATTTCAGTAACTACCGAAGCTATCGACATGAAATTTGGAATAGTTGTGTATATTAGTGGCCCAAAGACACTGGAATTAAAAAAAATTGGAAATTATTTTTGTTCTTATTTAAAAAGGGGGGAAAATCGGAGGGTTGAAATTTAAAAGTGAGATAACTGTACTGTGTGGGGTATCATATGAAAGGGTTTACTTTGTACATTCTAAAACAGATTTTTAATTATTTTTAGTCATGATAGTTTTTGATTTATCGGGAAAAATGTCGAAAAAAATACCGTTCCCCCCCCCTTATCTCCGGAGTTTACCAATCGAAAAATCTGAAATAATTATGGTCAATAGGAATTTATGTATATTTTACAGGAAAACTATAGCCAATGCTCTAACTAGCATAGTTTTTTTGATATTAACAGTAAACCTCTACAAACAAAGTTAGTTTTGCGGTTCATTTCGTCTTGTTTTTAATACGTCATAAATCGTAAAACTTACTACAGGTTTGTACGGAACCCTCGGTGCGCGAGTCCGACTCGCACTTGGCCGGTTTTTTTTTTTTGTTATAAAGCTAACACATTATTTAGTGTGCTTCACGACTGATGGATTGAAAATATTGTATGCAGGCCAATGATTGTATACCTAAGTCACAATAAAGTTGATGCCACTCACTTTTCTTTTGTGATTGGAGGTTGATTTACTTACCTATATTTTCAAGGACACAAGGTTCAGGGACTTTGGGCTCATTGTATCGTGCAGAATAGAATTTATAGATTACTCGAAGACTACAATGGACTCCTAGTATTGAAAGCGAGAGTTCAATTAACTCAATAGCATTATCAAACTGATAATCATAAATCGAGTTTTCATATAAATGCACGGTAATTAAAAGAAACTTAATGAAAACAATCCTGAGCTGAACACATAAACATGTTTGTTAAACTAGCAATTATATTTGTTACGTTCCTGCAAATATCCAATGGTAATTTTTATTTTTTTGTACATTTTTTGAAAACAATACAATAGAAATTAAAGCTAGCTAGCCTAATTTGGTAAATTAGTAAAATACTTTTATAAGTATTTTACTAATTTACCAAATTAGGCTACCTACTAGGTACCTATAGAATACTTTTCTAATTTTAAAATAACGTTCGAAAAGCGCGCCAATTAATGTTGTTTAAACACGACACGATTTCATAAATTAATATTCTTACCTACGTATAAAAATTTCATGGTTTGATTAATCTTATTTTGTTAATAGTAAGAAGGTACTCACTATAGGAATTAATATTATAAATGCGGAATTTTTATTCCGGAAAATTAAGGAGTTCCCGCGGGAATCAAAAAAATCGCGGGCATCAGCTAGTATAATCCATACTAATATTATAAATGCGAAAGTGTGTCCGTCTGTCTGTCTGCTACGCTTTCCAGGACCATCTTTTCAACCGATTTTGCTGAAATTTGGTATAGAGGTAGGTTATATCCCGGGGAAGGACATAGGCGCAGGAGCAACGGATCGACGTGATTTTTGGCATGGGTATAGTTAAGGACCTGGGAGAGTGACATAGGCTACTTTTTATACCGGAAAATTAAAGTGTTCCCGCGGGAATCAAAAAATCTTAATCCACGCGGACGAACGGTACCTACTAAAATAACTATGCTTCTTCGTGATTGTTATTATTCTGTTTTCTCGCCTTTTTCAGGTCTTCCATTGGAAACAGAGCAACCCGAGTACGATGTAAAGAGTTTCTTCTCGTCTCGCATAGTCGGTGGAGTGGACATCCCGTACGGGCATGGGAAGCATATGGTGGCGCTCATCATCGACTACTATGTGCGGATGCTCGTCTGCGGAGGCTCCATCATCACTAGGCGCCACGTTCTTACCGCCGCCCATTGTATTGAGCCTTTTGTATATTGGGGCGAACTGTCCACGTGAGTATTTTAGTTTTGACACCAAGACATCCACCACCATAAGTGGCGTGCACAGGTTTTACAGCTATGGTAGGCATTAGTTAGTCAGAATACCTATTTACTAGCTGTTTTGATGAAAAATGAGTCCATTTGGGTAAGCCGTGCTTTTACGCCTCTATGAACTGCACGCCACTGCCACCACCACCACCACCCATACATAATACAGCCCATTAGCCTCCCACTGCTGGGCACAGGCCTCCACTCTCATAGGCGAGAGAGCTTAGACCACATAACACATTTATGTCTGTGGCTTAGGCCTTAGACCCACCATGCTGCTTTTTTTTTTTTGGTGCCATATCCCCAGATTACCCCGCTTTCATATTAGGCTGAAATCTATCTTAATAATAATACTATAGATACTAACGTTAACTTTGTAAGTTAGCAAAAGTTATCCAGCTACATAATATATTGACTGAATTAGTTAATATTTTCAACAGGCGTTCTGTCTGACCAAATGATTAATGAAGTAGGTATTTTTTTTCGACTACAAGTTAGCCCTTGACTGCGATCTCACCTGATGGTAAGTGATGATGCAGTCTAAGATGGTAGCGGGCTAACCTGTTAGGGGCATGGCAGTTATATTAAACCAATACCCCTATTCGGTTTCTACACGGCATCGGACCGGAACGCTAAATCGCTTGGCGGCACGTCTTCGCCGGTAGGGCGGTAACCACCAGGCCAGCCCAGGGAAAATTCAGAAATTATAAATCCCCAAAATTGACCCTGCCGGGGATCGAATCCGGGACCTCCGCCCGTTAAGACAACAGCGCTCAACACTGCATCACGGAGGTGTTTGTTTGTTCTTCGTTGTTATTCCAATTTACATTTTTCAGGAGGCTAACAGGAATGATAGGAACTTACTATTGGAATGCGCCGAATACAGAAATAACATTTTCCGGTTATGTGATCCATCCACACTGGGACTGGAACACTATCAAGAACGATATTGGCATGCTCATCACCACTAATGAGATTGTATACAATAACCATGTTGGCCCCAGCGCTTTGAGCTTTGAACATAAGGGCGGTGGCCAGCTAGCAACTGTAATTGGTTGGGGACGAGTGGAAGTAAGTCTACCTTAATTTTTGGTCGTATACACCACAGTCATTATAGTCATAAGTCATAAATATTTTTATTCAAATTAGGTAGATACATTACACTTATTGACGTCCAGTTACATAAAAATATGATGGTGATAATCAGTTACGGTAGGTATCTTAAAACTAAAGCTACGAGGGTTCCAAACGCGCCCAGATCTGAGAAGAGCCCACAACAAACTCAGTTGGGTTTTTTTTTTTCATTATCACCATCTCACAAATCATCTTAACTAAGGAACTTAGATTAGAACTAGGATTAGAGCAAATTATTGCCAAGCTTCCTTGTCATTTAAGTAATCTTTCACGTGGTAATAGGATTTTTCAATAAGTTTACGTTTTACATTAACTTTGAACTTATTCAGAGACATCTTCAACATGTCTTCTGGGAGCTCATTGTAGAAGCGGAATACAATTCCTCCCACGTGGAATCCACTCCCGCAAGCCCGACTAACCTAACCTGACCTAACCCGAGCCATCGTCAAAGGATCATCGCCAAGAGATCATCAAAGGTCAAGCAAGCCCGACATTGCTTGACCTTTGACCTTCCTGACGCTGTGTTGAGCGATGTTGTCTTAACGTGCGGAAGTCCCGGGTTCGATCCCCGGCAGAATCAATTTGGGAATTTATAATTTCTGAATTTTCCCTGGCCTGGCCTGGTGGGAGGCTTCGTAAGTGGCTAGTTACCACCCTACCGGCGAAGTCGTGCCGCCAAGCGATTTAGCGTTTCGGTACGATGCCGTGTAGAAACCGATTACGATTTACGATTTAGAGATTTCACTCCAGGGACAGTGGTGTTAAGAGTAAGACAACTGTTATCAACGTAACATAATATGTTTTAGGCTAAATATGTGTTTATTCAGGAGCGATTGATCCACTCTGGCCTTGCGTGAGTAGAAAAAGTTAAAAACGTATGTATATGGACCGCTCAAGCATCGCTCAACTGGTTGGAGAGGTTGCAACTGCTCAGAGCATTGACTTATATGTATACATACACAGTATACATATAAGTCAATGGCTCAGAGTAACCTCGTTGACAATGAAGAAGATTTAAGTTCACTTTGCAGCCACAGCTTGGAACAGTTGTCATTACGACCAGAATTTTGGAACTTGGAAGTCACAAGTTCAAGAATCCAGACTTTTTGTACAAAATCTCAAATTGTAGAAGCCAGCGGTTTCAGTTTTACATTGATTTGATATATTACTTATATACGTTTTAGTATCCTTGCCTAAATAGCGGTGAGAACTTGATAACTTTTTTTTTTTTAAAACAATACAATAGAAATTAAACCTAGCTAGCCTAACCTAATTACTATATAAATCATGCCCGCGTGGAATGGTGGCGAGAATAATGGCTGCATTTCCGCGCTGGACAGCCAGGCTGATCCTTTGCGCAAAAAATGAGCCAGCCCTTCTGTCAATTGATAACTATAGGTAGATACATGTCTTTTTGACTCCTTCGGATTTTCAGGCTTGGGGAGACATACCTTATCGCGCCCAGTGGTTAAATGTTACCACCTTGTCGCCGGAGCAGTGTTATATTCACATGAAGTATATTTCACAAATCGTGGGAGGAGGGCCGCCCGTGGATCCCAAGGTTGAGATATGCACCTTCCATTCTTTTGGACATGGCATGTGTAACGTAAGTTATTAGAATAAAAGATTATTTTTATCCTGTAGAAAGATGTGGAATCCGGAAAGATGGGATTTTCGGGATAAAAGTAGCCTATGTCGCTATTCATTTTTTAACTTTACCCATGCAAAAAATCACGTCAGTAATTGCTTCGTTGTGGCGTGATTGTCGGAAAAACCAACAAACACACTTTCGCAATTTTAAGTAGGATATGATGAGAGACCGTAGTGATCTAAGCTAGACCTGTGTTTTTGGAACGAAGTTCCTTATGGGATGATGCGGAGGGGTACCCTAGCCGGCAAAAAACGTCCGTAGCGAAAATTCGTAAGATTTTGAAGTAAAAACTTCTTTAGTCACGTTGAGCACTTTTTGGTATAGTTCTTAAATATTAATTACTACATTCGAAATTAAACTTTAATGCCTGAGTGTTAATTAAGGTTTATATATTAATAAAAAATAAAAAAAAAATTTATGAATCATTGTAAATAAAATAAAAGTGTTAAGATAATTTTGTGAAGTAGTTTTTGATTTTTATCGATAAAAAAATCATAATAAAAAATTTATACCTGAATAATTATTTTCTTTTTATCTCGACTAGAACTTGATTATTATTTTTTATGTAATAAGGAACTTCGTTCCTATCTGGTGTCCCACGACATCACACTTTTTTTTTTAATTTCAGGGCGATTCAGGCAGTCCTCTCACGTGCGTACGTACTGGGAAACAATTCGGCATCGTGTCATGGGGCCACGCTTGCGCTAGAGGAGCACCAGATGTGTTCGTCCGGATTTCTGCCTACAAGGAGTGGATTTCAAAACATGTTTCTTGGGCATTATAATTTATGAAACATAAGTCATTAGAGTGACTTAGTACTATGCATTTAATTAAGTAAACCCTATGCTGCTTTTAGAATGTAACGTCAAACTTTAAATTAAAACAATTAATATTTAAAATAATGCAGTGTTATTTGTTTTGGAACGAAGTTCCATAGGCCAAGGGACGATGCGGAGCGGTACCCTAGCCGGCAAAAAACGTCCGTAACGAAAATGCGTGGAGTAAGATTTGTATAGGTAGTTTATGTATGTTCGCTATACAGTGTCTAATGTATATAGTCTGTTGTTATTATTTCATAATTAATTCAATACACGCGCACAAATACCTACTAAAGATGTGTTAGTATCGATGAATCCTCGGACCTCGCGCGCGAACTGTAGGTACATAACTACTAGGGCTTTCGAATACCGGTTTTTCTCAATACCGGTATTAATACCGGAATGATTTTTTTCAATACCGGGATCCCGGGATCCCGGTATTGGAAAAAATTTAAAATGTGGTAGATGTTTTTTAACTTAAAATTAGTCTTTTCTGACGCAAACGGCACCATAAAAAACAGTTTTTTCATAAAAAATTTTTTTCAAAAAATTAACTCAAAAAATTACCTTTTCTGCATAAATTCAGTGAAGAAAAGCCGTTAAGTCGTAATTCCTTCACTCTATTTCATATCATACAATATTTTATGAAATTGTATTTTCTTTAAAAAACATCACCAAGTATTGATTTTTAGATTTATTTGTATTTTGAGTATTGAGATATATATTTACGCGTTGACTTTATTCTTACGAAACTATCGTTTGTTTCATGTATGTATAAGGTGAAAATTACGGACGACGTAATGTTCTGAAACTCCATCACATCATTTTAAATACAATCATATTAAGTAATACTTATATTATTATCATATAATCAATTTCTTATTCATATCAATCAGAATATCAACTATATGATTTTTAAAATAGAACTATTTTTGGATGAATTCTTACGAAAATATATATTTTTAACCTCCATTGAATTTTGAATTTTGAATATAAAGTATATATTTTGTGACGCACTTTTTCAACGTACACACAAAATTAAATAAATATGGCAGGGAATTTTAAATAATTAGTATATTAGTGTCGAAGATTGTAATTTAAACTACTATCGTCGTCATCGTCTCAACCTATAGACATCCTGGACGTAGGTCTCCTGCATAGATCGCCACAGAGCACGGTCTTGTGCCCATTGTTACCAGCGGCTCCCAGCTACACGCTTGAGATCGTCCGTCCACCTAGTGGGGGGTCGTCCATCACTGCGCTTCCCGGTTTGAGGCCGCCATTCAAGCACTTTGGGACCCCAACGCCTATCGGTTCTACCAACTATGTGCCCCGCCCATTGCCACTTAAAGCTTGGACTCTTCGAGCTATGTCGGTTACTCCGGTTTGCCTACGGATCTCCTCATTTCTGATTTGATCCCGCAGGTATACTCCAAGCATAGTTCTCTCCATTGCCCGCTGAGTGACCCTGAGCCTTCTTAACAGGCCCAAAGTTAGCGACCATTTTTCGGAGCCGTAAGTCATCACTGACATCACGCACTGTTCGAAAACTTTCGTCTTCAGGCACTGAGGAATTTTGGACGAGAAGATGTCGCGGAGTTTCCCGAACCCTGCCCAGCCGAGTTGGATTCGGCTGTTGACCTCTTTCTCGAAATTGGACCTACCTAACTGGACTGTATGTCCTAGGTATATGTACTCATCAACAATTTCGAGTGCAGAATTCTCAACTAACACAGGTTGGGGCTAAACGTGTGCATTAGAAATGATCTTTATCTTGCTCATATTCATTTTTAGGTCCACCTGTTGAGGAACTACTAAATGATTAATAAACGATATTTTTGTAAGAAGTCGATCGAAGTCGAAGAAAACGATAATTTTGTCAAAACACAAATTAATCTAAAATCCAATAGTTATTATTTAAAAGAAAATAATATTATACTCGTATCATAATAAAATATGCATTAGACTTTATAAATCAGATTTCTGAACGTTTTGAGAGAAATAGAAATGCCAAGCCACAGGGATCTAAATTCAAACACTAATTTTTCCCTCTGAGTGAACAAAAACGACTTTTCTTCACTGGTTTTAAGCAATAAAAGCGCTCTTTTTGAGCTAATATGCTTAAGATACAAGTTTTAAACTTAGCCGAATAAAATACAGTGGCATCTACCAAGAAATATATGCAATAGTCACTGTTTCGTTTATAGTGTCACCAATACCGGTATCCCGGTATTAGACATTTCAATACCGGTATTGAAAACCGGCGAAAAAAGTCCGGGATCCCGGTATTGGCCAATACCGGGATCCCGGTATTGGAAGCCCTAATAACTACATACTGTTTGACACCTGTCGAGTCGCGTTGCCGTTTGTCACTCACCTTGGACGACGGGTTACAGCTACGAGACGCGATGGGACGCCATAGAAACTGATGTACATATCTACGCGACAACGACTGTCATTTTCTACGGCGTCACTCACCTAGTTCCCCCCGTCCCGGGTTCGATCCCCGGAAGGGTCCATTTGGGAATTTATAATTTCTGAGTTTTCCCTGGTCTGGCCTGGTGGGAGGCTTCGGATGCATAGTTACTACCCTACCAGCGAAGAAGAGCCGCCAAGCGATTTAGCGTTCCGGTAGGATGCCGTGTAGAAACCGAATAGGGGTATGGGTTTAATATAACTGCCATGCCCCTAACGGGTTAGCCCGGTACCATTTTAGACTGCATCATCACTTACCATCAGGTGAGATCGCGGTCAAGGGCTAACTTGTAGTGGATAAAGAAAACAAAAAAAAATTGTATGTGCGCAATTTACACGGCAGAAGTGAAACTTCAGAAAAGTAGCCTACAAGAGAGTGAGATAAATATAACTTGTATTCTATCTCATTCTCTCGCAGGCTAAATCCTATTATGAATATGTTTCAAGTCACTTTTTGAAGTCGCTTTTAAAAAAGTCATTATAATTATATAATGCCTAATATCAAAAATAAATTCTTTCTAACTGATGATTAATTATAGGGTCTTCCAAAAGACCTAAAATTCACATCCTCAGTTAGTTTTAAGTTTGCTCACCATTTTTTATATATACATATATAGCGAGCAAATGAGCAGGCGGGTCACCTGATGGTAAGTGATTGCCGCCCATGAACTTTGCAGCACCAGAGGAACCGCCAATGCGTTGCTGGCTTTTGAGAAATTTGTTTATCCGCCCTTTGAAGAGCCCCATATTATAAACATTAGGGAACACAGAAGATGGAAGCTGGTTCCACAATTTGCAGGTACGTGGCAGAAATGACCTGGAATAACGGGAGGTGGAAGATGAGCAGGCATCCAGGTCCAGGAAGACCATTTTAAAATATAGATTAAAATGGTTGAAATTTTAAGTTTGATAAAGAGTAGCTGATTTGATTGAGTTGTCATCGTCCCTATTCTATGAGTCAATAAAAGACAATGAAATAAGTAAAGCAAGCCGGTAACAATTTATTGTCTAAGCGCATTGACTTATAAGTATACATAGGGTCAATGTCTAAGCGGTGTTGCTGGTGATCCAGGACCTGTAAGCGCTGACTCGCACGAACATGTCGGGCGCGTTGCGCGCGCACGGCAGACCCCACGACACGATGCCGATCTGCTGGGCGCGGTCCGCGCGGACCAGCGGGCTGCCCGAGTCACCCTGCAAACAGATTTATATGTTACTGTAGAAGCCCGAACCACGGTAAATGCAGCCCTCACTGGTAAAACCTAGCATGTACTAAACTCTGATGGTAAAAGCCCGAACAAGTTGTCTCTTTTTTGTAAATCCTTACATTTACCAACTCATGTCTGTAAATCCTAAGATTTACCGGTAAAACCTAAGATTAACCAACAAACGGGCTTTTACAGTAACATAATATATATTACAGAGCATGGATTACTAAATTCATGAACACATTAATAATTTTTTTTTCAAAAGGGCATCTAACGAGTTTCTTGCTGGTTCTTCTGGTTGCAGAAGTAGATTCATTCGGCTATTCAAAAGCACTTGTAAAAAGTCTACTTGAATCTTGATATTATAAATGCGAAAGTGTGTTTGTTTTTTGGTTTGTTGGTTTATTGGTTTGTCCTTCAATCACGCCACAACGAAGCAAGGGATCAATGTGATTTTTGGCATAGGTATAGTTGAGAACCTGCCCCCCTAGCATGGGCCGGAGATAAAAATTTTATCCCCCGATTTTATCCACTGACAAGAGATAAAATTAACTTATCCACCTCTCAGAGCACGGCAACAGGGGAGAGGAGAAGTTTATCCCCGTTTGACATTTCACAGGGACTCGGGGGACTATTTATCCACCGTTATTTAGCGTTTTTATTTATTTATTTAGGAATAAAAATTTTATCCTTTCCTCGGGGAGAAAATTCTCTCGGCCCATGCTAGGGGGGCTGGAGAGTGACATAGGCTACTTTTTATCCCAGAAAATTAAGGAGTGCGGCTCTGTTGCGGCGTGATTGAAGGACAAACCAACAAATCAACAAATAAACACACTTTCGCGTATAATATTTGTATAATTACTAGCTGAGCGACTTCGTCCGCATGGATTAATTCCAACGGGAACTCCTTAATTTTCCGGGATAAAAAGTAGCATAAGTGTACTATTACAGACTTCTATCTCTGTGCCAAATTTCATCCAGATCCGTTCAGCTGTTCTGGCGTGATTGAGTAAAAAACATCCATCCAAACTTTAACATAATAATATTAGTATAGAAGGGCAATAGCATTCTAGACTAAGGATTTTTAGGAATTCTGTTAAAATTTCTCAAGGTTTACTTGGCGATTGTGAAACAGACCCTAAGAATTTCTTCTAGAATTTGAATATAAAGAATAAAGCCATTTAAAGCTTTCTTTAAAAAAAGTAAAATAAAAAAAACAAGTATTATTTCCTGTTCACTCACGTTGCAAGTGCCGCGTCCGTTAGAGTGGAAGGTGCAGATTTCAATGCGAGGGTCTACGGGGGGAGCGCGGATGTTGAGCTCCTGGGCGCGGCGGTTGAGGTCGGTGACGCAGCGGTTGCCGTCCATGACGGTGGGTCGGAGTTCCAGCAGCGTCGGCGACAGAGAACCGCCAGCCTACAAATAAATCAGATAATTTCCATTGAATTTCTATGCTCAATAGTCAATACTATTATGTATGTAGTCAGTAGTGACCCCTACATCGTCATAATTTGCCAAAAAAAAGTGTGGCGTCGTGGGACATCAAATAGGAACGAAGTCACATAAACTTGGTACACGTAACAAACATAAATTACAATTATCAAAAGCTAGGACTAAAACTTATGGTACTAAAACTGTACAGTTTGAGGGAGATTTGGCTTACCAAATGAAATTGTTAATGAAAAATGTTTGATTAAATTCAAAAAAAGATTACTCAAACATTTTCAATGTGAAATTTAATATTAGGATTAGTTTGTAGATAGAAATTAATATAAAGTCACCTGTTTTACTGTCTAAGCATAGTTTAAGTATTATTATTGTTCTCATATACTTAAGTGAACTTTTGTTCTTCTTTGAGAAATAAATATCTTTGAACCTAAGTTCCTTATTACATAAATATAATTAATATATCAGGTTTTTTTTTTAATTTTTTACTTTTTATTTTTATCCACTACAAGATAGCCCTTGACTGCGATCTCACCTGATTGTAAGTGATGATGCAGTCTAAGATGGTAGCGGGCTAACCTGTTAGGGGCATGGCAGTTATATTAAACTCATACCCCTTTTCGGTTTCTACACGGCATCGTACCGGAACGCTAAATCGCTTGGCGGCACGTCTTTGCCGGTAGGGTGGTAACTAGCCACGGCCGAAGCCTCCCACCAGGCAATAATGATTTTTGTATCGATAAAAAAACTACATTACAAAATTATCTTAACACTTTTATTTTATTCACAATGATTAATAAAAATATATATGTACCTAATAATAATAGCAAACTGCAATAGTAATAATAACAGTCATCACGTAGACTATAATATATAAACTATGCATAAAAATCTTACTTCACGCATTTTCGTTACGTGGACGTTTTTTGCCGTCTAGGGTACCCCTCCTTACCAAATTTCATCAAAATCGGTTGAAAAGATAAGGTGAAAGCGTAGCAGATAGACAGAGAGACACACTTTCGCATTTTTAATATACATAAATGATGCCCACGACTTCATCCGCGTGGATTAAGATTATTGATTCCCCGGAAAACACTTTAATTTTCCAGGATAAAAAGTATTCCCCGGGATGTAACCTACCCATATACCAAATTTCATCAAAATCGGACACACTTTCGCATTTATAATTATGGAGGAAGTATGGATGTATGGATATTAAGTAAGAAAGGTTTTTAGCGCCTCACCTGTGTCCTGCCCCAGCCCGTGACTCTGGTCTGGAGACCAGCGCCAGCGAAGTCCCAGTTAAGGGGTAAAATCTGGACAGAGACGGACACAGCGATGTTGCCAGTGGTGTGGAGTATTCCGATGTCGTTCTTGATCTGGTTGTGGTTGTATTGTGGGTGCATGATACCACGTCGGAATGCGTGGGCGACGCCTCCGCTGGCCCAACGGTTGGTGCCAACGGTGCCTCGCAGGGAGCTGGAAAAATAAATAAATAAATGTTTAGTTTTGCTTAGCTTCAGAAATGAAAAATTACAAAATAATTACTTACTAAACTTACTTTTAAAGTAAAACTTGTAAAGTACTAAAATACAAGATATAATGATTTATCCTTAACTAAATAAATGTGTATGTCAGTAATTAATCTTAAGTATTTAATTTAGACCAAAATTGTCAATGTAATGTGTCTTTAATTTAGATGCGCGCGCAACAAATAAGTTAAGACGTAGAAAAAAATCACAAAGCGTAGACAGAGCAAGTCTATGCATAAAAGCAAATCGTATAATCATTTGACAACGTAGTATATAACTCGAACTGTAGATACTTAAGAATATAATATGCTTTTTGATGTGCAGGCATCATTGAATTATATGTACACGTTAGTACATAATACCTCAATGGCAGGCATCTATCAACTAACAAGTCAAGTTCTATCTGCAGGGCTAGCATGGGCCGGAGATAAAAATTTTATCCCCCGATTTTATCCACTGACAAGAGATAAAATTAACTTATCCACCTCTCAGAGCACGGAAACAGGGGAGAGGAGAAGTTTATCCCCGTTTGACATTTCACGGGGACTCGGGGGACTATTTATCCACCGTTATTTAGTGTTTTTATTTATTTATTTAGGAATAAAAATTTTATCCTTTCCTCGGGGAGAAAATTGTCTCGGCCCATGCTAGGGGGGCTGTTTGACAAATGGTCCAAGATCCCGCGACGATCAGACCTTAAATTAAAACAACAGGGGATGCAATCGTACCTACTTAGAATATAGTTCAATGACTTAGGGCCGGTTTTTTGAGACATAAGTGTCTGACAATGAGCAACGTGGTTTCTAATATTATTCCAAAGAAAATTACCTACTTAAACGAATTTGTGGCGCCACCTTTTCTACCTGATACCTTCCAACATCGCCTTCCAAAGCAACCGCGATCCAAATTTCATAGTAGGGGATCGTACATACTATTTGAGACATAGACCTGCCCCCCGATTACGTAAGAATTGTCCATCAAACGTTAAAGATTTTCGTCAAAGTAAAATAAACAATGACAGCATTGAATTAGAGCTCAATTTCGTCTGCCCATTCTTATACGTTTAGGGTATCGTACATAGGTACCTATGGACGTTTGAAGGACAATTCTTACAGGATTACAATTACGTTTTCCTTACACAATCGTGGCAGAACTGGCTGGACTGTTTAAATGCTGGGAGGCTTCGGCCGTGGCTAGTTACCACCGTACCGGCAAAGACGTGCAGCCCAGCGATTTAGCGTTCCGGTGCGATGACGTGTAGAAACCGATTAGTGGTATGGGTTAATTATAACGGCCATGCCCCTAACAGGTTAGCCCGCTTCCATTTTAGACTGCATCATCAGTTATTCAGGTGAGATAGCAGTCAAGGGCTAACTTGTAGAGGATAAAAAAAATTGGCAGTCATAGCGACTGCCAATAGTCAAGTGAAAACGAATATTTAAAATAATAAAAATAAAATAAAATATCTAAAACATAATATAAACCATAAAACTAAGGTATTAAAGTTTAATTACGAATGTACCTAGTATATTTATATTTAAGACCTTTTGTCTTCGTAACAACGCGAGCATGTCGGAGCGAGGTGTCGGTGACGCGAATCCACAAGTTTACCCGCTACCAAAAAGTCCTCAACGCGGCTAAAGAAGTTTTCACTTCAAAAAAAAATAGCACGGCATGTACCCGTGACGTGTGAAAGGTGTGAAGGAGGGAAGAAGAGATCTAAGAGACATCTATGGGCTGACAACGACTTACCTGCTAGGGTTGTTTCCTCCAGCTGCCCTCATGCAGTGGGCAGCTGTGAGCATTGAACCGCGGCTGAGGATGCTGGCGCCGCAGAGGAAGCTCCTGGAGATGGTGCCAGTGGTCAGCGCTACCATGTAGGGGACGTTGCCGGCGTTGGAGCCTCCGACGATGCGAGCGTCCGGGTCCGTGTGGTCGAAGAAGATGGACATGTCTTGCTCCTCCTCCTCGACGGGGAAGGCTGGAAACCACGCATGAGTGAATTATAATATGAGTCTATGGTAATGGAGTCTAGGGAAACGCTCTTTTCTACCACCACTACAGCCCATTAACGTCCCACTGTTGGGCACAGGCCTCCGCTCTCATAGGAGGGAGGGAATTAGAGCTTAGGCCTACCACGCTGTTCCAATGCGGGTTGGCGGGCTTTAACGACTATTATCATGTTAGTGATAATAACCGGAACCGACGGCTTAACGTGCTCCATGAGGCACGGGGTTGAAACACCACCAACTTTCTAACTCCGGCCTAGTACTGAGAATTTTTAGTCAGAAAAACCAAATATGTACTTAAATTGTAAATTAAAATTACTCTTAAAATAAACCATTTCTACCAGTCAACGGATAATATTCATTAAAAAAAATATTATAAATGAGAAAGTTTGGATGGATAGATGTTTGTTACTAATCACGCCAGAACGGCTGAACAGATCTGGATGAAGCCACAGAGATAGATGATAGTCTGAAATAAGACATAGGCTACTTTTTATCTCGGAATATTATTGAGTTCCCGCGGGGACCAAGAATCTTAAATCTACGCGGACGAAGTCGCGGGCATCGGCTAGTAAAATAATAACTCCGAAAAGTTAGAGGTGGGCGCCCGGGGATCGAACCCCGGGTCCCCGACGTGTTTTTTTTTTATTTATTTTTATTTTTCACTAAACACATATATAATTTTAATAAGTTATAATAATTTTAGGTAAGTTCGAATTACAAGGCCTTCCGACCTTGTTGTTCTTAATAAATAATAATGTTATCATTTAAATCGGTTTACTAAAATCAAAGCTTTAGATAAATCGTGACGTAATTTACGCGAGATAAGCACATATGAAAAATAAAATTAAAAAAATTATCAGGCCTAAAATTAGTTCCAATTTTGGCCACCGGATCAGATAAAGTGGGATTATACCTACAGTGCTAATTCATGGCTAATTCCATTGATGTAGAATTTTAGTACCTATACTAATTCAATGTTATTGTTATGACATTTAATGTCATTTTTCATCATACTCGTACCTATTCGAAAAACGAATATTGGCTTCAGAGGATAGCGGGAGCAAAATGTAATTTTTAGGCCCATAGGACTTTTCATTTCTCTGTTCTGATTGGTCCGCGTTCGTGCTTTAGTGATAGGAGTATCTTCTGGTTGGTCCGCGTTCGTGCTTCTGATTGGTGCTTAAACGTATAGGTAATGTCCATACATAGTAGGTTGATACTCCTAGCTTTTTCTCATACGTAATGATGAAAAATAGTGTGTGTCACTCGGGGCCAAATTTTTTGTCCTCGGGCGGCGTATATTGAATTCCTCGCTGCGCTCAGGATTCTACTTTAGAATCCTTCACTTCGCTCTGAATTCAAAATAGCGCCCTCGGGGAACAAAAATTTTCTTTGGCCCCATGTAACACAAATAACTATAGTAGATCCGGGGATTTTAGGATCTCATTGGATTCTCAACATTTCTCACTTTTATGATCAAGGAACCCCAGATAGGCATACGATTTTGAAAGGAATCAGCCCATAAACAAAAAAAAAATCGGCCGTCAGGAACTGCCGATAGAAGTGAAAACGAATATTTAAAATAATTAAAAAAATATAAGGTACTAGCTGATGCCCGCGACTTCGTCCGCGTGGATTGAGGTTTTTCAGTTCCCGCGGGGTCTCTTTAATTTTCCGGGATACAAAGTAGCCTATTTGCTATTCCAGACTATAACCTATCTCTGTGCCAAATTTCATCCAGATCCGTTCAGCCATTGGAGCGTGATTGAGTAACAAACATCCATACTTACATCCAAACTTTCGCATTTATAATATTTATATTTGATATATAAACCTTAAAACTAAGTCATTAAAGTTTAATTACGAATGTAGTATAATTATATTAAATTAAGACCTTTTGTCTTCGTAACCACGCGAGCATGTCGGTGACGCGAATCCACAAAAAATCGGTCAACAATTTCCTCAATAATTTCCTTATTAAAATTTGACGCCTCCGTGGCGCAGTGTGTAGCGCTGTTGTCTTAACGTGCGGAGGTCCCGGGTTCGATCCCCGGCAGGGTCAATTTGGGAATTTATAATTTCTGAATTTTCCCTGGTCTGGCCTGGTGGGAGGCTTCGGCCGTGGCTAGTTACCACCCTACCGGCAAAGACGTGCCGCCAAGCGATTTAGCGTTCCGGTACGATGACGTGTAGAAGCTGAATAGGGGTGGTATGGGTTTAATATAACTGCCATGCCCCTAACAGGTTAGCCCGCTACCATCTTAGACTGCATCATCACTTACCATCAGGTGAGATCGCAGTCAAGGTCTAACTTGTAGTGGATAAATAAAATAATAAATAAATAAATAAGATTAAGTACTGGGAAGAGGGACCCAGACATCCATTTTGAAAGAAATCAGTTCAATGTAGGTAGATATAAAAAACGGATATTAAAGTTCCCAAGTTTCTGCGCAAAAACAGACGCACTCTGTTCCCTTACTCCCACCAACCGATGAGAGGAAAAATCCGATAAGACCGGAGAGATAAGTATTAGGAGCAGAACCGAAAGGTTTTCGTGCTCTCCAAAACACGAGGGTAAAACGCAACCGACTTTTAAGAAGTACCGAATTTAAGATTCGGGCTAGTAGGTACTGAGAATTTCTTGACAGAAAAACGCAATCTAATTAATTATGGTTCTACCTGGGAATCTCACCCGCGACCTCGTCATCCGCAGTCAAACATGCTAACTAAGCTAGACCAACAGACAGGAGAGCAGAGAGAGAGTAGAGGCAGAGAGAGTAGAGGCAGCGTGTAATATTATAGTTTTTATTTTATGTAAATGTTATTGGTCTGTAGTCTGTACGAAGTAGATACGAAGAACGAAGCTATTTGCTTCCTCGTTTCTAATTCGAACCGCTAGGATATGGAACGCCATTCCGGCTTCCGTTTTTCCGTCCGCTTATAATATTGGTATCTTCAAGAGTGAACAGGCATCTTCTAGGCAAGCGCGCTCCACCTTAGGCTGCATCACTATACTTCCAGCAAGTCTGATTGCAGCCAAGCGCTAGTTTAATAAGTTAAAAAAGGTAGGATATTGCTTACCATTGCTGCCTAGGAGAACAGCAAGACACAAAATTGCTACTTTGAATGCCATTTTAGGACCTGGAGTGAGGCTATGACCTTTCAGAGCGTATTTATATGTGAAATAATACTTATTAATTATGATAAGGATAAATAAGATTAGGGTGTTACCGGTACACTCACGAGCACACTAATCGACTCCATTTCCAGTGACTTTTTTATAACCAGAGTGCCTAGTGGGAGATTTTCTTCCTATTCGATAGCGACAACGTTAATTAAGTACGGTTTGCATAGAATTGTCAAGAATTTGTCAGCCGGCGCTCGATCAATTCCATAAGATTAAAAAAAAACTTTGTCGCGATCGAATACCTAGGTACGTAAAATAGGTATTATAATGTGGAACAGCTTAACTTCAAATTGGACTAATTTAGGTTTGAAAATCCCGAGGGAACTCTTTGATTTGCCGAGATATAAGTAGCATAATATGTCACTCTCACAATTATATACCTACGCGTGCAAAAAATCACGTCAGGCCATTGCTCTGTTGCAGCGTTATTGAAGGAAAAATAAACAAACATTTTTTTTTTTGAATAAACACTAAGGCATTATCTTAAAGTTTAATTTGGAATGTAGGTAGTAGGTATATTAAATGTCTAAGACCTTTTGTCTTCGTTAAAAAAATCTAACTCCACGCATTTATGCCCGGGATACACGAGGCTAGTTTTTCAAGCTTGGATAGCAAGGTAGTGTCAGTAAGCTAGCAAGCTAGTACTTCTGGCTTCGTGTAGACAAAACTAGCTTCATTTCTGAGCTAGTAAGCTAGTAAGCTAGTTTACAAGCCAGGATAGTTTTTAATAGGATGAAGTTCTATTTTTTAGGATAGTAGCGCCCCCCACCACTGATTTTACTATCCTGGCTTGTGTACTAGCTTCATGTGGCCGGCGAAGCTAGTTTTCAGTTGGCTAGTAAGCAGGAACCACGCGTTTTGTTTATTTTTTGGCGTTAGAAGACTCAACAGAATATCAAACAAATCAGGCGTCATTCGCAAAATACTCTTATATTTGTCTTAATCTTCATTGCGAAATTCTTCCAATAGTAAAGCAGATGATCCACGTTCATCTCTTCTTAAAATCCACGGTCTTGTCCACACCCGTTTTTGTAACTCTTCTTCTAGTTCGTCTAGTGCGAATTGGCACATTTTTCGAAGTAACTCCTTCAGTCGAATAGTGTTTTTTTTCGCATGCAGCTCATTTTGGACGTGTGGTCACTTCAGTCACTGCAATAGTACTAGCTTAAAATAATCCTAGCCTCATGTCAACAGAACTAGCATGTTCCAAGCCAGGTCAGCAAGCCAGGACAGTACTAGCTTGCTATCCTAGCTTGAAAAACTAGCCTCGTGTATCCCGGGCATTACGGACGGACGCGTTACGCCGGACTTTTTTTGCCGGCTAGGGTACCCAGTCGTCCCATATGGAACTTTGTTCCCATTTAGGAAGTTAACTTATTTGTACTTAAATATTATAATGTTTGAAGAAATTTTGCTTTATGTTTCTTTTTTTTGTGACTGAATATTTTTTAAGATATATAATATATAATATCTATAGTGGAATGGCGACGCTGATATGACTTTTGAGAAATATGTAAAATTTTTCATCAATATAATATGTTGTTTGATTTAAAAATGAAACTTCTATGAATATAAGAAGAAGTGATTTGATTATATTTCTCGGAAGTGTAAGGTATTAGTATTTTCATATAGGGTATAATACATATTATAATAGTGTAGCTTAGGTAATGTATCGACCCGTTGGACTTTTACGAGAGTGAGGTAATAGAGAGCACCTGTGTTTTTGAAAACATTTAAAAATGCACTGTTAGGTATAATATAGGTATTATCATAAGTGGCACAAGTTGTCCTAGATGAAACAAATCATTTTCATTTTCATTTTTCAATAAGTAGATACCTAATACATAGTTTATAAGTAGGTACATAAGTAGATACCTACTTAGTTTTTTCATAGTCATGAGGACATTAGGTACCTTAGTACTTACCTACCTACCTACATGGAATTTTTGCCATACTTACTTATGTACATAGATGTACATAGATGTACGTACCTAAGTACTTATGTAAATAGATCAGTTAATAGTTACTATTATTTCCAAGTTAGCACGACTTTTTTTGTCTCTTTTTTTTTGGGTTTTTATTACTTACTAGTTATCTCAGACGGCATAGTCACTCACCATCACGTGAAATTGCAGTATTCGACTTCAATCAAGTGCTCAGTCATCGATGTCGAATTTACCTAATTAAAACGGAATTCGACATAATATTTTGATAAAACTTGTGATTATAGTTAATCCATATTTCAATACCTATTCATTTATTATTCAAATTCAAATAACTATGACGGAATGTATTATTATGCTACCTCGATGTGTTACCTTACCTGTGTGATACCTACTCGTACCTACCAACCAAATCCCAATGCTGGAATGGCGACCTCGCACAGGTCTCCCAATGATATTCCCTCGATCCCACTAATAAGTACAACAGATTAGTTCAACTTCAACCGTTGAACTAAGTACTGACACGCTTTATCCCAGTAGTTCAACTGCATCTAAATCCTTTTAAAGAGTTGAACAACTGGGATACAAAGTCTCACTAGTTCAACGGTTGAACTAATCGGTAAATACTAGTGGGAGCGAGCGCTAAAATTGGATGTAAGACATCAACCCAATCGCAGCGTGCCGCTGGATCCAGGAAGCGCGAGACGAGGCGTTTGGATATCCCTGCAACCATCCAGTATCTCCAGCAGTGGACGTCTATCGTTTGACGCAGACGACGACATAAAAAACCGGTATTTTCGTCATAAGACAAAAATGATTAAATCACTGAACATAGGTGGCCTGTTCCACTAGTCCTTAAGGGCCAAGTTTTTTTTTTATTGCAAAATAGGCTTGCACTTGACGACAACCATGCTTAGTGCAAAGCAATGATGAGGTCTAGGTTTGAACGCGCTTGCCTACTTACATGATTCTAGGTCAACGGGAAGTACCTACCATAAAGGTTTTGATTTATCGGCAAGTGTTACTTAAAATATAGGTAGGTACGGCATAAACGGCGGTATCTTTTGTTGGGTTGACTTATTATAGAAGCTTAATTTTTTCTAAGTGCCTAGTTCTTTGATATTAATTTCAACTTGATGCCTCCACGCGTTCCCAGTTAAAAGGTGGTTGATAGACAGACAGACGGACAACGAAGTAATCCTATAAGTATAAGGGTTCCTTTTTGCCTCTTGAGGTACGGAACCCTAAAAATTAATAGGAAACACCCGTTATATGCACTGCGTACGCGGACGCGGACGAAGTCGCGGGCAACAGTTAACAAATATTCGCATTACGCGATAACCAAAGTAAACCGGCAATTAGGAATTATATCAGCATTAGTTACGTTTAATCGATGCAAACGAAATAAATAAAACTCATAAGACATATTCTTATCTAAGTTAATCAGTTATTATTAATTATTATCACTGAATTGGGTTTTTTTGTTTACCTAGATAGTAGATAGGTAGGTACATGGAGGCTTAGATCGTAGTCTTTGTGATACGTCGTTTTCATTAGCACCTATATCTTATCGGAGGACGCATGCGATTACAAAATCTCAGCATTCAATCAATGTATGTACCCTACGGGCCTACTCAGGTAAGATCTACCCCGTTCCTTTGGCTCGTCTTGGCGGGGGCACTCCCGTGCCGCCAGATAGAGCGAACTTTGACCTTGCTTAGACTTAAGACATGGTTAAAACGAGACAGATTTATGCTTTGGATTTATGTTACTCAGAGCGGAGCGAAAAAATTCTATGTCTATGGTTACTCACATAAGTCCATCTCGTTTTAACTCTAAGTAAAGTCTGAGCCAAGTCAAAGTAAACTTTATAGATCTCAGTCTAAGAAATAGAGGGGTTTATTGTATGGAGACCCTTGCATTAAGTTCTCAGTCGTTGAAACTTGGCAGGGTTGTATCATGGTACGAACCCAAACTTATACAAACGTTACTATATGTAGAGAGAAAAAAAAAAACATTTATTTTAACTAAATAAGTACAATTTATTTCAATAATAATATTATTATTTACAATTTTACATGCTTATTTTTACAGAAAACGTATCCTATACATTTTAACTAATTTAGCCTTTTTACTTTGTACGTGATTCTTATTGATATCTTACTATTATCTCTTTGATAATGTGACTAATGGATGGGGCCAAGTCATCTCCACCATTTTAACAAACTTGACGCTAGGAAATTTGCACGTTGCTAGAGTACTCTATCCCATCGCATTATTATTCTAAGATAACCCCTACTATCATTACTAACTAGCTAGACTATACAAATTTCAAACGCCTATTTTACCCCCTTAGGGGTTGAATTTTCAAAAATCCTTTCCTAGCGGATATCTGCGACATAATAGCTATCTGCATACAAAATTACAGCCCGAATCGTCCAGTTGTTAGAGCTGTGCGTTGATAGATCAGTCAGTCAGTCACCTTTTCCTTTTATACATTTAGATGATGGAGGCAATCACAATTCACAACCCTAAAGAAACGCTACCGTTTTGTTAATTTAAGGGGTCGTCCTAAACTCCTAAAACTGTGATCTATGGAAGGTGTAACGACCCTCAACAATGGGCGCCTAGCACCAATCGTGAACACAATTGCCGCAGCACCGGGACCGAGTGACTCGCCCGGTCAACAACCTCAATCAGCTGAGCAATGCCTGCAGCTTGCTCACCGCCTCCGCGCTCAGGCTCAGCTTATCGCTCAGCAATAGGCTCAGCTCATCCGCCACCACACCCCGGCTCAACGAGTGATACACCAGGAACGAACTCACAACCCTCCGAGGATCGCACTCGTGACCCTTGCAAACATCCCCAAACATATCCTGCCTACACCCTCTGGGCCCATAACTTCCACCTGGGCCCATAACCTGTAAGTATTTCCTCAAGTACGGCGTGATTTTCAACTCCCATTTGTCGTATATCTGTGCGATTTTCTGCTTTATGGCGAGGGTGAATTCGGTGGATATTAGCGGTTCGCTTGGCTCTATGCCGTCGATCGTCATTTCGGCGGCGGCGCGTTTGTTGTGGCTTTCTATTTGGGAGAGAAGGAGTTTGATTTGCCACGTGTGGTACGATGTTGGTTCGGTTTTCATCGCCTTCATTATCTGGAAAAGAAAAGAAATAATATGTTTTAATAGAATGGTATTTTTATACTAGGACAAATTAACGCTAAAGACATATTGCCGTAAACTCAAAGCTCGGCAAGTAAATAAAGAATACAACGTGAAAACTATCTTAATTACCGCATAGTCAGCAATTATCAGCACAAATAAATATTGAGGAGGTAGGGGAGTTCAAGCTTCTAGGCCTAAGTATTGATACCCACTTAAATTGGAAACAACATGTACAAAATGTCAGACTGAAGCTGTCACGGTTTGCATATGCCCTAAGCGTCCTCAAGGCGAATGCAAACTTTGAGACAGCACTATCTGCATACTACGCATATGCTTACTCGTGGCTTAAGTACGGTGTTATACTTTGGGGCCAAAGTACGGACGTAGAAGACCTATTCATTGCCCAGAAAAAGTGCATACGAATATTAGTTAACATTAGGCAAAGAGAAAGTTGTAGACCACATTTTATAGGAAAAAAAATCCTGACACTAACATCCATCTACATAATGGAGACAGCCCTGTTTGTAAGGAAACACATACATCTATATAAAACATTGGAAAATACGTATAACCGAAGCTCACGAAATCAACATAAACATAACCTAGCTCTTCCACATTATACTCTAGGAATATCAAGCCGTAGTAGTCCATACTTTCGATCAATTATTATTTATAATAAACTCCCTAATACTATAAAAGAAGAAAACAAAGAGACTACCTTTAAAAGAAAATTGAGACATTGGTTAATACAAAAATGTTTTTATAATATTCAAGAATTTCTAACCACATAGACCTCAATAGCACGAAAGCTGTATAAATTAATTGTGTACTAAAATTATAACTATATTTTTCTTTTTTGTAATAACTTATTTAATATAATTTTTAGACTACGATTTCTAGATATATAATAACTTTTTGACATTATTTAATTATCAAATGTTTGTAATAGCTCTTGAACTTGATTTTATAATTTTTTGTCACTGTACTACATTGCACACACCTGATGGTTATAATATTATGTTCAATGTTTATTGTAATAAGGTATTATTAATTTAAAATTTGCAATGCCCTGACAGGGCCTCATGCCAATATTGTATGTTCATGAACGCAAATATGAATAAATGAAATAAATGAAATGAAATAGTTTATTAAAATAAGAATATTTTTTTCTAATTTGGCTACTAGTCAAATAAAATATTTTATACTACACCCGCTCGGAAAGTTCCTTCTTGCTTAAGTCAAAATGAGGTAGAAAGTACGTCATTGCTACATACCAAATATGCGGGAGGAAAAGATGTATGAAATTTCATTTCTAACGTGCTAAGCGGGGAGAAAACTGTATGAAAATCCATTTCTAACGCGCTGTTGTTTTTTAATTTTAAGTAAATATGGTATGGACGCTGAGAATTTGGATATGTCTTACCTATAAAAATCAATTGTTGTACGTTTGTCTCGCTAAAACTCGAGAACGGCTGGGCCGATTTAGATGGAATTTTTTGAGTGTGTTTGTGTGGGTCCCGGGATGGTTTATGTTAACAAATGGACCCGTTAGGGGGCGCTGCAATCGGGTTCTAGCTTCAAGGCAGGACAACATTTGCCGGGACCACTAGTTTGACATAGAAAAGTCAAATATGGTGAATGTCGATTGTCGGTATCGATGTCGATTGTCGATATCGATGTCGATTGTCGATATCGAAATCTATATTGAAATAATCCTCAAAATGTAGTCTAGTTGTGATAGTGAAGCTTCGAATGAAGCGACTTTTGTAATTATGGTAGAACTAATTTTTTTTTTTTTTTTAAATTATTGTATGGTAGAACTATTTTTTTTTTTTTTTTTTTAAATTATTGAAAACAATACAATTAGAAATGAAAGCTAGCTAGCCTAACCTAATTAAGGACTATTATCTATTAACCTTTTGTAAGTTCGTTTAATCACTAATTATCGCTTATTTTCCTCGCAGGTGTAGTATAAAGCACTATGTATCACTCGGGAGGAAGTACGATTCCTGCCTCGCGTGTATTGCGGCCCTTCGGCTACGCCTCGGGCCTCAAACTACACCCTCGTTAGTAATCGGTCACTTTCTCCCCTCGGTGAACAATGTACTATTAATATCCACGTCCCCTGTTAGTTTTATGTTGAATAACCATTTTAAACTATCGATAAAAGTTTGAAATGTGCGTCGAACTTTGAAGACGTCACAATTCAGTATTTAACAATTTGCTGAATTGATTATTTGTCAAATACCCAATTATAAATTCCTCGATGTAGTGTTTCTTTGTATAGTGATGAGTGAGTGAGTGGCATCACTTTGTATAATGATTCAGTAGACTGGTGATCCTATACAACATTGATTCCCAAAGTGGTCGATATCGACCCCAAGGCGTCAATGAAGTAAAATTTGTTTTTTGCTATTTTCTTTCTTCTCGTGATAGATATCGAAAAAATGTCTGCTATCAAACTTCTAGAGCGTGTTCAGACCTATGACTGGACTATAACAAAAGTGTGTTAATAGTTATTTATGCAACAGTTGTGTAATAAGGGGTATTAAAACACAAATGTGGGTTTATCACACGACGCGTAGCGGAGTGTGATAATAGTATCATATGAGTGTTTTAATACCTAATTATCAACTGTTGCATACAAGACTTTATCTACACTCATAATATGAATCCTCTATAACAGCTTCTGAAATAGTTAGCTTACTGCTAACATTAAAACATCCAGTCCTAGTAACCTAATATCATCAAAACTCAAAACTTGAATCGCTCATTTATTTATTTTTTTACAGCGCGCGGCGTTCTGGTAGTGAAACGCGCGTGTATGACAATGTTCTTTTTTTGAAATTCGTACAGATGTTCTTTTTTTGTAACTCATACAGATACCACGCATCGAGCAGATGTGGCTGTCTGTTGAGTAACCACTCTGCGCAGAGGGGATCGAAAAAAAAAAAGGGGTGTTGTAATGAAATTCAGTACAACATTACATCACCCGTTTGGATGACGTAATGGTTATTAGGACATTGGGTGTTTTAATGTTGGCAATTAGCTAACTGTTTCAGAACCTGTTATAGAGGATTTATAGCATGGGAGTAGATGAAATATAAAAAATTCCTTTTCTAAAGAGTCCTCACCTTCAAGAAAGTGGTCCAAATGGGCAGAGCGCACATGAGGTCCTTGACCACACACTCGTACGTCACCATACTGAGTCCCGCCACGTACTCCTGCTCCTCCTTGTTGTACTTCCGGCAGAGGCACTGGCGCGGCAATAGCACTTCATTCTTGACGCCCTTGCGTTTGCGTTGTAGGATCAAGCAGTCGCCGCAAATGTCTATAAATACATAATACATTTACATATTTTCTCATATATGACAGTATTAATCAAATAAATATTATAAATGCGAAAGTTTGGATGGATGTATGGATGTATGGATGTTTGTTACTCAATCACGCCCCAACGGCTGAACGGATCTGGATGAAATTTGGCACAGACATAGATTATAGTCTGGAATAACACATAGGCTACTTTTTATCCTGGAAAATTAAGGAGTTCCCGCGGGAACCGAAAAACCTCGATCCACGAGGACGAAGTCGCGGGCATCAGCTAGTATTTATATATTTTTTATTTAAGAGTCATTTAAATCAAAAGTTACGCAAGCGGGCCTAAATAAATAATGTTAGACATCTCGTTCTCTTTATTTAGACCAAAATTGCTCTTTATACTTCATTTAGATGAATATGTTAGGAAAAATTAAAATAGCTCGCTCAACAAAATTATAACTAAAAACCGGCCAAGTGCGAGTCGGACTCGCGCACCGAGGGTTCCGTACAAACCTGTAGTAAGTTTTACGATTTATGACGTATTAAAAATAAAAATTACGTTTGTTGTATGGGAGCCCCCCTTTAATATTTACTTTATTGATATTTAATTATTTATTTTGAAAGGTAATATACAAGTTAATATTCTGTGAAAATTTGAACCGTCTACCTGTTACCGTTTTTAATATTGAGCAAAAAAATACGAAAAAAACACGTTTATTGTATGGGGACCCCCCTTAATATATATATTTTTTTAATTTTTAGTATTTGTTGTTATAGCGGCAACGGAAATACATCATTTGTGAAAATTTCAGCTTTCTAGCTATCACGGTTTATGAGATACAGCCTGGAGACAGACAGACAGACAGACAGACAGACAGACAGACAGCGGAGTCTTAGTAATAGGGTCCCGTTTTTACCCTTTGGGTACGGAACCCTAAAAATGACGAAATGACCGGGGTCAAAGCGATGTAAACTTAGTGCGCTCGAACAAATGAATTAATAAAGATTAATATAGCATATATGACCGTCACAAAAAGTCACCCGGCTATAGAATGATCAGTACCTACTATCTGTGTGAAGCCGGGGCGGGTCGCTAGTACTACGGGCTCGCGTCTTTTAGGATGTTTACCTTCTGAACCAATCCCTGAACTTAAAAATTCTGTCTTTTATGCACTTTTATACATAACTAGTTGATGCCCGCGACTTCGTCCGCGTGGTTAAATTTTTTTGATTTCCGCGGGAACTGCTTAATTTTTCGGGATAAAAAATATGTAAGCCTATGTCGCCCTCCAGGTCCTCAACTATACCTATGCCAAAAATCACGTCGATCCGTTGCGGCGTGATTGAAGGACAAACCAACAAACAAACACACTTTCGCATTTATAATATTAGTATGATGATTAGTAGTATTATTAGTAGATGATGCCCGAGACTTCGTCCGCGTGAATTTAAGTTTTTAGATTCCCGCGGGAACTCTTTAATTTTCCGGGATATAAAGTAGATCCTTCTCCTGGATACAAACTATCCCTATACCAAATTTCAACAAAATCGGTTGAACAGTTATAAAATATAACCGTTATAAAATATGATAAGATGATAATATCTAGAGACTAAGTACCTACCTACTTTATAAATTTGCACGTCAGCAATGACGAAACATGTTTGCTCTTTAATATTAGTTTGTCATCTTTTATTGTACAATGTTTCTTGCAAATAAACGATTGATTGATTGATTGATTGATTGATTGATTGATTGATTGATTGACAGATGGGCCGTGACTGCGTAGCAGACAGACAGACACACTTTCGCATTTGTAATATTAATGGATAATTCGTTGTCTAGACCATAAACAAAACCAGAATCTCACCTTTACTCTTATTCATATCCTTGGCCAAGTAGTGCTTCACAAAGTTCTTGACTTTCTCATCGTTGGTGAACAGGTCTATATTCTCGGTGGTGGTGGACCAGATGTTGGATTTGTCCAGGGTCAGCGTTTGCGCCAGGATCGTGAGGAAACCTTCCGGGTCGTCCAGGTAGGACAGACAACCAGCGCGTTGCTTTATGTCTATACACCATGTGTAGTCGAGGAATGTTCTGGAAATAAAGGAGGATGATTTTTATTCCATCACAAGTCAGGTCGGCCACTACAGCCCCCTAAGCCAAGTTACATAGGTTTCGAGTCTAATCTCTGTCTTTAATCGTTAACGCTTTAGCGGAGATTAAAAAAATAAATGAATAATCTATGATTAGCGTTTTTAATCGCTTTCGCTATAATAGAAGGAGAATAGACACGAAACGTATGAAACTTGGCTAGAGGGGCTGGTCAGCCCTCATCTTCATCGTTCGAATACCTCAATGTTTTAGAGCTCAATTTCGTGTAGCACATAGCCAGCGCTCCAAACGTAAACGTTTCGAATATAAAATCACTTGTACTGAATTTGTGACTTTAAATCAAGGGCTTTTGGGTCCATTTTACTTTGACAACACTTTATTTTAACGCTCGAATACTTGAAATTGCAATGTTAAGAAGTCGTTTAAAACTGGGACTAAGGGTACTGGCGGTGTCCCTGGTAAGTTATGATGCAGTCTAAGATGAGAGTGGGCTAATTGTTGAATAATTTTATATTCTCAGTCGTGGTGGACCAAATGTTGGATTTGTCCAGGGTCAGCGTTTGAGCCAGGATCGTGAGGAATCCTTCCGGGTCGTCCAGGTAGGACAGACAGCCGGCGCGTTGTTTTATGTCTATACACCATGTGTAGTCGAGGAATGTTCTAGAAATAAAGGATGATTTTTATTGGAGTTTACCTCCTTAAGAATCGATTTTCATATAATGTAAGCCCGGGGTTTGAAAATTTATGGGGAGTAAAATCAAACTTTCTCTGTTACATTATGTACATGTTTCCATGGTAACACTTTTCGTTCCTAATGAGTAAGCTCCAGTCTTGCGTGGGAGCTGACACACACAATTTTTTCCCCAGCCAAGCCAACTCAAGCCAAGTTACATACTTTTCGTGTCTATTCTCTGTCTTTAATCATTCACGCTTTAGCGGAGATAAAAAGAAAAATAGTCTATGTGTAAATTTAGTAATTTTTGTGTTGGTTTTACAAATTTGTAAAATAGTTATTTGTGTTACATGGGGCCAAAGAAAATTTTTGTTCCCCGAGAGCGCTATTTTGAATCCTGAGCGTAGCGAGGAATTCAATATACGCCGCCCGAGAACAAAAAATTTGGCCCCGAGTGACACACACTATTTTTCATCATTACGTATGAGAAAAAGCTAGGAGTATCAACCTACCTACCTATGGACATTACCTATACGTTTAAGCACCAATCAGAAGATACTCCTATCAACCTTCTATGTAATTGTATAGACATTATTTAGACGTATATTTAAAGTTTAAATAAAATGTAAAGACGTATATCCGATCAACAAATTGATCACGTGACTTCGGACCAATCAGAACAGAGAAATGCAAAGTCGTATATTCGATCAACAAATTGATGACGTGACTTCGGACCAATCAGAAGAGAGAAATGAAAAGTCCTATGGGCCTACAAGTTACACTTTGCTCCCGCTATCCTCTGAGGCCAATATGCGTTTTTCGAATAGGTATGATGAAAAAGATGTTTCATACTCACTTGAGCTGATCCCAGTTGTGGTCTCGGTGGAATGTGATGGGCCAGTAGCGCGGGTCGTTTATTTTCACTTCTCTCAGTGTATTTAATTCCGGGATGATGCAGGGTGCTTTCATCTCTTTCGTTACGCCTTGCAGATCTATTACCTGTACAAAATTTGAAGGGAATATAAGGGAATACAATCTCATAAATCCATACTCTAATATTATAAATGCGAAAGTGTGTCTGTCTTAGATGTACAATACCCTTAACGTATGAGAATGGATACACGAAATTGAGCTCTAATTTAATGCAGCTATGGTTTATTTTACTTTGACACCGAACTTTGACGATTTCATCGGCCATTCTTTCATAATCGGGGGGCTGCTTCTATCCAATTATTATGATCACCTGTATATGCGCATAGCACAGTTTCCCGGTGTCGATATCTCTGGGCAGAATCAGCCGCGGCTCCACCGCTAACACGTACATGTGGCGGAACGCTTGTAGGTGGTATCTGTAATAATAATAATAAAACTAATTATTACTATTAATTATTATTATTTAATGCATATTTTGACACTCGCCAATAAATCAAAACCTATTACTGCCCGTTGACACAGAATCATGAAATTTGGCAAAAAATCAAGGTTTCACAGCACAAGTATAGGAAAAAAAACGAAAATCGTTAATTAGGGTTCCGCACTCATAAGGTGTCGAATTGTTTGACAGGGCGCTACCAGTTTAGCGCCTTTTAAGTAAGCCAGTTATTACGTGTTGTTATGACATCTTTCTTGTTGTTTACAAAAATAATTTATATTGATGGTGGTACAAAACCCTTTGTGCGCGAGTCTGACTCGCACTTGACGGGTTTTTTTACTACGGAACCCTGAAATGATTAAATCTATACCTGTTATACTGACTGACTCACTACTGCCTGTTTCGTTGGTCTAGCGGTTAGCATGGTTCGATTCCTCGTCGGGTATAAAAATTGTAAGGTAGATTTTTCTAAGAAATTTTCAGTGCCAGCCCAGGAGTTGGAAGTTAGTCACCCCCGTGCCTCGGTGAGCACGTTAAGCCGTCGGTCCCAATTATTATCACTAACATGATAATAGTCGTTAAAGCCCGCTAACCCGCATTTGAACAGTGTGGTCGGTCTAAGCTCTAATTCCCTCTCTCCTATGAGAGTGGAGGCCTATGCCCAGCAGTGGGACGTGAATGCGCTGTAGTGGTGGGTACCTGTTATCCTCGCTGTGCGTGGGGAACTTGGGGAAGAACGCAGTGATCAATGCCGCAACGGCTTCTGGTGAACTGGAGAGCGTGGACCGACCCCCCCCCAGGAAGAGCAGACCGATGGTACAGTGTACAGCCATCTGTGACACAATAATAATCTATATAATTTGACGACGGCTTCGGCCGTGGCTAGTTACCACCCTACCGGCAAAGACGTGCCGCCAAGCGATTTAGCGTTTAATTAACTAATGCATAATGAATAGAAAAATCGCGATAAAAAATTTTTGATGGCGGATTATTGTTCATTCATCTATCCAGTATATGCCTGATTTTTTTAAATTCTTATTTTTCATATTTAATAGGTTTATAGTAGATTAGTAGCCAAGGGCTGTAAGGCATCAATTGCAGCCCGAGATATTTAGGCGCACGAGCACAGCGAGGGCGCCTATATTTCGAGGGTGCAATTGATGCTTACACCCGAGCTAACTACTCTGCTTTACATCTCGATTGTGAGGTAAGTAGGTCCTTATTTCCCCCAAATGGAGCTTGAAAGTAATTAAAAAAGTATGATGGTTAGATGTACGCGAACTTTTTGAAAGAGTGAAGAGTTTTTTTTTTAATTACTTACCGCCATAGGGCTTTTCTAGCTACATTATTACCCTCGAGCGCTAATTGGTCACCTACAAGCTCCATTTGGGGGTAATAAGGACCTACTTACCGAATATGAGAGATGTAAAATAATATTTTTTCAATACAGTTGTCAAACATGGCGCACTTTCAGAGGCTGTAGTTATGATTCGAAAATTGAATCTTTCGCATAGGCATCTTACTTATGTCTTACTTTTACACGGTCGTGACTTACTTTTACAAGCTCGACACTTACTTTTGCAGTTTAGTTTTAAATTTTCCAAGTCAATTAAAAAAGTTTAGTAGCAAGGAGTTTTCATACATAGAAATAATCGGATAGGCTTTTTACGAGGAAAAATTAATGAATCCGTACGTTTTAGCATTGAATTTCCAAAATTCTATTAAATGGTTGTTGATTATATTTAATTACCAGTTTTAATTTAATTATTTTCAACATTGACAAAAATCGAATAGGCTTGTATATGCGTAGGTACGAACCCGTAGCCTAGTTTCGTTAAAAAAAAAAAATATGTCCAGGTGTAAATACGCGCCATTTGCTGAATTTTTTTATTTTTTATGTGATAAATTGATTATATTTTTGTTAATATGAGTTCTAGTACTAATGATGAAATGGAATTAACTCCACCAGATATTTTATCTGAGGCGAAAACTGCGCAAGATGAATTTTGCCCCCAAAATCTCGAGAAAGATATATGACGGCTTACAATAATTTTATTTCATGGAAAAAACATAAAAAAACTAAGTCATTCTCTGAAAATGTTTTGTTAGCTTATTTTCATGAATTGAGTGGAAAATATAAACCATCTACATTGTGGTCAAGTTATTCCATGTTAAAAACTATCTCAATTTTCAGAATTAATTACTATGTACGTATGTATGTTGAAATAAACTTGTAATTCGTTGATTTGTTTATTACTATTTCCCACAACTGTATTGAAAAACGTCGTGTGATACACGTGTGTGAAGGTTATTGCAAACTCGTGACATTAAAAACCCCCACCTTCGGCTCGGGCTTATTAATGACAGCTCGTTTGCAATAACCTACTTTCCACCCTTGTATCACAATATACTATTTCATTAAAGGTCCAACGTGGGCAAAGCTTACGCAAGCCAGAGTGCCCGTTTTTAGCCGTATTTTCAACCCTTTGGGAAATTATAAATATTGAACCTGCAGTTCCGGGAGCTAGAACTTTATTTTGGGAAATTTTCTCCTCTTTTTGAATCTTTTTCAAATTTAAAAAATATCAAATAGTTTTTGAGAAATTTGCAAGAAACAAAACCCCATTATTTTTTTTCAGTTAATTGTTATATTTTCAAGGTAGGTACGTACGATACTCTAAACGTATAAGAATGGGCAGACGAAATTGAGCTCTAATTCAATGCTGTCATGGTTTATTTTACTTTGACGAAAATCTTTAACGTTTTATCGACAATTCTTACGTAACCGGGGGGTTGAATTTTGTTCGAAAATGATCTACACGCATATATAAATTCTAAATCGAATGATATCTCGTTCATATTTTTCGGAGGCGGAGAAAAAAGTTGACCCAAAAAGCACTTGTTGACTAGACTATGAAAAGCAAAGTCATGATTCATTTTATTTATTTCAAATACAAATCTTTTTTATTCAAGTAGACTTTGCAAGTGACTTGACAAGTGCTTTTGAATAGTCGAGTGAATCTACCACTGGTTCGGAATGCCATTTCTACCAAGAAGAACCAGCAAGAAACTCGGTGGTTGTTCTATTGAAAAAAATAATTTACAATTACATCAACGTGTAGATACATAAGTAACTGCTGTCCTCAGCATTGCTGGAGCGAATCAAATCCCTGCTCTTTTATCATTTATATGATCTTCAACATTATAATAAGGTTTTTTCAGGAACATACTTTTAATGGATTTCTTAAACTTGTGTAAAGGCAAGTTTATTATACGTTATGGAATTTTGTTATAGAATAGAATGCTTATTCCCACGAACGACCTTCGGACTTTCTTGAGGCGGAGCGACGGAGTCATGAGCCTTTTGACTATTTATCTAATATTAGATGATTCACGCGGACGAAGTCGCGGTTAAAGGTTTTTTATTCCCGCGGGAACTCTTCAATTTTCTGGAAGCCTATGTCCTTCCTTGGGATACAACCTATCCCTGTCCCAAATTTCATTAAAATCGGTTGAATAGATAGATAGAGAGCCGTTAAAGCGTAGCAGACAAGTGCGCTCCAACCTAGATCTCATCATTGCTTTACACTAAGCATGATTGTAGTCAAGCGCAAACCTATCTCACAAAAAAAAAAGACAGACATACAGATAGACAGACACACTTTCGCATTTATAATATTAGTATGGAAAACGTACCTGCGCGCCGTGTGTGAGCGGCGGCGGCGCGGCGGGCGCGGCGGGCGCGGGGCGCGGCGCGGCGGGCAGGCGCGCGCGCAGCCGCCGGCACGCGCGCAGCACGAGAATATCTCCTCTACCAGCGGTTATCTGGTGAAATAATATTTACCTAAATATATAAAAGGAAAAGGGCTGACTGACTGATCTATCAATGCACAACTCAAACCACTGGACCAATCGGGTTGATATTTGGCATGCAGATAGCTACTACTGCCTCGTTGGTCTAGTGGTTAGCATGTTCAACTGCGGCCGACGAGGTCCCGGGTTCGAGTCCCGGGTCGGGCCTTAATTAAGTATTGGGTTTTTCTGTCTAGAAATTCTCAGTACTAGCCCGGAGTTAGGAAGTTGGTGGTGTTTCACCCCCGTGCCTCGGAGAGCACGTTAAGCCGTTGGTCCCGGTTATTATCACTAACATGGTAATAGTCGTTAAAGCCCGCCTACACGTATTGGAGCAGCGTGGTGGGTCTAAGCTCTAATTCCCACTCTCCAATGAGAGTGGAGGCCTGTGCCCAGCAGTGGGACGTTAATGGGCTGTAGTGGTAGTGGTAGCTACTATGGCGTAGACATCCGCTAATAAGGGATTTTTGAAAATTTAACATCTAAGGGGTAAAATAGGGGTTTCCAGGCATAAGCTAGTATTAATATATTTTTTGACGACCTCCCTGGCGCAGTATTGAGCGCTATTGTCTGAAAGTCCCGTCTAAATGTCTTGTCCCGGGTTCAAAATCAAAATGAACTATTTTTTATTCAAGTAGACGTTTTACAAGTGCTTTTGAATAGTCCAATGAATCTACCACTGGTTCCTGGAACCACTGGAATGCCGTTCTACTGAGAAGAACCAGCGAGAAACTCAGTTCGATTTCCGACAGGGTCAATTTGGGAATTTATAATTTCTGAATTTTCTCTGGCCTGGTCCAGTGGGAAGCTTTAGCCGTGGCTAGTTACCACCCTACCGGCAAAGACGTGACGCCAAGGAATTTAGTGTTCCGGTACGATGCCGAAACCCGCGAACCGCAGCCCCAGTGTGAAACACGCCCCAGCTATTATGTAACACTTACCATCCCAGCGGCCAGCAAGCACACACAAGTGCAAGCCTCGAACGTGGAGCCGCCCGCCAGCTCGGCCACCCCGCGCCCACTGAGCCGCAGGAACAGACACACGAAGTGCAGCACAGCATCCCGCGCGTCCTCATCCCCCGAGCCCGCGAACCGCAGCCCCAGCGTGAAACACGCCCCAGCTATTATGTTGCAGTATGCTTGGCTGGGGACAAAACTCATCGTCATTCAAACTCAAACCTTTTTCATTCAAGTAGACTTTGACAAGTGATTTTGAATCGTTGAGTGAATCTACCCTTGGTTGGGCATTCCCATGCCATTCCTACTGAAAAGAACCAACAAGAAACTTGGTGGTTGCTCTTTTTATAAAATTAATTTACAATAATACATCAAATCCATACTTATTTTTTTTTATTTGTTTATTCACTTTTTTACATCATCTTTACAGGAATCCCTAATACGATGATGCAGTTACAATATTTTAATCTAGCTTAGCTTATAGAAATGTCTAAAACCTAATATACCTACTACTAAAAAATAAAAACAAAAATATCACCTACTTAGTTATAGCTTATAGTCGACGTTGCTATCTTTGTGAGTTCACTTAGAGAACAAGAAAATATATCAATCTCTTCGGCTATAAGATTAAGGGTGCTTTATCATTTACATTTACAGAATCTTACAGGTCTTTTATCATTTACAGAATCTTCAACAGTATAATAAGCTTTTTTCAGAAGCAACTTTTAATGGATTTCTAAAATTTGTGTAAAGGCAAGTTTCAAATAGGTTGTGGAATTTTGTTATAGAATAGACGAACAGAATGTATGACTTACTTCATGGCCTCATAGTCGATGTTGTCTTCAGTGGGTTTGACGAAGCAATATGGTTTGATGGTCGACGGCACTTGCCTCTCGATCCACTCCTCGCTGGCTTCGATGCTGTCCCATAGCACCAGACCTACACCAAATTTTAACCTATCGTTACCCAAAATAAACAATGTGGCCAATAGAGAAGTTGCATGTTTTTTAATTTTTTTTTAGGGTTCCGTACCCAAAGGGTAAAAACGGGACCCTATTACTAAGACTCCGCTGTCTGTCTGTCTGTCTCCAGGCTGTATCTCATAAACCGTGATAGCTAGAAAGCTGAAATTTTCACAAATGATGTATTTCCGTTGCCGCTATAACAACAAATACTAAAAATTAAAAAAATATATATATTAAGGGGGGTCCCCATACAATAAACGTGTTTTTTTCGTATTTTTTTGCTCAATATTAAAAACGGTAACAGGTAGACGGTTCAAAGGATAATGCCGGTTTTTGTTAGAGATTTCGGCCCCAATTGCGTCTGGATCGAGTTAACGGTAAAACATAGGAAATATACTCAGGATTATATAATAAAAAAATCATTAAGATATTATGTGGGAGTTTGGAGTAATCTCACTTTTAATTTTGAAGCTAGAGTACAAGTGGTGCCATCTAGGTAGCACAAAGTAAACTAAATTAACTGACACGCAAACAATTATTTTAATTAAAGCTAAGAATAAAATAATTATCCATATTATATATATTTATTTACGTATTTCGGAACCCTGCAGGTCGATAAATATATTATACATTAAGTTAATTTAGTTTACTTCGTGCCAAATAGATGGCACCACTTATACTCTAGCTCGCGAATTACTCTCGTAACGCGAGCCAGAGTACAAGTGGTGCCATCTAGGTAACACAAGGTAAACTAAATTAACTTATACGCAAACCATTATTTTAATTAACACTAAGAATAAAATAATTATCTGTATTATATATATTTATTTACGTATTTCGGAACCCTGCATGTCAATAAATATATTATATATTAGGTTAATTTACTTTACTTTGTGCCAAATAGATGGCACCACTTGTACTCTAACTTCAAAACTTAAAAGTGAGATTACTCCAAACTCCCACATAATATCTTAATGATTTATTTATTATGTAATCCTGAGTATATTTCCTATGTTTTACCGTTAATTTCATTAAGACGCAAAAAGGGCCCACTTTCCGTCATCATCCTTTCACAGAATATTAACTTGTATATTACCTTTCAAAATAAATAATTAAATATCAATAAAGTAAATATTAAAGGGGGGCTCCCATACAACAAACGTAATTTTTAAGCAATTTTTTTATATTAACAATAAACCTCTACAAACAAAGTTAGTTTTGCGGTTCATTAAATTCATTAATCGTAAAGCTTACTAGTTTGTACGGAACCCTCGGTGCGCGAGTCCGACTCGCACTTGGCTGGTTTTTTAATTTTTTTTTTCTATCTATCTTCGGACCAATTGTCATAGATTTATGTTTCACTTTATAGACAACGATATATAATACTAGCAGATGCCCGCGACTTTGTCCACGTGAAATAAGTTTTAAGAAAAAAAAAATCGGGTTAGTATATAGTCTATGACACTCACAAATAATGTGGCTTTCTATTGGTACCAGAATTTTCAAAATCGGTTCAGTAGATCCAGAGATTATCCCCTACAACCTCACAAACTTTCCCTCTTTATAATATTAAGTATTAGGTAACGCCAAATAATAAAAAAACGTAATTGTCTTAGACAGGTACAGATTGTTATTTGAAAGAAAGAAAGAAAGAAAGAAAGAAAAACCTTTATTCGAGGCACTGCAAGGAATAAACTTAAACTAAACACTTTTACATACAAAATTTTACAGCAGTGCAACAAACAGGTGAGCCACTCAGCTTATGTTGGGACTCCGGGCCTCTCAGACACGAAACCATATGATGGCGCACATCTGAGGTACCAGGTGCCCCAACGCTGATTTTCAGTGGCCGCCTTTTTGCGAACGTCACTGGCATAGTATAGAATAATAATTAGCAGAAACTTGTAAAGGCAGAATAATAAGGTGGAAAAAGAAAGTAAGTAGTAGATATTGTATAAATAGTTATTTTTATGATATTCTAGATTGCTGATTCTTATATTATTTATGTGGTATGTATAGATTAATAAAGTAGGCATATAATCCCTTATTGATAGAAATGTAAATTACATAGAAAACAAAACAAAATATTTCTTAGTATAATGGAATAACATAATATCATAACTAATAAATAAACTGTATAAACAACTATAAAAATAAAATTAAAAAATAAAACTTTAAAGGCTCATAAAGTGATTAAAATTGATAACTATTGTTGTAGTTTTTGTATGTTTAGTAGGTGTTTTTTAAATTTCGATTTAAAAGCGCTGGTCGTCTGGAGGTTACGTAAAGGTGGAGGAAGATCGTTCCAACACTTCGTCGCAATGTATTTAAAACTGCCTTTAAATGCCGCAGTTGTGTGACGCGGCATAAGAATAAGATAAGAAGCTGCCCTAGTGTGGTGGGTTGTATGTACATCACTGGCCCACTGAAGTTTATGAAACAGATACTGTGGAACTTTATATTTTATAACCCCAAATAATAAAGTAGCAAAATGTAACTGTCTTCGGTATTCCATTTTCATAATTCCAGCAGTATTTAAAAATGGCGTGACATGAGTACGAGGGGGTATTTGAAAACAGTACCGAGCACAGGCATTTTGTACCCTTTGAATAAGATTCTTGGTACCAGCCAGCAGTCGTGGGCCAATGACAATGTCTGCGTAATTTAGCTTGGACATAACTAAAGATTCGCATAGTCGAATACGGACGTCTGTCTTGATGAAAGGTCTTATACGATACAGAACTTTTAGGCGGTAAAAGCAGTTTCTTACTGTGTTTAAGACATGTTTTTCGAAACGGAGATTTTCATCCATTATTACGCCAAGATTACGTGCTTCAGTAACTCGTTCGATATAATCTCCTTGAATTTTAACAGTAGGTTTTTTATGTGAAATCTTTTTAATCTGTTTTTGAGTGCCAAGTATCATGTATTTTGTTTTGGTGGGATTTAGAACCAAACAATTTGAATCTGACCATTTTGCAATGTTATTCAGGTCTTCGTTCAGCTTTTCCACAGCTTCGTGAGTCTCATTTGGTGGAAATGAAATGTAAATTTGTAAATCATCAGCATACATATGGAAACGACAGTAACTTATAGTATTAATGACATCTGCACAGTATAGAATAAATAATAGGGGGCCTAATATCGAACCTTGAGGAACACCTCTAACAACAGGTTTGCATTGAGAATTAGAAGTAGAACCATCGTCATTTTTTAGCTCAACTATTTGGGTTCTGTTACTCAAATAGCTAGTAAACCAATTAACGGCTTCAGGACTAAGGCCATAATATTGCAATTTGGCTAAAAGAAGCGGCACATTAATAGTATCGAAAGCACGAGAGTAGTCCAGCAATACCAGTATCGTGCCTTGCCCTGCATCCTGCGCAGTTAGAATATCATCTACTACGTCTGATAAAGCAGTGGACGTACTGCGATTTTTTCTAAAACCTGATTGCTTGACTGGTAAAATGTTGTTGGTTTCAAGGAAATCTGTGAGTTGGTCACATATAATCTTTTCAAGTATTTTAGACAGACAGGGCAATATACTAATAGGGCGGAGATCTTTAAATTCTAGAGGGTTGGGTTTTTTGGGAATAGGGCGGACTATAGCTTTCCACGCGGAGGGAAATACACCAGTTGTGATCGACTTGTTGACTATATTAGTAATAGTTTCAAACGTATAAGGAAGTATGGTGAGTAACATATCGAGCGAAATACCATCTGCACCAATAGCATTGGATTTGAGAGCACGTATTATTTTTGAGATTAATGTGTAGTCAACTGGTTTCAAGGAGAATATTTGCGTTCCAAAACGAGTTGAAGCATAATATGCAATGTCGGAGGTTGAAGCTTGATCTCTACCTGGAATATTGAGGAAGTGACTATTAATTGTTTCAGGGACGTTAAGAGTAGCAGGTAATGGTTGATCATATTTATTTTTTAAGTTAACATGACGTTTTATATGTTTCCATAAAAGCAAAGAATTTTTAGCATTATTATTAATATATATTGTGAAGTATACGGATTTTTCCATGCATATAGCTTTTTCCACTGAATATTTTAAATCTTTATAGAATTCAATGCAAGAATCTTTCTTAGTTTTACGTGATTTGGCATGCGCTTCATCTCTCCGTCTCATCATCAACTTTATATTATAAGTCACCCACGGGTAGTGTCCGTCTTTGATAAGACACAATTTTAGAGGAGCTAAAACATCGAATACCCATAAGACACAACTGTTGAAGGTATTGACCATATCATTTATATTTTTTGCAGTGTTTACCTCATCCCAATTAATTAACACTACACACTTTTTTAAATCGTCTGTATCAATTTCTTTTATGTGTCGGATGTAAGTACGTCGTGTCAATGACTTCTCCTTAGGAATATTAACTTCACACGATATGAAAGCATGATCACTGAGCGTGCATACATAGTCAACCCAAATGCCTGCCACGTTTATATCAGAGCATATAAGATCTAGTAAAGTCTCACTATGACTTGTGAAATGAGTGGGCTTAAGTACTTGTTGAGTCATATTAGTAAGAGTCAAAAAGTTATTGAACATAATTGTACTTATATTATTGGTATCCAAGTAGTTTATGTTAAAATCACCTAATAGCAAAATATGATCATGATATGGAAGGGCACCATAAGACTCTGTCAGAGCATCTATAAATATATTTACACTTAACCACGGAGGTCTATAAGCCGTTCCAACAATAATAGTCTTGCCGCTTATATTGATGCTGATCCACATTTGTTCTACATTTGTAGTATTCGGATGTGAAAGGGTTCGCGCACACAAACCGCGTCTTATATAGAATCCTACGCCACCGCCGCGAGATCGTATCGCAGCAGAGCGCGGTATGTGTCGCAGTAGGTAGCCAGGCACAACCGGCGCGCGAGCCTCCTCACCATCCCTGAGCCAGGTCTCATTTAGTGCAAGTATGTCAACGTTATGGCGATCCATAGCATATACAAACTCGTCATGCTTAGTACCAAGCGAGCCTGGATTTAAGAAACCAAATCTCATGTTGCGTAAACCAAATTTAAAAATAAACTTATGTTGTAATTATCGTATAATAAATTATGTAGTAAATAAATAAAGCTTTTGAAAGTAAGAAATAAATACCTTATAGTCATATAATAATAATATGTAAGAAGCAGCAAGTAAATGTGAAGAATCAGTAAGCGCATTGTGTTATTTGGCCTATTCTTGTTCGTTGCACTGCTGTCCAATACGTACAGCGTGAGTACTAACAATATAATAATAATTAAGCTTACACAAAATAATATTTTAAAACAACATGTACACAGAATATAAAACGTAAACCTTACTATGTCCAATAATCTCAAATCAAAAACACACAAACAAAATATAAGTATGTTGAGTATGCCGCTTACTCTTTTTATTAAACATAAATTAATTTGGTGGCAGATGTTATCCAATAACACGGCGACTGTACACTGTAATCGAAATAGATAGATGAACAATACATTATTATTATTGTTACCTACATTTGTATTTAAAAAATATATTAACAGTAAAATACCGAGATTATAGCTGTTATTCTGCAATAGGTCAAAACATAAAAAGTTGTAAAGAACATAAAAAATATTACTTCTAACAAGAAACCAGTCATATATCAAAATTACTATGTTAAAACAGAATAAAATAAAGAAAAGTAAGCATATTAAACGGTTCCGCCCCCAAAAAACTTTGTAATTTCATTAACAGAGCGTATACGACGGACTTCCGTTTCGTCATTCAGTCGTGCATAAATGCGACCATCCTTGGTCCAAATATATCGCCACCCATCGCGGCGGCCCTGTTCGCGCGTCTTATAAAATAAATGCTTGTTGGTCCTAGTAAGGCGCTCATTAACATAAAAGCGGTTAGGTTGCGCCGATTGTATGATCCCCGCAGTGTCCGCGCCCCGGCGCACACGCGCGGCGCGGAGCAGGTCGTCCCGGATGGTGCGCCGCGCCAGTCGCACGACTATAGGTCGCGGCGGCCGCCGCTGGCCCGCCGCGCTGTCAGCAATGATACGGCGGGGACCCGAACGCTCTGCACTTACAATGTCACGCTCCTCCAAACATAGCCCAAGTTTCTTCGCGACTAGTAATATCATGTTAGTGGGATTTTCACCATTTTTCTCATCCAGCCCAGCGATTTCCACGTCATTAAGCAAATTTTCTTGCTCGCGCTCATTCAATTCACATGCACTTGTTCAACAATCACTTTCACAATGCACTTCATGCACATTTTGTTCACAATGCACTTCATTTGGACACTTACCTCTAGCTATAACCCTCAACATGAGCAGATCTGGCCTCACGAAGTCCAGCAAGTAAGCAGTGGCCGGTGGTTTCAGCCACTCGGCCACGGCGGCGCTGTCCGAGCGCAGGTACAGGAGCCCTAGGGCTACGGTCGCGCCCGGTGACGTCACGTCCAAGTTCACTGTACCGCCCTCTCGGATTGCGAATGAACCTTGCTTAAATCTCTCCTTTTGCGACCCTGAAAAACATAGACGTATTAAATAAAGTAAAAACACTTTATTACACACAAACTGCCTCATTGGTCTAGTGGTTGGCATGTTCGACAGCGGCCGACGAAGTCCCGGGTTCGAGTCCCGGGTCGGGCCATAATTAAATGTTGGGTTTTTCTGACTAGAAATTCACAGTACTAGCCCGGAGTTAGGAAGTTGGCGGTGTTTCACCCCCGTGCCTCGGAGAGCACGTTAAGCCGTCAATCCCGGTTATTATCAATAACATGATAATAGTCGTTAAAGCCCACCCGCATTGTAGCAGCGTGGTGGGTCTAAGCTCTAATTCCTTCTCTCCTATGAGAGTGAAGGCATGTGCCCAGCTCTGGGACGTAGTGGGCTGTAGTGGTGGTGGTTATATTAAATAAAGACTGTTATTGGTGTACCTCCCAACTGCAACCGTTAACATATTATATTTCGATGGATTTGGTGGCGTAAGACCGCGGCGTGTGAAAGTCCTTATAAGGGACCTTATGCCCAGGGGGTCTACTCTCTTTCTCTCAAACGAAACTTCGCAAACGAACGAACAAAATTTCGTTAACTCCTCTCCTACATAATATTATCTCTATGCTCCTCTCTATTTCGTTTTCGTACACGCAGGCGAAGTACGGATCCATAGACAATTTTCGTGACCGATTGGATTGAACGATTTTGTGTGGGTCTAATAACCGACTAATTACGTTCGTTTGCGAAGTTTCGTTTGAGAGAAAGAGAGTAGACCCCCAGCAACGGATGCCTGTATGTATGTTGAAATAGTCTACAGTCCCACTAACTTAGCTGACCCGGTTTTTTGTTTTTATCTATCTATCTATCTATCTAATAATACCTTTATACGAGCAATTCTTCGAACGAGAATCTGAATCTGATTTTCATGAAATTTAGTATGCGGGGGTTTGGGGGCGATAAATCGATCTAGCTAGGATTCATTTTTAGAAAATGTCATTTTATCCGTGTTTTCAGGCAATGAAAAACTGCTACAATATCATTAGAATACGAAGGTAAATTTCGCCATCTACAAGATTATAATAGGTGGGAAAGCGGGCGGTCCCAAACTTCGAGTACAGATGCCTCCAGTCCAGTATTTTTTTTTCCTTTTTTTTCAAATTCCTTCTTTTGTGAAAACAACTATTATTGGGAGCCCAATTGCACTCGTGATTTTTATTTAAATAACCAATTCATATGTTTTTATTATTATGTCGGTAAGATCGAAAGACATTATTCATATTTCATCAGTATGTAATTTGTATTTATATATTAGATGATGCCCGCGACTTCGTCCGCGTGGATTAAGGTTATTGATTCCCGCGGGAACTCCTTCATTTTCCGGGATAAAAAGTAGCCTATGTCCTTCCCCGGGATATAACCTACCTCTTTACCAAATTTCAGCAAAATCGGTTGAAAAGATGGGCCGGGAAAGCGTAGCAGACAGACAGACAGACAGAGATAGACAGACAGACAGACACACTTTCGCATTTATAATATCAGTATGGAGTATGGATAATTGCCAAAAAACACGATTTGCTAAAAAAAAATACCGAGCAAAGCTAGGTCATCCAGCTACTTTAATTTTGAATATAAATTAGCGACACTGTCACAAATAAGTTTAACGGACGGTACACACCATTGACTTACCAATACCTTAGACGCACCATCGAAACGCAAAAAACGGCACGGTCAAATTGTGCACAATGAACAATTTTTGCCTCAGTCGCGCATGAGTACACTAGGCGACAAAATGTCGTATGTGTCGAATTGTAATTACAAAACTGAACCCTAATTATAAAGCCATATGGTTGGTTTTTGTGAACCGTTTGGTGTCTCATTGTCTATTATCTATAGCTGTGTTTGTATAAGCAATTGTGGACGCTTTTTGAGTATTAATTTGTAGGGAATGTTGTAATCCGTAGTTGGTAAATCGATGGTACACACCGTTAACGCGTCGGTCCCCGCCCAGCATGTAAGTCCTCAGTTGTGGCGCGATATGAGCCAGGTGAGGTGCGGTGGACGCGGCGCGCAGACACACCAGCCCGAGCGCCAGCCCCGCGGCCAGGGCGTAGCCCTCGCGCTCCACGCAGTTCTCCATGTCTGGACCTGGCGGCTTGCCTGGAAAGCCGAAGACAGACAATATCATGTATACTTTAGAGTCAATATTGTTTGCTCGAAGAAATCTGCACCTTTATGATAATTTAATAAGTAAAAGACATATAAATAAACTCCGCATGCCGGCATCAAAGACTGCACATTTTGGTAATAGCGCCTTTGTTATGACTTGCATTCTGTATAACAAACTCCCAGAAAGTATTGTTAATATTAAAAACTATTATAAATTTAAGCGTTCACTACAAGAAATTTTACGCAAACCGTTATAAAATATGACAAGATGATAATATTTAGAGACTGTACCTACTTTATAAATTTGCACGTCAGCAATGATGAAAACATGTAACATGTTTCATCATTGTTGACGTGCAAATTTAACATGTTACATGTTTAATTTTTAATAATTAGTTTGTCATCTTAATTGTACAATGTTTCTTGCAAATAAACGATTGATTGATTGATGTCTATGTCAAAAATAAATTATTTCTTACTGATTATATTAAATAGAGGGTCTTCCAAAATACCTTAAATTCACATCCTCGGTCAGTTTTAAGTTTGATAACCATTTTAAAATATAGATTAAAGAATTGAAATTTTATGACGTCACAACTGTGAATTTCATACAACTTCCATACTAGAAGTGCGTTTTTAGTTTCATAAAGAGTTGCTGATTTGATTGATTTGTCATCATCCCTATTGTGCCCCGTCTGGGCAAAAGTATATCGACAATATTATGCATCTCCAATATTGCGAATTGCTAACTTAGTGGATAAAAAAAACCGGCCAAGTGCGAGTCGGACTCGCGCACCGAGGGTTCCGTACAAACCTGTAGTAAGTTTTACGATTTATGACGTATTAAAAATAAAAATTACGTTTGTTGTATGTGAGCCCCCCTTTAATATTTACTTTATTGATATTTAGTTATTTATTTTGAAAGGTAATATACAAGTTAATATTCTGTGAAAATTTGAACCGTCTACCTGTTACCGTTTTTAATATTGAGCAAAAAATACGAAAAAAACACGTTTATTGTATGGGGACCCCCCTTAATATATATATATTTTTAATTTTTAGTATTTGTTGTTATAGCGGCAACGGAAATACATCATTTGTGAAAATTTCAGCTTTCTAGCTATCACGGTTTATGAGATACAGCCTGGAGACAGACAGACAGACAGACAGACAGACAGCGGAGTCTTAGTAATAGGGTCCCGTTTTTACCCTTTGGGTACGGAACCCTAAAAAAAGTGTGACTCACCGATCTCGTTGAGCAGCACTTGCGCGTAGTGCGCGTGCGCGGTGCCCTGGTACAGCAGCCCCACGCCCAGCAGCGCCGCCACCTGCACCCCCTGCGTACCACACGTTCCATATTCCAATTTTTACTTAGACTACACGTTTTGACATCAGCTAATGTCAAATCTATATATATATATATATTATGTACTAGCTGATGCCCGCGACTTCGTCCGCGTGGATTGAGGTTTTCCGGTTCCCGCGGGAACTCCTTAATTTTCCAGGATAAAATGTGCCTATGTGTTATTCCAGACTATAATCTATCTCTGTGCCAAATTTAATCCAGATCCGTTCAGCCGTTGGGGCGTGATTGAGTAACAAACATCCTATCTTTCCATCCATCCAAACTTTCGCATTTATAATAATTATTTGATATATATTATGGGTCCCGAGATGGTTTATATTCACAATTGGACCCGATAGGGGGCGCTGCAATCGGGTTCTAGCTTCAAGGCAGGACAACGTCTGTCGGGCCCACTAGTAGTAAAATAATGATGCCATATCTAAAGTAATAGTGAGCCGTCGACTCACAATATTTGCAGTGCATGGTTACCCAAGTGACGTCATTCTAAATCCAATATGGCGGACTAGTTATTATTTATGCACCCCCATGATATGGGTATCAATGAAAGGATACGAAAAAGACAAAGGAAAGATGTCACACTAAATTCAATATGGCGGACGGTAAAAGCATGTAGAATTTTTTTTAATGACTTAAGTATAAAAAATGTTATTATTTTTATGTGAGTATACATTCTGATGATTTCTATTCAAATTCAAATGTTTTTTATTCAAATAAACTTTTACAAGTGCTTTTGAATCGTCGAGTGAATCTACCACTGGTTCGGAAGGCCATTCCCATCCCATCTCCAGTAAAGTACTTTACCTGCTGAATATCCAGCTCGATGGACGTCGGCGGTAGCAGGGGTTCCAGATGAATGCTCATCATTTTGGTCGCTTGCATGTCCATTGTACCTAAACGAAAATTTAATTTCATGACGACGCTCTTAAAACCCAACTGAAGATCGTTGCGTGATTTGTATGAAACCAAACAATTGTATTTAGATAGATAGATAGATAGATAGATAAGATAGATAAAGCCTTTATTACTGAAAAAATGCAATACATACTTATGAACTATTTTACATAGGTACGCTAAAATATTTTACATACAATATTGTTAAATAACTTAACCTACTTATTTTACTTATCACTCTATTTATTCATTTTATTTACAATAATTTCTTCTTTATTTTCAGTACGCCCTTTGAACGAAGGCCTCCTCCAGTCGTTTCCATACTTCTCTGTCTTGTGTCAGTCGTTGCCATGTTGCTCCCAATCTTTTGATGAAATCGTCACTCCACCTAATTCTTTGCCTTCCTCTTGATCTTTTACCATCTCTTGGGTACCACTCTGTGACTCTTTTAGCCCATCTATCTTGGTTATGTCTGCCAACATGTCCAGCCCACTTCCATTTGAGTTTCCTTATTTTACCTTTCACATCTACTATGTTAGTTTGTTTTCTTAATGAATCATTTGCTATTCTATCTTTTCGTCTAACATGTAACATGCTGCGTTCCATTGCACGCTGGCAAATTGCGAGTTTATTCTCTAATTTTTGTGTTAGGGCCCAGGTTTGAGCACCATATGTTAAGATAGGCAGTATGCAGCTATCGAATACCTTTTGTTTGCATTTTATTGGCATTTCTTTTGACTTCATTACTTCTTTTAGCATCCAGTATCTGTTCCATGCCTTTGTAGTTCGACGTTCTATCTTCTTTGTCATCGAATTTGTCATTGAGACGATTTCACCAAGGTATATGTATTCATCGACATATTCTATTTCTCTTTTATTTACTTTAATGGGTTCCTGTTTTCCGTTCGTCATTGCCTTTGTTTTTTGTATATTCATGTCAAGGCCAACTTTCTTACTCTGATCCAATAGTTCGTTTAGCATTTTTTCTAATGTGATGGGGTTTTCAGATAGTAATACTAGGTCGTCCGCAAATCTCAAGTTATTTAGGTATTTGCCATCTATTTTAATTCCTTGATCATTCCAGTTTAAATTTCGGAACACGCTTTCCAGTACTGCGTTGAATATTTTTGGCGACAAGGGATCTCCCTGTTTTACTCCTTTCGATAGCTTGAACCATTTCCCTTCGCTCTCTAGTTTAATTTTTGCTGTACTATTTTCATATATATTTTTTAGTATATTGATATATTTTGTAGGTATACCTTGCGCAACTAGCGCCTTCCATATTTCATTATGTTCTAAGCTATCAAAAGCTTTTGAATAGTCAATAAATATGATGTAAATTGTCTTATTATATTCGTTATATTTCTCGATTATTTGGTTGAGTGTATGTATTTGATCAATGGTTGAAAAACCGGCTCGAAAACCTGCTTGCTCTAAAGGTTGATGTTCATCTAAGCTTTTTTCCATTCTTTTAAGAATTATTTTAGAAAATATTTTATATATGTTTGATGTTAAGCTAATGGGACGATAGTTATTTATGTCACTAGGATCACCTTTTTTATGGAGGAGTTTAATTATTGATCGAGTCCATTGCGTGGGTACATTTCCACTTTGTAAAATCGCGTTAAAAATTGTACACAGGATATCACTAAGTACAGGTTCAGCTGATTTTAGAAGTTCGTTTGAGAAGCCATCTTCGCCTGGAGATTTGTTACTTTTCTGTGTTGACAAGGCATATTCCACTTCTCTAGGCAGAATGTTTGGTATCGTTTCCTCCACTCTATTTATGTTTATGTCTTCGGTCGGATCTTTGCTACATTTATATAAATTTTCGTAAAAAGTTGTGGCTATTAAGATAATATCTTTTCTATTACCGACTTGTTTCTTTTCTTTATTTTGAATTTTGGGTATCCATTGAATTTTTCTGTCTAGTTCTCTGTACGCTTTTTTAACAGCACCTGTTGATTGAATATATTTTTGTTAATCTTTTTTCTCGTTTCTTTTGCCTGGAGAGCCTATTGATTTTCTTACTAATTTCATTTATTTCTTTTCTGTTCTTCTTTCTGTCCTGTATTAGATTTTTCCGTCTTTCCATCAGGTCACTAATACTTTTTGGTATTTCTTTTCCATTAGTTGACTTTTGGGTAACACATTTTTGTATAAATTTAAGTTTTTCCTCAAAATTGTTATAGGTTTCCTGTATGTCTATTTTACCATCTATTATTAATTTATCTAAATTTCTTTCCTTTTTCCATTTTTGTAGTTCTTGGTTAATTAGTATACTTTCTTGTTTTCCATACGTTGCGGTGCTGTTTGAATAGTTCCGTCTAGTTTTACTTTGATGTTTTAAACTTATTTCGGCCCTTATCAATCTATGATCAGAATTAAAGTTAAAGCTGTTGACTATTTTGAAGTTTTTAATTAGTTGTTTATTATTGCTCAAGAAATAGTCTATTTCGTTCGTTGTTTTGCCATCCGGCGAAATCCAAGTCCATTTCCTTTGCGGTTTTCTATTGTAAAATGAGTTTATTATCGACAAATTATTGCTTCGTGCTAACTGAATCATTTTTTCTCCGTTGTCATTGCAAACACCATAACTATATGGGCCTATTATCCTATCATCCTTTTGCAGAGCTACTCCAATTTTTGCGTTGAAATCGCCCATTACGAAGATGTTTTTCTCTGATAAATTCTCTATCGTCTCTTGTAGCATTGTATAAAAATCGTCCTTTTTCTGTTTATCTGTATCCTCAGTAGGTGCATGTACTTGGATTATTGTAGATACTCCCAAAGTTGGGAGGTCTACTTTTAATGCAGCTATGCGTTCTGATACTCCTACGAATTCTTTGATGTTTTTCTTGAGATATTTTTTAATCAAGAATCCTGTTCCATATTGTCCTTTAGTTTCACCAATATGGTAAAATATATAACTATCTTTTTCTTCAATACTTTCTCCCATTCTGCGAACTTCACATAGACCTAGGATATCCCATTTTATTTTTTGTAGAGCTTGTTCTAGTTCCATTAATCGTTCATCATTTCCTAATGTCCTTACGTTCATACTCAAGATATGGAACTCCCTATCCTTTTTTGATCTTTGTTCCTTATTATTATTTTTAATTGTATTTTCTACTCCAACGACTGGTGGGTGGTGGTCTGGCTCTCCCGCGGTGACCAACCGTATTGGGAGGCTGTTTTTGCAAATGTTTTCTTTATCGCTGCTAGATTTATTTTGTGTTGAGTCGGTAGAAGAGCTATTTATATGCTGGAGGGGCCTTGCTGATTGTTAATCGTCGGTTTTCTCGAAGAATGTGGCAGGATTAGATGTTTTTTGTACTACTTCATCACTACGTTTTTGTAAAAAGCTATTCATCGAACTTTGCCCACTACTCGACGTATATGTCTTATGTTTATTTTTCTTTGCCGTATTGTACTGAGATGAATGTTGACTTCGCTGTACATTCGTGTTGCTAAATTGATTTGGAGGGGTAGACTCTAACTCTCTTTTCCGAGAGTTTTGGGCGTTTGTGCTTTCCGTTCTAGTTTTATTTGGTTCGTGCACTATCAACCTATCTTGGCGTAGAAATGCTATCTTTCCTTCACTTCGTGCTTGTTGTAATTGGTCTTGAAGCTGTTTTCTTTTTTCTAATACTTGTTGTGGGTAGTCTTCCTTCAGGTAAATAGATTTATTCCTAAGCAGCTGTTTATTTTTAAGAATAGCGACCTTTTTTCCATAAGTTGTAAGGGTCACCACAATAGGTCTTATTTTATTTTCTGTTTTTCTCCCCATTCGTTTGGTTATTTCTATTTCATTTCTATTGCAATCCACTTTCATTTCCACTTTAACTAAGTTTATTATTTTGCTTTCTAGTTCTTCATAAGAGTTTTCCCCTTCTTCAACCCCAAAAAATATTAAATTTCTACATCTTATCTGTTTTTCTATTGTAAGAATCCGTTCGTTTTGCTCGCTGTTGTTTTTCTTGATTAGTTCTATCTGCGATTGAATATCTTCGAATTTTTTATCTATATTTTCATTTATATTTTTGGTGATTCGCTCTTCCACAATTCTGAGTGATTCCTCCGAATCTTTTTTGATATCGCACCTGAGTTCGCGTAACAGTTGCTCTAAGTTCGACATTTTGCACCACTAGTATAGGGTATTTGACTGCTTTTAGAAAATAGTCGCATATTGTTAATAATGATTTATTATAGCTAACAATATATTTATTTCGTCTTAATTTTCAGTATTTTATATAGAAATCTCAAAAATAAATTCAAAAAATTAAATTGCCGCGTAAACGCTCTCTTTGACAACATTTGGGTGACATGACTTCTATGACGTAACTATGTAGTAAAAACGTAAACAAAGTGTGTGATATTTCAGTTTCCCTTGATAAAAACTTTGTTTTAGAGATTGTTTTTATAAAACTATGGTTTACCAATGGTGTGTGGTGTGCATACTACTGCAATGTACAAACAAGTCTACAAAAACTCGAGAGTAAACTGTTTAAAAGTGTTCCAAAGAAAGCCAAGATACGGAAGAAGTGGTTGCAACTTGCTCGAAGAGACCCTATAGTGGTCACTGAGGGTCACTTTAAGTGTTTATTTTTGCGAGGATCGCTTTGATGTGAGTTTTACACTATCTATCTAACAAACTATTACTAAATATAATTGTATAATGGTCTAAAAATGTGTACCTACTTCACCTGTTCTGTTTGAGGTTAGACATGTCCGTTTGTATTAGCTGGTTTGTAGTATGTTTATTAAGTATTTACAAACACATTAATAAGTAATAACTAATTTAGAAATTCTAGCCAATTTATGTAATTCAATAATTTCAGTAGATCATTACCTACTTGGAACTTTGAAGTGGAATTTGCAATCAAAAACTTATTATGGTATACTTATTACAGTTGGAGAAAATTCTAACCTACAACCAATACAAAATGGGCTTCACTTCTCTGTCGGTCTGTCTGCTATCTCTTCACAGCTCACACATCTGTTTAACCAATTTGATGAAATTTGGTACACAGATAGCTTGCATCCCGGGAAGGACATAGGGTACTTATTGTTCCCGATAATCACAGGGTTCACCCGAATCACACATTTTGATTTGATTTTTTGACTTAATCAGTATGGATTTAGGTTTTTTTTTGGAATTCCAGAAAATCCTTTCTTCACCGAGAGAGAACCTACATACAAAATTCCAAGTTTGTAGACATTGATGTATAATTTTAGTATGTTTGTAGATCCACCAGGTGGCTGTGCAATTTGCATTGATTGTCAGTAAGTTAAGGTACTGTTTCTGTAGGTATAGAAAATTAATTTTAATGAATATTTTGTCTTTTCAGAAACCACAAACACATCACGATAAAGGAATAAACACTCAACCAATCGCAACTGCTGATAAATCTGTCCAAATAGATTATTTAAAGATGCGTCACAGAAACAAGGCAGTACAGACTATGAATGTGACAAAAGATATACTCGGTATGAATGGTATTCCAAACCAAGGGTAGATTAACTTGACAATTCAAAAGCGCTTGTAAAAGTTTATTTGAATAAAAAAACATTTGAGTTCGAGTGAGTTTGATAAATAAAACAATGAAATAGAAATATGATTTTTATCATACCTATCCACATATTACATAATTTAAGAAGAAACTGATAGGAGTTCATTACTGCTAAAAGATGATGTTGAAGGATGTTGAGTGTGTTTTTTAGATAATTGCTCCACTGTAATAAATTTCATGGTAGTGCCTACTCTGGATAAAGTATTTTTTTTTCCGTAGCACTCAAGAGAGGTACCTACATGAAGGTTGTTCACTACGCTGGTGAGTCCACATCAAAAAGGCCACAGCATGCTTGCAGCCTCCAGTGGATGCAGCACAATCATAGCACTCACAACTTATAAATTGAGTTTTGTCTTCATCTACTATCATAGTTACAGAATATGATTTTGCTCTCACTTTGTGCTTGGGACATATCTTGCATTTGAGTGTACAAATGACAGATTCGCGATGTAGCTGGACATAACCAACAGCGATAAGACTCTCTCGAAGCTCTATAAAGAAAGAAACCAAAACTGAATATCACGATCTATGTTAGTAAATAATATAACCTAGTAAGTACTTAATTCTGCGAATGTTAGGTTTTATTCTTGGACGAAAAGATATTAATACAATAAATTGCTTTATTTAAGAAATATATAGTATACATACAAGGCAGTTTTCACATTTTTTAGTTCTGCAGCATAGAAATCAGGGTTATTTTTGAAAAATGTCCAATTAGGTTTAAATGCATCATCTTTTGAGAGGTTTCCACTATCTGCTTTTAAATAATTGGGTTCCTAAACTATTAATTAGGAAAAGTATGGTTGGTAATGACTAATTGAAACAATAAAAAGCACAGAAACATAAAGAAAAACGGAAAAACACTCGTAATTGTTCGAATTTACTACACCACAGTTAGATTTTATTAAATAGTTACGTCACTAACGATTCAACCAATCATAGAGCGTTTACGATCACGTGAACATAGATCGAAAATTAATTAATTTATTTCATGTTTTATAGAAAAACAATACATTATTTTTTAGTTCGGTCAAATGGAATATTACTTAAAAATAATAATCTATTAGGATGGCAACAGCAGAAACGATATTTTTAATACAGTCAAATACCCTATTGCTTGTTTTTTTTTTTTTTTTTCTTTTTTTTTTTGTCTAAATCTCTTGAAATAATCGAAAAGATTAATCTCAATTCAATCCAAGTTATAACCCTGAAAAATAATTTTCGATGCCAGGATCCGATCCTGCGGCCCGATTGATAAAATCCAAGGCCTATACTAACTGGGCTATTGTTTCAGTTGAGGTGAACGCCGAATATTGTCACTGTATTTATCGATTTAACAGGTTTCACTAGGTCAAATTTAGTAGTATTCGTATTGTAAGTATATCAGGGTTTATTTTCCAATAGCATAAACTGGGTTACTTCGTTGTATTACTAAGTTCATAGAACAATCTTATTTCTAAGTTTCACTACTCGCTGCCAGGTGGCGATATTTTTCCAATAACCGTTAATGCTACTAAGTTAGATCTGCCCAATACAAATCCTCTAGTGTAGCCCTATTGAGACATGTAATGTGCCATCTATCAGTACTTCTTTGTGTTACTAGGTTCATAGAATGATCTTACTTCGAAGTTTCACTACTCGCTGGCAGGAGGCGATTTTTTCCAATAATCGTTAATTCTAATAATAGTTATCTGCCCAATTAAAATCTTCTAAAATAGCACTAATGAGACATGTAATGCCATCTATCGGTATTTCGTAGTATTACTTCGTTGTGTTATTAGGTTCGTAGAATGGTCTTACTTCAAAGTTTCACTACCCGCTTGCAGGTGGCGATATTTTTCCAGTAACCGTTAAATTCAATTTAATAAGTTTCCAATTTATATTTCTGTTTTTAAGTTTTAAAAGAATCTAACTAAGTTGTACTAGTTCTTCTCTGGTAGAAAACTCTGGGGAAAGTCACATTACTCACTTCTTGCCTTGCAAACCTGGTTTTAGAGCTTCTTTTTGTATTTGTTGTGACTCCATGTATTTCCAGATTTATTAGTCTTTCAGCACTGGCTATGCAGAGATAACATTTCCACACAGTTTTCACGCACTTATACACAGTTTGCACTATACCCTATACGTTTATTCTACTGTTTACTAATTTTAATACATTTTTAATACGGAGCTCAGTGTTTACACCTTCAGCGACCTCTGCCGACTTCAATTGTATTTACAACAAATCAAAGTATTGTATTTTCTAATAATTGGGTATTTGACAAATAAATAAATTATTTTTTCGGTGATTATTAAATAGAGGATCTCCCAAAAGTACTTACATCCTCTGTTAGTTTTATGTTCGAAACCCATTTTAACAGTAGAAAATACTGAACGTATAGTGACGTCATTCAAATTCGACGAACTTTTTTACTTTAAGTCTTTAATCGATAGGTTTAAATGGTTATTCAACATTAGACTAATATATTTCCATGTAATTATGTATTATGTAACTTTATGGAAACTCACTCTCACTAATTGCAATTTGTCTTTTTGAGAAAATCTGTAATTGGCCATATTAATCCTGTTTTTAGGGTTCCGTAGCCAAATTTGGCAAAAACGGAACCCTTATAGATTCGTCATGTCTGTCTGTCTGTCTGTCTGTCTGTCTGTCCGTCCGTATGTCACAGCCACTTTTTTCCGAAACTATAAGAACTATACTGTTGAAACTTGGTAAGTAGATGTATTCTGTGAACCGCATTAAGATTTTCACACAAAAATAGAAAAAAAACAATAAATTTTGGGGGTCCCCATACTTAGAACTGAAACTCAAAAATTTTTTTTTCATCAAACCCATACGTGTGGGGTATCTATGGATAGGTCTTCAAAAATGATATTGAGGTTTCTAATATCATTTTTTTCTAAACTGAATAGTTTGCGCGAGAGACACTTCCAAAGTGGTAAAATGTTGGTCCCCCCCCCCCCCCCGTAACTTCTAAAATAAGAGAATAATAAAACTAAAAAAAATATATGATGTACATTACCATGCATACTTCCACCGAAAATTGGTTTGAACGAGATCTAGTAAGTAGTTTTTTTTTAATAATTTAAAACTTACTACAGGTTTGTACGGAACCCTCGGCGCGCGAGTCCGACTCGCACTTGGCCGGTTTTTTTAGTGTTTAAGTTATTGTTTATATTTAATCGCTGTTGATTTTTCTATGATAATAAAAATAAAATAAAACATAAACCTAACATGGATATTACGACTTTTGGGAGATCCTCCATTTAATAATCACTAAAAAATAATTTATTTGACTAGTAGTCAAATACTTAATTATACAAGGACTAGATGATGCACGCGACTTCGTCCGCGTGGATTAAGTTTTTTTTGATTACAGCGGGAACTCTTAACCATAGCCTATGACCTTCCCCGGGATACAACCTAATGTTGTACCAAATTTCATCAAAATCGGTTGAACAGATGAGCCATGAAAGCGTAGCAGACAGACTGACAGACAGACACACTTTCGCATTTATATAATACTAGATGATGCCCGCGACTTCGTCCGCGTGGATTAAGTTTTTTTGATTCCAGCGGGAACTCTTAGCCATAGCCTATGACCTTCCCCGGGATACAACCTAATCTTGTACCAAATTTCATCAAAATTTTGTTGAACAGATGAGCCGTGAAAGCGTAACAGACAGACAGACAGACACACTTTCGCATTTATAATACTAGTACGGATAAACTGCTTGGAGTTTATGTTTTTATATGAATAGAAGATAAAAAATTATCTAAAACAACATACTCCTTTCACTCACTTCCTTTCACTTCCTTTTGCCTGGTGGGAGGCTTCGGCCGTGGCTAGTTACCACCCTACCGGTAAAGACGTGCCGCCAAGCGATTTAGCGGTACGATGCCGTGTAGAAACCGAATAGGGGTATATGGGTTTAATATAACTGCCATGCCCCTAACAGGTTAGCCCGCTGCCATCTTAGTTTGCATCATCACTTACCATCAGCAGGGCTAGCATGGGCCGGAGATAAAAATTTTATCCCCCGATTTTATCCACTGGCAAGAGATAAAATTAACTTATCCACTTCTCAGAGCACGGCAACAGGGGAGAGGAGAAGTTTATTCCCGTTTGACATTTCACGGGGACTCGGGGGACTATTTATCCAACGTTATTTAGCGTTTTTATTTATTTATTTAGGAATACATTTTTTATCCTTTCCTCGGGGAGAAAATTGTCTCGGCCCATGCTAGGGGGGCTGGTGAGATCGCAGTCAAGGGCTAACTTGTAGAGGATAAAAAAAAAAAAAAAAAACTTACCCCTATAAGTAGCCGCCAACCCCAGGAGAAGACCGATGCTGATCATCTCATGGCACTTGACTAGGTATTCGTATTTGTTCATGAAGGGCATATCCCTCAGGTGACCGTTAAGCCCCAAAGCCAGTAGGAATCCTGCGTGCTCTGTAGACATATCCTGTGTGCCCTGAAAATTATGGTTATGATAATGAAGTAAAGTAAATTAAAAAAATCACGTTTGTTGTATGGGAGCCCCCCTTTAATATTTACTTTATTGATATTTAATTATTTATTTTGAAAGGTAATATACAAGTTAATATTCTGTGAACATTTGAACCGTCTACCTGTTACCGTTTTTAATATTGAGCAAAAAAATACGAACAAAACACGTTTATTGTATGGGGACCCCCCTTAATATATATATTTTTTTAATTTTTAGTATTTGTTGTTATAGCGGCAACGGAAATACATCATTTGTAAAAATTTCAGCTTTCTAGCTATCACGGTTTATGAGATACAGCCTGGAGACAGACAGACAGCGGAGTCTTAGTAATAGGGTCCCGTTTTTACCCTTTGGGTACGGAACCCTAATAAAATATAAACCTTAAAACTAAGGCATTCAAGTTTAATTACGAATGTTGTATATTTATATTTAAGACCTTTTGTGTACGTAACAACGCGAGCATGTCGCATGTCGGTGACGCGTACACACGTCACACACACGGCAGAAGTGAAACTTCAGAAAAGTAGCCTACGAGAGAATGAGATGAATATAACTCTATATAATATCATTCTCTCGCAGGCTAAATCGTATTATAATAATAAATATGTTTGTCTCTTTTTGGAGTCGCTGTTTCGTTTTATCAACCATAGGCGGATTAAAATAAAACAATTAACAAATCAGACTTTCTACTGATTTATTTAAACAGTCAAACAGAAAATTACAAAAATGGAACGCTTCACGTTCGTCCGGTGGCGCCTCTTGTACCGTGGCGACAACATCCGTTTCATCGAATATTCAAATCACAACGAATGAAGTTTCATTTAAAAAAAATACATACTTTACTAGTAAAGTCGTAGTTCGTCTAGACGAATGGCCTAATTGTGACAACGCACATTCGATTGAGATTGTTAAGCAACGTTGTCCCAAGTCGGTAAGTGGATGGGTGACCGAATTTGGAAGTCCGAATTTGGCCTTTTTGTTTCCTACTTGCCTCGGAGAGCACGTTAAGCCGTCGGTCCCGGTTATTATCACTAACATCTGATAATAATCGTTAGTAACCTAAGAGTTGAAACGGTACTCTTAGTCGAGTCGTATGCGGAAGGACCCGGGAACCCATTATTATTTATTTATTTTATTATTTATTCCACTACAAGTTAGCCCTTGACTGCGATCTCATCTGATGGTAAGTGATGATGCAGTCTAAGATGGTAGCGGGCTAACCTGTTAGGGTTATGGCAGTCATATTAAACCCATACCCCTAATCGGTTTCTACACGGCATCGTACCGGAACGCTAAATCACTTGGCGGTACGTCTTTGCCGGTAGGGTGGTAACTAGCCACGGCCGAAGCCTCCCACCAGATCAGACCAGAGAAAGTTTCGGAAATTATAAATTCCTAAATTAACCCTGCCGGAAATCGAACCCGGGACCTCCCACTTTAAGTCAACAGCGCTCAACACTGCGCTCCCTAGTCAGTCGTCATATGATTAAAGGAAAGAGATCGACCCTCAGCAATAAGGAATACGCAACGACCTCAATTTACATAGACGGGCCCTGTCAAACAAAGAACGTGGACTTATTTTAGTAACGCCATCTAGTCTGAAAAGCGGGACAGCGCTATGGCGGGGACAAGGACAAGCTTATGCAGACGTGGAGCGCGCTCCACAGGCCGGATGAAAGGGCCCATCTTGTTCCTACATATATATCGATGGGCATACGACGCAGGGAGAGAGAGAGAGAGAGAGAGAGAGAGAGAGAGAGAGAGGGAGAGAGAGGGAGAGAGGGGGAGAGAGAGAGAGAGAGGGAGGGAGAGGGAGAGAGGGAGAGAGAGAGAGAGAATTGTAAATGATCCAACTAGAATGTATGCTGGTGCCATTCATAGGCACTAGTGCCCAGCCCGCCGCCACTCTGTTGTGGAAGGACTATCATCTAATAATAGTTATTAGTAACCTGAGAGTTGAAATATAACTCTTCGTCGAGTCGTATGCGGAAGGATTTATGAACCCACCACACTATTATCCCAAGAAAACCCCTGCCATTATGTGATGGAAAGGGGTCACGACCCTCAGCAATGAGGAATACGACGCAGAGAGTTGCAGTAAACACTCACCCGTGGCTTGTTGTAAATGATCCAGCTGGAATGTATGCTGGTACCGGTCATTGGCACCAGTGCCAAGCCCGCCGCCACTCCGTTGTGGAAGGTGGGCCATAGCAGACAGTGGGGGGGCGTGTCTCCCCCTCCCAGAGTGATGGTGTTGCAGCGGGGAGGGGGGCCGCGACCCGACACGCACAGCTTGGGCAGGGTCAGCGGTTCCGTTGGTGAGCAGGGCAGGCTGCGGAGGGTTACCATGCCCCTGTCGAGAAGAACGATTTTTTTATTATTATTGCAAAACAGGCTTGCGCTTGACGACAATCATGCCTCACAAAGCAATAATAAGGTCTAGGATGGTTGTTTACGCGGTAAACTTTAGGAATTAATTATTAGTTTCACTATTGATTTCCTTCAAACTATCACTTGTGAAAGGGGGACCTATTTCTTTGAAACAATCGCAGTTGGCTCAGTTTATAGTTAAGTTAGTACTATTGTAGGACATTGACTATATAATAACAAATAAACCCAAGTACTTCAATGATACACACGTAATACAGAAGTTAAACTTTAATACGGACCACCGTATGGTACGCTGCTGTCTGAAAAAGTTCCCAACTCAAAGAAGTAGATACAAAATAATCAATAAAACGTTGACATCACAACAAAATGGAAAATATGCTGATTCTTTGCTTTCCAAGCCATTGATAGAAGTATTGAACTCAGACAAAAATGTCACAGAAAAATATGACCATTTGAACGAACAACTATCAAAAATAAGAGCAGTAAAGGCAAATACATCTACAGACACAAAATTTAGCGAAAGGACAATAGAGCTCCTAGAAGAAAGAAAAGCGATAATGACTGACAAGTCAAAAAGAAAAGAAAATCGTAACACAATATCCAGACTGAGTAAACTGATTAGGGAAAATATAAGAAACGACAGGAAAACAAAGAGACTGAAAAAACTAGAATTCGAAATCCAAAAAACAGGAGGAGTAAGAAAAGCTTTTAAAGAATTAAGGGAGTACGGAATGGAATGGATAACTAAATTAAAAAGTAACAGATCGAAACAAGCAACAAAACGCAGAGAAATCCAGAAACTGGCTACAGATTACTACAGAACCCTTTACTCCTGTAATAACTCCGAACAAAAAAATAACACCTATAAGAATCCGGCCACGAGATATAAAGATGTCCCACCTATACTCGTGCAAGAAGTTCAGAAAGCCATCATGTCACAGAAGCTAGAAAAAGCTCCAGGACCCGACAGTATAACAAACGAGCTGATGAGAGGCAACGCAGAAGAAATAAGCCCAATTCTAACCAACCTATTTAATGATATTTTAACAACTGACACCGTCCCGAGACAATGGAGCGAATCCCATATCATTCTCCTACATAAAAAAGGAGATAAGGATAATATCGGCAACTATAGACCAATAAGCCTCATCTCAAATGTGTACAAGGTCTTTGCAAAAGTAATCCTGGAAAGAATAACAAAGGTTCTAGACGAAAACCAACCAATTGAGCAGGCGGGATTCAGGAAAAACTTCAGTACAATAGACCACATTCACACAATTAAACAGGTCTGGGAAAAATATAACGAATATCAGAAACCCCTATATATCTGCTTTATAGACTACTCCAAAGCTTTCGACAGCATAAACCATACATTTATCTGGCTGAGTCTGGAAGAACAAGGAGTGGATGAAGCCTATATACAAATAATCAAATCCATCTACAGAGAATGCAAAAGTCGCATAAAACTGGAAACAAAAGGAGACCCTTTTCCTATAAACAGAGGCGTAAGACAAGGAGATCCGCTCTCCCCCAAGCTGTTTAATGCTGTGCTGGAATACATATTTAGAAGATTAGATTGGGAAAACTATGGTATCAACATCAACGGTAGCCGCCTTAACCATTTGAGATTCGCGGACGACATTATCCTGCTGGAAGAAGACCCAAAAAAACTAGGACAAATGCTAAAAGCCTTAACAGAGAAAAGCAGAGATGTAGGATTAATAATGAATGCAAGCAAAACAAAGTTGATGACCAACTCCACAGAAGTCAGCATAGAGGTCTACGGAAAAGGGTTAGACTATGTGAAAGAGTATGTTTACCTGGGTCAAATTATAACTCCTGAGGACTATATGTCCAAGGAAATAAACAAAAGAATAACCTGCGGATGGAAAAAATACTGGTCCCTAAAAGAAGTAATGAAGAGTAAAGATTTAAGCATGCACATTAAAAGAAAGACTTTCAACACTTGCATCCTCCCATGTATGACATACGGCTGTGAATCATGGGCGTTAACAGACAAGCATAGAGAAAGACTAGCTCGTACACAAAGGGCAATGGAAAGGAGCATGATGGGTATCAGACTAAGTGACAAAATCAGAAACTCAGAAATAAGAAGAAAAACCAAGGTTGCAGATATAATAACTCGTATAGAGCATTTAAAATGGGGTTGGACTGGACATATGCTACGCTGCAAAATAAACAAATGGAGCAAACAAGTAACAGTATGGTACCCAAGAGAGGACACCAGAAGTAAGGGGCGCCCGAAAACAAGATGGAGAGACGACATCCGCCTAACCTTGGGGCCCTACTGGACCAGAGTTGCAGAAGACAGAGCTCAGTGGAGAGAGCTGGAGGAGGCCTATGCCAGGAGGCACGCCGAATTGCGAGACATTATATAGTAAATAAGACTGGGAAATATGTATTGCCAAACTTGTAGCAAATTCGGAATAAAAGGGCTTTATTATTATTATTATTGTAGGACATTACATCACATATTTGTACACCACACTGTGGTAGGATACTAGGATCCTCTATTATTAAGAACTTTGTGCTAGCATTCAACAAATAAATAATTTGAATTGAATTGGAAAATGGGAACACGTGCACCCGACCCGGTATTCGAATCCGGGACCTCGTCAGCCGCAGTTGAACATGCTAACAAAAGAGGCAGTTAAAATTATAATAAATCAAATCAAATCATCTTTATTCTAAATTGGTACCTACAAAGTACACCTTCTGAACGTCATGTTTATAAATAATAAGAATTGATGGTGATAATTAACAACGGTATCTTAAGACTAAAGCTACGAGGGTTCAAAACGCGCCCTGGTCTGAGAAGAGCCCACAACAAACTCAGCCGGGGGTTTTTTTTTATTATCACCATCTCACAAATATAGTAAATTACTAAATTATAATTATAATATAACATAATTAGCCGCTGGAACAATTCATACCCATGGTTGCCTGTCATTCAAATAATCCTTTACACTATAATATGACTTTTCAATTAGTTTCCGTTTTACAAAAACTTTGAACTTGTTGAGAGACATCTCCAATATGTCTTCTGGGAGTTTATTATAAAAACGTATACTGCTACCGACAAATGAATTACTAATTTTACAAAGTCTAGAAGAGGGCACAACAATTTTATTCTTATTTCTTGTATTAACATTATGACAGTCACTTTTTTTCTTAAATTTATGCATGTTTTTATGCACATATACTAAATTTTCAAATATGTATTGGTTGTGGACTGTAATATACACACCTGGCCACCGGCAGCGCCATAGTCCTGGTGCTGACGGCGTAAAGGTATTTCTCCTGCTCTTCAATGAAGTCGTGGTCTGACACCTCAGGCCGCTGCGGCAGATTGATCGTCACTGGGACGGAAGACTGCAGGAGGTTGAACACTTCCGTCATTCTGAAACGTTGTGTTATTGTTATGTCTATGACGATTACAGAAGCCGGCGGAGGATTAATAGGGATGATGACAAATCAATCAAATCAGCAACTCTTTATGAAACTTAAAAACGCACTTCTAGTATGGAAGTTGTGACATCATTAAATTTTCACTTTCTTTCTTTTTAAAATGGTTATCAAACATAAAGCTAACCGAGGATGTGAATTTTAGGTCTTTTGGAAGACCCTCTAATTAATAATCAGTTAGAAATAATTTATTTTTGATATAGGCATCGTCACTATTGAGTCCGAGTCTGACTTTCTGTCTTCCCGGCCCATCTTTTCAACCGATTTTGATGAAATTTGGCACAGAGGTAGGGCGCATCCGGGGAAAGGTCATAGGCTATATTTTATCCCGGAAAATTAAGGAGATCCCGTGGGAATCAAAAAAACTTTAACTTGAGTTATGCATGTTTTTTTAAATCTTTTTAAATAAATAAATAAGTAATCATTTATTTACAAAAAATGTTGTACAATATTTGATGGTAAGAAATGTCAATGTGCCATAACATTCAGCTAAATCAATAGGTATTTTAGTAATTTTTTTATACGCTTTGTAATATATTTTGTAAACGTTTTGGTCCTGCCAAGTTTCAACGGCTGAGGATTTAATGCAGGGGTCTGCATACAACGAACCGCCCCGTTTCCTAGACTACGAGTATGTCTTTAGTCTTGTAATGCTGTAAAATGTCTCACCGATGATCCCTCGGGTACAGAAGGCTCAAGAGCTTGGTGTTGAGATGCTCCATCCCGGTGCTGGTGTCATCGTCGCTCTTCTGCGGAGGCTCCTCGCGCTGGTGCGGAAGCTGAGTGTACGCGGTCTCCTTCTCTAACACTTCTAAGGCTAGAGCTGTAAAAGGACAGTTATGACAGACTGAAAAGGTTGTTTGGAAGAGATTGTTGGATAGAAGCAGGCGTTACTTTGCAGAAGTCCATTTGCCCATGTCGGAGTGAAACGTACGTTAAGAATAATTTGGAAGATTTATGTGGTGTGGTGTTGTGCCAGTGCGAATTGCTGGCTTACTGGTCGGTGAATATCGCAAGCTGTAAGTGCAAGACATACACTGTACCACATCTTCTTCCTTGTTGATACGGCTTTGCAGGGCTCTGTGACGAGACCCGGTATCACTTTGACCGTTGCCGATCTATTGTGATCGCCACTATCTAAAGTTCCCGACCAATACTACTTGCTGCTAGGAACAGCAGCATCTTCTTGGCCGGGATATTCTTTGCCTCCTCTGGCACTGTACCACATAGATTTGTCTACTGTGGCGGATTATAATGAATTGAACTTCTAGTTCATTCAACGTCAAAAAATGTTGTGTAATAAAAAAATCTACTATAGAAGGTGAACACTCACACTCCATATACTCGTCAGCCGATCTGATGGTGTCAGCTATGTCCGTTTGGAGCGCCAGGTCTTCCCTCATGACCAGGGTGTAGGCCTCCGCTGGCCAGTCCACGGGCGGCTCGCTCTTGCAGCGGCTGAATATTGTCACCAGCACCAGGGCTAGCGCTGGCGGCAGGTTGTCTATGTCGCGAGGAGTTATGCCTATGGAAGAAGCAAAAATATTATTTTCTCCTACTTGCTCGTAAATAGCTTCACTATCCATACTCTACACTAACATTGCAAATGCAAAAGTGTGTCTGACTGCTACACTTTCCCGGCCCATTTGTTCAACCGATTTTGATAAAGTTTGGTACAGACGTAGGTGGCATCCTGGGGGAGGACATAGGCAACTTTTCATCCCGGAAAATTAAGGAGATATAAATTAAAAACTTTAATCCACGCAGACGAAGCCGCGTGCATCTTCTAGTTTAAAATAAACAATACGTATAGCTCGCGCGCGAGTTGAATGCAGAGCTAATGTATGGTGACACATACATAAGCTCTGCATTCAACTCGCACGCGTACTATACATTGGGTCGTTTCAGACCTCTGTCATTCGAGTAGGAAATCATATTATAATTGCCCCTACGGCACAAGATTTTAGCGTGAGTTAAGATAAGTCAACGCCATCTATTGGCTATATATAACAGCTAAGATGGAGAAAATCAACTATCCCTAAAAACTATCTGAACAATTCGGTACCTAGTATTTCAAAACCTGTTCTACTGACCTCTGTCGCAAGCCAACAGCACAGCCCTAGCGTGCGGGGTGTACAGTGGGGACTGGTCCCGGGGCCGCGGGGTGCTGCTGGCCGTTACGGAGTCCCGACTGCTGAGGGTTTGTACCCCAGCGCTGGACCCACAGCCCACTGTCGCTAAGATCTATAAAAACCCGAATGCGAGTTTGTAACGCCATCATGGACCGTCTGTTCAACCAATTTTGGTACTGGAATAAGTTTTGTCCCGGGGAAGGACATAATGTGGCTGTTTTTATCCCGGTAAATTAAGGAGTTCCCTCGAGAATTAAACCACGTGGGCGAAGGCGCGGGCATCTGCTAGCTACATTTCATACTAATTTGGGTTATTTTCCTAATTTAGTGTGGCACTTTTGTTTACTTCAAAATATAATCAAGAAATGATCTCCAACCACACACAGGCGGCGTACTACGAGTACCATCGCTTAAAGCCGTATTGTTTTAATATTGTTGATGTTCGTGTTTTAGAATTTTAGAGACGTCAAGGTACGTGACATAAAACTCTCATTTTGAAGTAATACTGCTTTGTTATCGAGCAAGCTGGATACAAGGTCAAAATTAGGTATATGTAATTTTATCACTATGGAAGAATTTTATGAAAAAGAAAATGACTGAATCCCGCAAAATGTGGGGCTTTGTATATACAGATAGCTTACCTCGATGATATCTCGTGACGTATTATTCACATCGGTCATAAACGGGTAGTATCCAACGTCCACATCTCGCAACATAGAGTCAATATAACTAAACACATTCGGAGGTTCCACATTAAAGTAGTTGGGTTGGGTTAATTTCTTTAAAATCTCCTCATTCATTTGACTATCACTGACGTCGCATTCGAAGCTGTAATCCGTTGGGAAGTCCAACCAATAATGGTTCACGTATTTGTCCAAACACAAATCTTTCGATATTTGGTACAGGAATTCCGATAGCGGCTTCAAATCGCTTGACAATAGCGTGTTTAACTTCAAGTCTTCGTATAACAAATGGAATGCGTAGAAAACTTGAACTGTGTAAGGGAAGAGTAGCGAATTTGTGTTGAATTGTGACGGTTTTTCGTTGTCGTCGTCGTTTTTCTCGTTTGCTCTCGAATGTCTCGTCTCTGATTGGATTTGGTGGAGATTCAGCATGCTTGCGAGGGAATTGCCTATGGTTTTGTGCATTTTGGAGTTGAGGAGATACTCCCAGTCGTCTTGGGTGCCATCGCTGGATGTTCTCTGCTTCTTCGTGACCACTTCCACTTGTTCTTCCTCGTTCTGCCGGCTTTGGGATAGCCTTTCTACATCATAGCCGATTAGTGACAGTATTAGGTTGGAGAACATAGTCCATTCTTGTCCGGGCGTTATGTCCTGGGTACCTGGGGCGTTTCGGACGCCGTACCATTTTATTATGACCTGGAATATTTTACCTAGTCAGGTATGGTTTTAACTAAGATCTTTACGATTTAAGCAATATCTTTCGCAGATAAGGAAATGTAATAATATAAATCAGTTTAAAAATAAATTACGCGACTTTTTAATACAGAAGACATAAATAACAATGATTTTTTTCTAATATGATATTTTTTAAATTTTACATGTAATTTTCGATTTGACATTTTGATAACAATTAATTTATATTTTACTTATACATATTATGATAACATTGTTAGATCATATTTATAATTTTTTAAACCATTGTTTTGTATCTCTGTTGTTCGCCTGAAGAGGCAATCTATACTAATATTATAAATGCGAAAGTTTGGATGTATGGATGGATGGATGTTTGTTACTCTATCACGCCAGAACGGCTGAACGGATCTGGATGAGATTTGGCACCGAGAGAGAGCTCCCGCGGGAATTAAAAAAAACTTAACCCACGCGGACGAAGTCGCGGGCATCAAAAGCTAGTAATGCAATAAATGAATTTTGAATTGAATATACCTGCATAGTAATATCCTTAGGTAGAGCGGTGGTAAAGGCCGCGCAACACCTCGTGACGAGCGGCGAACAGACGTGTTCGGGTAACGCGATACGATACAACTGGCCAGCTTCCGAGCGGACGCTGACACGAGCGCCGGCCGCGTCGCACAGGCTGCGTATACCTGACGAGTGTGGAACTACCTTTATCCATACTATGTAATATTATAAATGCGAAAATGTGTCTGTCTATGTGTCTGCTACGTTTTCACGGCCCAGCTGTTCAACCGATTTTGATGAAATTTGGTACAGGGATAGGTTGTATCCTGGGGAAGGACATAGGCTACTTTTTATCCCGGAACATTATATAAAGTTCCCGCGGGAATCCAAAAATCTTAATCCACACGGAGGAAGTCGCGAGCAACATCTAGTAATTAATATCTTTCTTAATGTTACTCAATAAAAAGTTTTAACGTATACTAAGTTTTGCCGACCAAGTATTTACATTTACTATTTTGCCGTTTACCTGTGTCTAGAAAAAAAAAATAGCAACGCTTCTTTCTAATCTCTATATATATAAAAATCAATTGCTGTTCGTTTGTCTGGCTAAAACTCGAGAACGGCAAGGCCGATTTAGATGGATTTTTTTGAGTGTGTTTGTGTGAGTCCCGGGATGGTTTATATTCACAATTGGACCCGATAGGGGGCGCTGCAATCGGGTTCTAGCTTCAAGGCAGGACAACGTCTGCCGGGCCCACTAGTCTGATATAAATACAGTAAAACCGTTTAAGACGATTTCGAAGGGACCCAGCCAAAATTACGTTTTAAGAATTGTGATGACTATATGAACAACTTTAAACGTGTATAGGTGGAGGAATATTATTCCAACTTTTAGTGGTTATTTATTTAAAACTTCTTCAAACACTACGAACTTTGTGTATAGGGTATAGATGACATATATGATATCGTCTTGTATACCAGAAAGTACAAAATAGTACATCAGAAAGTGTCGTAAATTCTAGAATGTTTCTCAAAATACTAGATAGGTTCATAAGACAAAAAACGTCCTTTACGCCTTCAAACTCAAACTCAAAGTATATTTCTTCAAAATTAGTACCTACAAAGTACACCTTCTGAAGGTCACTTTAAAAAAATATAAGAATGGATGGTGATAATTAGCCGCGGTATCTTTAAACTAAAGTTACGAGGGTTCCAAACGCGCCCTGGTCTGAGAAGAGCCCACAACAAACTCAGTCGGTTTTATTTAAACTTCTTAAAACTTACCTAAGCTTTCCTTTGGCTCCAGCCTCGAAACAGAAGAATGTGGTACAGGAGATAGCAAGTGTAAAGCTGAGTCGTCAAAGGAAGTCGCATCGGATCGAGTTGGTAGCAAACTACTACGTCTTGGAAACGGTGACTGGAATGTTGACTGCTTTGTGTATGGTGAGTCTATTAATCTGGCCAAGATACCTCCTACGTGGATCTAGAAGGGGGTTAAGAGGGTTAAAAACAAAACTTTAACGGGTCAGAAAAAATCTTTTTATAATGGCGTACATAAAGCAATCTGTGCTAAAATCTAAATATATAAAAGGAAAAGGTGACTGACTGACTGTCTGATCTATCAACGCACAGCTCAAACCACTAGACGGATTGGGTTGAAATTTGGCATACAGATAGCTTTTATGACTCTGCTATGAAAGTATTTTTGAAAATTCAACCCCTAAATGAGTGAAATAGGGGTTTGAAATTTGTATGAAAATCGAATTTAACGTAAGCGAAGCCGCGGGCGAAAGCTAGACATTTTAATTAAAAATTCGTCCGTATGGGGAAATCAATAATGACTGTTAAATTTGAATGCGATCTAATCATTAGGCGGTTCGACTTTGACAGTAGAATAGTGACAGATAAATACATACTTAATTCAATATTATCTTTAGATAAGCTGTATATCTGTATAGAAGTTTTCATCCCTACATGGCTAGTAGCTACAGAATTTTCTAAAGTTTAACCAGATTAAACATGTCACTTATCTCTTTTATTTTATTAATTAAAAAAAAAAGTCACATACCTTCCCGACGAAACTGTTTCCAGACTGCAATATAATGTTTCCAGTTTCATCTATCAGAGCGATCATTTTCAAATGGTCCAAAACAACTGCATCCTTTGCCAGAACCGATGAGATCGATCCCACTATAATATTGGTTTTAGACAGTTGCCCATGAGAATGAGATTTTTGTAACCTCACGATTTGTAACCTCGTAACCCCATTAACCTTCACCATAAAGCATAAATAATCATGCCCGACCAGATCTGTGTGTAAAAACGCTTTTATGTCGTTCGGACTTTCGACCGGATCGCGTCTTATTACTTGACTATCAGTCCAAATATGATCGAGACAAATGTCAGGGTATAAAGGCAACGACGGTGGGGTATTGGCGATTGTATTGGACATCACTGTAGTGGAACTGATTTGGCCAACTGACGAGTGAGGGGACAAACCTTGTTGGTGGAAAACATTGGCCATTGGACTGTTATGCCTCGACCTATTTGGAGTTTCTGGACCCTTTTTGAAATGATACGGACTACCATTGAAACTGGGATTCCTCATACTGTGCATCGGACTACCAACGAAGTCACAGGATTGGTTAAACGAAGTGTTCATATTTGGACACATGGCCAAGCATTCGTCGCGCGCGGCTTTACGAATCTTCCACAGCGAATGAGTTTGTAACTTCCAATCGTACAACAGTATTATACTAGGATCTGTGCTGACGAAAATTATTTGCAGATCCCCATCGTTGTAATATTGTAGACCTTGCGCGGAAGATTTCATCAAAATGGGTATAACATCATCTAACGGATGCGCGAGAGAAAAACATGTGGGCAACGGATAGTCTTGGTCGTAGCCCGTAATTGATTCCTGACGCAATCTAGCGCTCATATTGAAAGGGCAATTCCTCGATTTGGAAAACGTGCTATTATGAGATTCATTCAGTTTCAAAAACGAGGAAGGCAATACAGAGTTGTGTAACACAGGCGTTGCGTCTTTCTCGAACAGAACCCCGTATTTCATCGGCCATACTTTTTTTACTTGGAACGGAATGTTCGCTATGTATTCTCGACCATCTATGGCGTAAACTCTCATGCATTTGTTGTCTATGAGAAGTATGGAGGGTAGTGTTTTGTTCTCTATATGCTCTGTGGTATCTTCGACTTTTATATTCTTTTTAAAATCTCCTATCTGTGAGTTGAGAGCATCTATGAGCATGGTGTTGTTGATGTCAACGTGGAAGTCCACAAAAGCGGCGTGTTTGATTTTGTTTTCGATGGTGAAACAAGCGATGGTTTCGCGATGTTCCGGCCCTGTTAACTTTGTAGCAGGTGATGAGATTAGGCCTGTGGGAATGAAAATATATTAGCACCTCTCACCATTATGTTATTAACTATGAAGCTATAACATTGTAAATAACATTATTTAATTTTTGTATGACTATAGGTACTTGGGTAACTTTAATTTTTATGACAATTTAATCAATAATTACCTAGTATTGTTTATTATTTAGAACGTACGACATATTTTATTAGCAGTTTTAGTAGCAGGGACTCCCTAATTTTTTGGGTTACTTAATATATTATAGCCTATGACACTCACAAATAATGTGGCTTTCTATTGGTACCAGAATTTTCAAAATCGGTTCAGTAGATCCAGAGATTACCCCCTAAAACCTCACAAACTTTACCTCTTTATAATATTAGTATAGATTAGTATTGTTAAAAAAAAAATAGCAGATGGCATTTTTTTTTAAATTTATAGACTAGCGCTTGGCTGCCTCAGACTTGCTGGAAGCAGTGATGCAGCCTAAGGTGGAGCGCACTTGCCTAGAAGATGCCTATTCACTCTTGATTTGAAGATAGTAATATTATGAGCGATGTTATGGATAAAAAACATGTTACGGACATGACAGTTATATTAAACCCATACCCCTAATCGGTATCGACAGGGCATCGTACCAGAACGCTAAATCGCTTGGCGGCACCTATTTGCCAGTTGCGGGTTTTTTTCTATGCCGCCGCATCGCTTGAAGGTTGAGGGACGAGTGGCCTAGTTGTGACAACACATATCAGTTGATTGCGATTGTTAAGCAACGTTGACCCAAGTCGGTAACTGGATGGGTATCCGAATTTGGCCTTTTCGTTTCTTCCCTGCCTCGGAGAACACATTAAGCCGTTGGTCCCGGTTATTATCACCAACATCTGATAATAATTGTTACAACTTACAACCTAAGAGTTGAAATAGTACTCTTAGTCGAGTCGTATGCAGAAGGACCTGGGAACTCACCCCATTATTATCCCAAGAAAACCCCTACCATTATGTGTTTAATAGAAAGGGGTCACGACCCTCAGCAATGAGGAATACGACGCACATAGCTAGAGTATCGCTTCTGCTGCTTACCTAGGACAACGGGATAATATATTAACCAACACAAAACTAACCTTTGGACCAAACAGCAGTGCATCCCTTTACATACAACTCTTCTTCATAATAGGAATCCGTCTTAGGATTCAAAGGCCGTTTCTTCGGCTTCTTTTTCTGGCTACAATTAAGGTTGAACTTCTTCGACATATTGCTGGAACTATTAGCACTACCGCCTCTCGACGGTCCAGCTGATGGTAAGTCATCACGTCTCATACCACTCATAAATTCAGATTTGATAGATATGTTGAAGTCATTTTTCAACCGGCTCGGCGGTCGGAACGAGTCCATGTATTCGCATTTTGGATCTTTCTGAGCTTCTTCTAATGAGTTTTTAATATCTGAAAGTTATGAAACTATGTCATTCAATGATTTTGACTTTAATAACCAGTGGAATTTAAATTGTGATGCAATCAGATTCGATCCAAACTAGTATTCAGTTATTTCTATGATATGTGTGTCAATAAAGAATGTATCTATCTATCTATTATAAATGCGAAAGTGTGTCTGTCTGTCGGTCTGCTACACTTTCATGGCCCATCTTTTCAACCGATTTTAATGAAAGAAGAACGGCAAGACTCCATGTGTTTTCAGTGTCGCACTTAGACTTCGCGTACATTAATACAAATACTTGGAAATAATAGATCTTAGGATTACTAAAAGAAAAGTTAATTACAGCATATTTTTTTAAAATGGGATTTTTATGAAAATCGAAGTCAAAGACCCACATTGTAGGTTAGGTTAGGTTAGGTATATACTTTCCTACTAAGCATTTCTAATGCAAGTAGTGAGCTGGGGAGCTCAATCTGGAATGTGTGCGTTTAGTATTGTTATAAGACTTTCGCCTTCAAGGCCTACAAGGGGTTCAGAGTTCGAATCCAAAGGCACACAGTACACCTGATTTTTCGATTTGCGTTATACTATTAGGTAGGTACCTATTCTGTGGTATATGCAATTGAGTAAATATTACTGGCTTTAACAGTGAGGCCCGCCAATCCGCATTGGAGCAGCGTGGTGGGTCTAACCTCTAATTCCCTCTCTCCCAGGAAGTGAGAGTGGAGACCTGTGCCCAGCAGTGGGACGTTAATGGGCTGTATCGGATTGGTGGATTAGTAGTGAAGGTAATCATCGTGAGAACCCTGCATGCCCATGAGTACCTACTTACTGCTTAATGTTCTCATAGGCACAGAATAGAATAAATATATAGTTATAAAATATATACCTATATAAATATGTATCAAAGGAGTACAATGAAACGTTCTAGTATGTAATTAAAAATTATTTATTTTACAATATTATAAAAAAATATATACATCATATCTTCAATATAGCCAGGCCATATCGCGAGGCAAGCTGTCGACTGGAATCCTCAGGGAAAAAGAAAGTGGTCGACCCAAACAAACTTGGCGGCATACGGTTCTGGCAGAGGTCGTGAGGATAGGAATGATGTGGGATGAGGTCAAGGGTGTAGCTTCTAACCGCTCGAGATGGCGCAACACTGTAAACACCCTCTGCCCCACGGGGGGGGGCATAGGACATTACCACATATCTTCAAAATTATGAGTATTAGAGTGACTCAAACGGTTTTAAGATGTGCAAAGATCATTAAATAAGTATCTTTCTTCCCATATGGTAACTGCATAGTATGTGAGTATCCCTCGGTATATAAAAGTTGCAGTCACTCGTTAGTGTTACACAACATCAGGAATATGGTATCGTTCAGGATTCCTGCAACCAACATGCAGTGTAGTCTTGTGCCAGCAGCTCGCCTATGTCTGGCAGTGTAATATTATACCGTTGCAGTGGTACTTCATGGTTTGCCTCTTGCTGCACTGCTCTACAATCTGCTCTCAATTCGAGTCTGAACACAACCTGGTGATTAGCAAGTTCCCAGGAATCTTCAATTTCCCCATGTTGCAACTTCTGCTTCTCAAAATGGCGTCCACAACCAACACAAACATGTTGATGGTCAACTTGTCTTTCCAGTGCAACTACTTGAGTTTGCATGATTTGCTAGGTCCCAACAAGCCTGGCATACCAAGTTAGTATCAGTTATCTGCAAGAAACACAATAATAAATATCTGAGTGATAAATACCTGCCTAACCAATAAAGAAAGTATAATATTGTACTACTGAATACATAATCAATGTGATTCAAATCAATCTAAAATGAAACTATTACCCAAAATCGAATTGCAGCAGTAGTAATTCTAGTTATTTTGGATTATCTCAGCCACTAACTACATTATTGAATAACAGTAATTACCTATTTAGGTAGGTACTGCCTTCAGGAATCTGGGCCAATAAAATATATTGTTTTGACAAGAACTTGAATATATATTAAGTAGGTAGGTAGTTTGTATGATTATTGAATGTGTTACAAACCTGGATATGTCCATAGCCTATACAAGGTCTTCATTTTGGTCAGAAATTCGACGACGCGTGCGCGTCAACCGCACGCGCAGGGAACTCTCAAACTCCAAAGGAAAGCTCAACTTAACGCGGATTACAAGAAAAACTAATAACAGCAACGAGAAATAATATAAATCGCTTCATTAGAACCATAACGTATCAAGAATCAAGATGCAGCAGCTTCTCAGTCCCTCCTTCACCTTGTATTGACAGTGACAAGTGACAGTGACAATACGGTGACAACTGACAATAGTCAATTCATTTGAATGTTGCCAGCTACAATCTCTACAAACATACCATTATAATATAATATATTTTTGAAATTAAATATATAAATCTAGTTGTTTGATATAATTAACAAGTCTGAATTAAAATAATATTCTGCTATTGTTTTATTTAATAAAATAAAAATGTTTTTGGAACTTTCAAAAAAATAAAAGCGAGTTTCAGATCAAAGTCTATGCCAATATTCTACTAATTGGTAGTTTGCTATTGAATATGGTCTATTTTTCGTTTTGTTAATGCTACTTGTTTAGGATTATACAAAATATTTAAAAACCATTTAATTTCCTTATCCCATTAAATAAAAAAAAATTAAAGCTATTAAAATAAAGTACTATAATCGTTCTTTAAAATAACTATAGTTTCATTCATTGTCGCTTCTTAAATTGTGCGACACTGGTTCTGCCGTTCTTCTTTGGTATAGAGATACTTTTTGTCCCGGAAAATTCAAGAGTCCCTGCGGGAATCAAATCGCCTTAATCCATGAAGTCTCAGGCATCATCTAGTTATCAATAGGTAGATTATCTTACCATCATTCCTGTAGTACACCTCTCTGATGGTCCACCACTCCTGCTCCTCCCGGGCCTCCAGCACACTCTCGTCCCTGATGGCGAAGTTGCTCAGCTTGTACAGCAGTGAGTGCTCTGACGCGGACGCATTGCGCGCTGACCGGTAGATCTGCCCGGGGTGCTTTGCTAATACTGTTCTTCCATGCGGTACAAACTCCTACAAATAACAATCCATACTAATCTATACTAGTATTATAAATGCGAAAGTTTGGATCGATGGATGAATGTATGGATGGATGTTTGTTACTCAATCACACTCCAACGGCTGAACGGTCTGGATGAAATTATGGCACAGAGATAGATTATTGTCTTGAATATCACATAGGCTACTTTTTATTCCAGAACATTAAAGAGTTCGCGCGGGAACCAAAAAACCTTAATTCACGCAGATGAAGTCGCCACTTTTTGGTCAAGCTCAACATAGGTGCTGGCAACAGTAATAAGAATAAGAATAAGAATAAGAATAAGAATAATATTTATTTCCATAAAATGACAACAAATTTTATATCGGACCCTACCCTCTGCGCTAGGATGACCTGTATTGCAGAGGGTAGTTCCTTCCATTGACACAGGATAATTATTTCTAAAAACTAATTACTAATTACTAATGAATTGTGGTGTGAAAAACTGAATGTGTTTGTGCGTGTGGTGTGTGTGTGTTTGTGTGTGAGTGTGTGTGCGTGTGTGTGTGTGTGAGTAAGTGCACGCAATGCTATTTTATTATTTTTAAAATATTTTCAGTTGCGTCGTAGCCCTTAGGTGCCAGCCAGCTTCTAAGAGACTTAGTCAAGTTAAATTTATTAATATTATACAAAATACCTTTGTTAGCCCTACTGAATACATTATATGCATACGATGAGCCGAATTCAAATTGAGATTGGGCAAAACTTGTGTTAGTAACTGGTAATGGAAATTTTACTACTCTTTTATTATTAATTATAGTGCAGTGATCAAATTTTGAGTGAAAACGTAAAATTATTGAAGCTAAGTATTGTTGACGAACGTTGAGTAGATTGCACTCTTTGTATAATTGATCAGTGGGATATCTAAATGGTTTTTTAAAAATAGTTTTGAGTAAGGTTCTGTGCGCTCGTTCTAACTGAAGCAAAAACGTTTTTCCTGCCCCACCCCATGCACAGATACAATAGGTCATGATCGGAAGACACAACGACTTATAAACCATAATTGTCGTCTCAATAGGCGCAATATCTCTAAGATTTCTGAATAACGGAATAAGTTTCTTAATTTTATTAGAGGTATTCTGAATATGAGCTGTCCATTTAAGATGTTCATCTAATGTTATGCCAAGATATTTTACAGTTGCCTCTTTTGATAAGATATCGCAGTTACAAATGCCTTTGTTAATTTTCCGATTACAAGGGTACGTGTGAATAGAAAGTTTAAGGTGTTTGCTAGGATTATTTCTGATTGATGTACTAAAACACACATATTTTGTTTTTGCGGTGTTAATTGTAAGTAGGTTATCTTCTAACCACGAAGTAATTTGCTGAAGTCCTTCTTCAGCGAGCGACTTTGTTTCCTCCCAATCACTACCTTCGAATAAAACTACAGTGTCATCTGCAAAACAAACAATGCGTCCAGCTTTTGGGGACAGACTACAGAGTGGGTTAATATAAGCGAGAAACAAGGTAGGTCCCAAGACGCTCCCCTGAGGGACACCGTAAGTAATGTTAGAAAATTCACTGGTGACGTTGCCTATTTTAATACACTGCTGTCTTCCTTTTAAGTAGCTTTTAAACCAGTCCAAAGTAATACCCCTAACTCCCATGCTGGAAAGTCTATCGAGTAAGATAGGGATTGACACGGTATCAAAAGCTTTTTGTAAGTCAAGGAAAATGCCAATACATTTCTTTCCCCTATCGAGACATTTTGTGATATGATTGGTCACTTCTAGTACCGCATCTAGTGTAGATCTGTTGGCTCTGAAACCAAATTGGCTTGTTGCAAGGAGGTTTGATTGTTCAAAAAACTTTACCAATCTGGAGTTTGCAGCTTTTTCCACTATCTTACTCAATACACTTAATAGCGATATAGGTCTGTAATTGGAAACTAATTTCTTATCTCCACTTTTATGAACTGGAATTACGACTGCTTTTTTGAAAATCTCAGGAAAAACACCAGAAGACAAACTTACATTCACTAAGTGAGCTATAGGTTCTAAGAGTAAATTTTTAAATCTTTTAATAAAACACGTACTTATATTATCGCATCCAGATGCACTACTGTTCTTAAGTTTTAGAATAATTTTATGAACTTCACATATATCAGTAGGGTAAAACATAAGCGAATTAAGTGGAGAATTTGATACTACATTTGCGTTATTCTTTTCGTGGTGCCCATCTAATTTGTTAATTATTGAGGTTGCAAGGTCATGCCCTATACTAGAAAAATATTTATTTACATGAGCTAAAGATTCCTCAGTTGTGTCCATAATATTTAGTAAGGCTGTAGCGGATGCATTTGATTTAGGTAAGTTACATATTTCTTTGACGGCGTCCCAAGTACCTTTCGAATTACCGGCATTTTGCCTAAGTTTTCCTTGCAAGTATTTTCTTTTAAGATTCTTTAGCAAGGTGCTGCAAATATTTCTATATTGCGTATAAGTCGCCTTGTTTAATTCTGTTGGAGTTTTCTTAAATATCCTATGAAGACGATCTCTTTTCCTCATACATTTAACGATGCCAAATGTAATCCACGGTTTAATGGGTTTTAGTTTTTTGGAAACAGTTAAGACATGAGTGTTATTAGAAATTATATCATATAAATTGTTGACTAAGAAATTTGCTGCAATATTTGTGTCCGTCAAGTTAAAGTAATTTTCCCAGTTTAATTGAGTAAGGCTTGCCTCCATCTCTTTATAGTTATAAGTATATCTAGTTGTGTTACTCGATAAGGAGTTATCCATTTTATTGCATAGTTTTAAGTTTAATAAGATGGGTGCATGGTCTGTAATAGTGGGTTCAAAGACAAAGGCTCGTGTGTTTTGTATATTTTTGGTAGCAAAGTGATCAAGACAGCGCAATTCCCTCGTGGGACAATTTAGAGCTGGTGTAATGGCATTTGTAGCAAGTATATTTTGGTATTCCTGGCTATAAGAACAGTGGCTGTCAGGTAAAAGGTCAAGGTTAAGGTCACCAGTTAAGATAATTCGACTATAGTTTGCACTTTCCAGAAACGTACTAAGAGATTCTAAAAACGGTTGCGGGTTACGAAAGCCAGCTGGGCGGTATATTGCGATAAGATGAATGTCTTTTAAATTAATGATGAGACAGTTAGACTCTAAGATTGTAGCTTCAAATGTCGATACGTGTAAGTGGGTTCGTATGTATACAATAACCCCATCATTCTGGTTGTGATTATTTTTTGTGTGAGAACTCGAATAACCATCAACTTGCGGAGGACTAGCTACATACTGTGTCCAACACTCAGTTAAAACGAGGATGTCAGGTTTTATTTTTAATCTTGTTATGAAGACAAGAAAATCATCTAGGTTCTTGTTTATACTCCTAATATTCATGGTCAGTATGTTTAGGTATTGTGAGGAAGAATCATTACTCGATAGGAATGCATCATGAAATTTATCAAGATCAGTCACTCGTGTACAGCACACCGAGGTGTGCTGATCTATATCACACGCTAAGCTGTCTTGTAAAGGATTGAATGTAATAACAGGTATCTAGATGCCAGAATGTGAATGTGTTTAAGGATTTTACCCAACCGAGTAGGTTCTTCCAAACAATGTGCACAAAATATAATAGTCCAGAAGTCACTATGATAGGATTTTATGTGTTTCATCACAAGCGCGCGTGGAGGATCTGTAATAGGAATGTAGATTATAGTATGTATACATTTGTGTTTGGTAAGTGTGAGGCGTACGGTGTATAATAACTGTGTATGTTTATTAGACTTGTGGGTGTTTAGTTTTGCAGGTAGACATGTTAGTAAATATGAATTAATTAGGAATAAAAATGTAGATACTTCGTAATGATCATAACACAAGGAATGCCATAAATTACCGAGCAAAATAGAACAATATAAATATAGTCATTTGTTATTTAGCTTCAATCGCCGGCTATGCGTTTGCGCTTCGCGCACCTCGAGTGATGAATCAACGTCCGGGGTGAGCCCGGTGGGGGACGCGGGCACTTGATCCACACATTCCGGCGGCGAGGAAGCGAGGTCCGTCAGTTGCTGTTCGCTACGAACTAGTACCGCTGGCTCGGTTTTGTGTTTACGTAAATAGATCCTGCCGTTCTTCACCCAGCAATATTCATATTTATGAGTTTTAGCAAACTGGCGGCTCTTGAAGTATAAGTACTTTACTTTAGGGCTCAGTAGCTCAGATACATAGACATTCCTAGGTTCACCTTGAATTCCTACGTGCTTAGTGCTTAGTTTCTCCTTATTTTGTTTAGTAAGCTGCTCCACAGCGGACAGGATATCTTGCTTGTAACTTTCATTATTTAGTTCTAACAGAATGTGTTGTGAATCTTCCTTGTATGCGCGTTTGCGAAAAATATTACATACATAACTTGGCTTAAAATCAATATTTAGAGCGTTGCATAAGGTGTTGAAATATTCTAATAGGTTTTCTTCATGTTTTAACGGTACGTTACGGATTTCTATGAATTTCGACGTAATGTATTTCTGTGCGTCGTCTATTTGCTGCATCATATCACTGGAACTCCTCGTCAGCTCTGCAATTCGGGCTTTGAGGTGTCGGTTTTCAGTCACGAGATTTTTGTGATTCTGGCTGAGTTCATCGTAGAAGCCAGACAATCCACTCAGTGAATTCTCTAGAGCTACCTGCTTCCTTTCTATCGCACCGAACTTGCTGTTTATGGTGTTGAGCTCCTTACTTAGTTCTTTCTGTGACGTAGACACTTTTTCCAATATTTCAGTTTTAATTACATTCATATTAGCTTCAACCTTTTGTAGGAAGTTATTCAATATATCTCTAAGTGAATCAGTTGTGATATTTGTTTGTTGTGAGCAGAATTCATCAATCAGGAGCTCCTCGTGGTTCGATTCTGCGTCGTCACGTTCAACTATGGCCGAAGCCACCGGCGTCTCGTCACCGCGCTTGCCCCGTGGAGTCGAGCATTTAGCGCATTTCCATGCAGATTTCTTTGCCTTGTTAAAGTTTGCATTGGAAATATTCAAACACTTACAATGAAACGTCAGTTTGCAGTTATCGCAGGTAAGTGTATTGTCTCGCAGATTTTTGTTGCAACATTCCATTGTTTAGCACACACAAATATGGCGAATACGACGAATATCAGCACTAAATCACTATTATATGCTTAGGTTTACTAGGTATTATTAGTGAACACTCTAATAGACACTAAATTACTCTTTTATTTACTTAAATAAATTGAGATTACTTAGATTATTTAGAACTTTTACTAATAGGTTATAAACACGTCCGTGCGAGTTGACAGCTCGGGGGGAAGGGGATAATCCACCACAGCAGCATAGCATAGCATAGCAGCTGTGATGGATTATAGCGAATTAAACTTCTCGTTCATTCATTATCATGGACTTCCACAAAGTAACGCCTGCTTCGATTCAATATGCTGGCAACTGATCTTTAGTCTATGCCTATAATAAACCCTGACTTGAGCATTCAATTTCGTTTTTACCGATGGCCAATTATCAAATAAATATTATAAATGCGAAAGTTTGGATGGATGTATGGATGTATGGATGTGTGGATGTATGGATGTTTGTTACTCAATCACGCTCCAATGGCTGAACGGATCTTGATGAAATTTGGCACAGAGATAGATTATAGTATGGAATAGCACATAGGCTACTTTTTATCCCGGAAAATTAAAGAGTGAATGTTTGTGAGAATGTTTCTGTAAAAAAATATGTGAACGTCCAAACTCCGCGGTATGTATTCTAAAGCTGAGCCGTTTATTTTTACCACAAACAACACGGTAAATAAAAGTTAAGATTTAAATAGGTTGACCGTACAAATTTTTAAAGTAGACACTATGGAAGAATAACTTGATGTACCTACTTATTTACTTAATAAAAATTAAAATAGGTGCATGGTTTCATGCATTTATTAGAAATAAAAATTAAAAACAGTGAAACTGTCAAGAAATTAAAAATACTAACCAAAGGTTCAGAAGCCGCAATCATTGTTTTGTCATCCAGATTTGAAATGATATAATGTTAACACTTTCACGTAAGAATAGAGTTCATAGCACGAATTAAATATAATTTAATTGCACTGCATTTATTCAGAGAAATTGATTATTTATCGCAAAAAGCCGTTCGCAATTTTCGCAAAACGAAATTTCGAAAACGACATTTATTGTCAAAATTCAAATGTCAAACTGACGTTACCACAGACTAAAAGCCTCTGCCAGTGAATAATTGATTCATGGAATTAGGAATTACCACAGAGTTATCGTCCATGATTAGCAGTTAGCAGTGAGTTAGCACAGACATATCCATAGATAATATATAGGAAGTTAATAAATGATAGATTTAAGGACTTATCTCTAGTTCAGCTTATGGGACGGTATAGCCTAGACGTGGCCTAGACAAAGGCGTATACTTTGAATATTTTTAATATACGCGTAATGGCGCTCTGGTTCTACGTTACAAAATATAACTTTTACGGTAACTTAAAACTAAAGCTACGAGGCTTCCAAAGACCAAACGCGCCCTGCAGGCTTAGCATGCGCACAACGAGATATGTCGCGACGAGAGAGAGGGAGTTGTTGTCGTTGCCAACTAATTTTTTGTTTACCCTACCATGCGCAAAATGCGGTATATATATTACAAGAAAAAAATAGTCAGCATACAGAGAAAAATACAACAGATATGTAATATTACTGTTATCTCTACTTCTGACGTAACGAGACAAGTAGGTAACCATGTTAGATAATAGAGATAACGGGTAGACATAATTTTATTCATCGTGCGCATGCTAGCCCTACTGCCCCCCTAGCATGGGCCGAGACAATTTTCTCCCCGCGAAAAGGATAATTTTTTTTTTCCTAAATAAATAAATAAAAACGCTAATTAACGGTGGATAAATAGTCCCCCTAGTCCCCGTGAAATGTCAAACGGGGATAAACTTCTCCTCTTCCCTGTTGCCGTGCTCTGAGAAGTGGATAAAATTGGATAAAATCGGGGGATAATTTTTTTATCTCCGGCCCATGCTAGCCCTGCCCCACTAGCATGAGCCGAGTCAATTTTCTCCCCGAGGAAAGGATAATAATTTTATTCCTAAATAAATAAATAAAAACGCTAAATAACGGTGGATAAATAGTCCCCCGAGTCCCCGTGAAATGTCAAATAGGGATAAACTTCTCCTCTCCCCTGTTGCCGTGCTCTGAGAAGTGGATAAGTTAATTTTATCTCTTGTCAGTGGATAAAATCGGGGGATAAAATTTTTATCTCCGGCCCATGCTAGCCCTGCTGCTGGTCTGAGAAAAGCCCACAACAAACTCAGCCGGGGTTTTTTTAAAATATCACCGTCTCACAAAAAAACTAAAGAACTATCAGAGCAAATTATTGCTAAGCTTCCTTGTCATATAAGTAGGTAATCCTTGGTAATAAGATGTTTCAATGAGCTTAGGGTTTACATTAACTTAGAACCTATATACTTACCTATTGATAACCATAAATAGATTAAAATCCCTTTTTCACAAGCGTGAATGATGCAAAATCGTCCCGATGCGATTCCTGGGTCGAGACTAGAGCCCGTCAGTAACAAGTTTAAGAGCTCCTTGGTCGAGTCCACAGTTAAGCAGTTGGCGGTGTTTCACACCCGTGCCTCAGAGAGCACGTAAAGTCAGTAGTCGGGTCTGGGCCCGATCTCTCTCCGCATGTGTCGGATTTTCCGTCCCATCGGGGTTGGGCTATGAGAGTAAGGTACTTAAAAGTCTAAAATAGAGTGAACCTGTGCGCATACACTTGTGCTCTATATAATAAGTAGGTATATCATCTCCCGCGCAGAGGGCTAATTTCTGTGGAGATTGGCCGCCACAGTTGGCCGCCGTGGGCGAAATTCGGTCGAAAGGACATTAAAAAATAAAACAACACGAAGTCTTAATATGAATAAACTTTATTACTACATAAAAGGATATAATATATTGAACAGCGTCGCGTTCGCTCGTAACAAAACATTCAACAAAATACTTTGGGAGTCAACTTAACACTTTGGGTGCCGACTTATTATGCCCTATAACAAAGTGACCAGTGTTTCTCAAACCACATTTATTACATATCCCACTATTTAGTTATTTACTCGGATTAGACGAAAAAGATAGACGGACACGGCCAAAAATTATGAAAACTATCTAGAAGGTCGATCGATTTTAAATACTCTATACATATCCTATGACTGAGGTTCGAGTGTAAACGGTTAATTGTCGTGACTTAACAACTCGTTACAAGTTTGACAGAGAAACCAAAGCGAGTACTAGAAAACTTAAAGCTCAAGACTCCGTCCCATTCTGAATAGGTACTTTTTAAAACTAGCCAAGATATGATTGTCTAGCTGATATGATCGTCTTGAAATATATTATTATAAACTTGTGACGACAGAGAAAATTTTATCATGTTAGGGAGCGTTCTTAACTTTCAGCTTCATTAAACAAAACAAGAATGCTTGTGATCCGTCTATCTTTTCCTCTAAAGCTTTAGTTAATTATTCTTAAAATCTTAAGTTACACGATAATCGTTACAGTTACTTGACTATCATAAATATTGTCCCCGTCCAATTAGGACGCCAACGACGGGGTACCTACCTATCTTTCTTAAAGTAACGCAGATCTGCCAGCACCATATTTTTCAAAACCATCCCATAGGTTTTTATTTCTTAATAGCGAACCAAAGGAAAATGATTAAATATTATTAAATCTTGACCTGGCATATCAACTAAACAAGTACTAGTATTATACGCAGTCGACATTGCAAATTGCAATGAAATGCACGCAATGACTTTGTAATTTTTTTTGTTAGCGTGCGCGCTCTATCCATCATTTTCCTTTGGTCTGTGTACAGTAAAACGTTAAGCTCTCTTTAAATTTATTTTCAAAGAATGTTATAATATTATTAGGTGTATATTATTCTCAGTATATTTATATTTTATACATACGTATTTTTATACGCGTTGAATGTGAATTCCTTCTAGCGCATGGCCCCTTGGTCATGTGAACAGGGTTTCAGGTAAAATGTGACAAAGCTCTGAACTATCGGTAGATTCATTACTATTGGTTATTCCAAAATACAATATCATGTTAAGAAAAGCAAGCTGACAAAATATTTATAGTGATCGAACCTATATATTACGGTTGGGTACATAAATAGTTCAATTTTAATTTACAGGTCTATTGTAGTGGTACTTATTACGTGCCATTTTACGATATGAGGGCTCGCAGAATATCCAAACTAAAATAGACCAATTGTGTCAGTTTGAGGATAATTTATAATTTTGTGTGGTTGAAAAAGATAAAATAAAAATGAAGTTTTTGGGGGTTGGCTTTGGTTTTTCTTTTATGTTTTTTAATATCTGCTTCAGTGATTTGTCGCAATTTTCCCTAAAACACCTGAACACCTAGATTATAACTAATATCCCTTTCAAAATAAGGCTCTTAACAAGGCAAACAAATTCATAAGATAAAATTTGACCAAAAAATGTAAATATCTACGACCAAAAAGTATGTGTTTTTTCTGTTTGTGTTATTTATGTATGACAATTAAACAAATTATTCCCTAACTTGTTTAATTGTCTTATATACAAATAAGCAGTAAAAGTGAGACATAATAATTAATAGTTTGTAAGGAACCGCTTTCACCGCTTTGAAAACAACAACGCAACAAATAAAATTGCATAAAAATCAACAATGTCATTTTAAACTTCGTTGAGCCAAAATTAACTTTCAACAAAACGGCAAAATGCGAAATGCATTGTACATTAAAATTTCCACCGTGCCAGAATGCTAAACGGTTAGCATGTACCCATTACACTTTTACTATTTTCTATATTATGAAATTTACTAGAGGATGAAATATCTTTTTCTTGTCCAAAAAGTGCATCAATATGTCTACAGTGAAGAAATACTTCTTTCTTCGTTAGGATAAATAAAGATAAGTCTTCCTTCATCGCTAGGGCGTAGAATGAATAGTTTTTACGGTTTACACCGTTACAGAGCTTATAAAATCAATCTGACAAATAGAAAATAGTAAAATTGACGGGGTATAATAAAATACTATAGTACATAATAATATAACATTCATAATATGATACACTTCTAATATTTTACATATATTGGTTTTCCTACTGTCTAGCTTGCCTACACTAAATACATTTGGTCTTTGGATGAGCATGTCACGTTATGGCTTGTGTCATTGTTTGTAATTTTACAGTGAGGCCAACATAATAAACGAATCCGATTTTTGACAGTTCTACACTTTGCAGTGGATAAACTGAAACTAGAGTCCGTGTCACGAAATAAGTCCCGTGGCAATTAGTGGTACTAATACATTTTACATAGGTACATTAATTGCAAAAACATGCGACTAGAGCGCTGCCGCTAGGGGACTTTTTTCTCTCTACTACCTAGTTATTTGCTATTTTGACTTGTTCTCTTTCGCATGACCTTCGTATTATCTGTCTTACCAAACCGCTTTGACAGGTTTAGTTTTAACTGTCAAAAAAAGGATCACACGTTGGTCGTACTTTAAATAATAATAAGTGCACTTTTCGAATTTTAGTACTTGAATATGTCCTTTTATAAATACTATTCTAGACTAGACCAGCGATCAATGCTTCGCACCATTATCCGTTTAATAAAAAAAAACTTCATGTAGGAAATATAATAATAGAATCACAGAAACCTTAAAAAATTCAATTATCTAAAAAAAACAAACAAGAACAAAATTTGAGAAACACTGTTCCACAAAATAATTATTAATAACTAAACTATACGAATGGTGTAAAATAAAGAGTGTTTAAAAATTATTTAAGGCATGTTTACACGGTGCGAGCGGGCTCTACGAGTAAGCTTGCATGGGAATTCAGTTGGAACGTGGACACACTATCAGTAGGGCGATTGTGTAACCTGCATCAATCATTGTTACAGTATCAGTATTGTTGTGATTGGCTGAATTTATGGTATTCTTGCTGCGTCAATAGTGGAAGAATGCTAACCAATCACAGGTTACATTGTAGGCAATCGCCCTGCATCTTATCAAATGCGTCATAGTTTTCAAAATTACGATTGATTAGCTACTGAGAGTTTTATGAGTAAGTAGCGGACAAAAACACTTCACACATCAATAACTTAAGAGTATCCTCAATTTCAAATACAAACTAAGTAATTCAAAGATGTTATAATTCAGAAGCACGGTCAATGGTCATACTAATTTTGTTTATATTATTTACTAGCTGATGCCCGCGACTTCGTCCTCGTGGATTGAGGTTTTTCGGTTCCCGCGGGAACTCTTTAATTTTCGGGGATAAAAAATAACCTATGTGGTATTCCAGACTACAATCTATCTCTGTGCCAAATTTCATCCAAATCCGTTCAGCCGTTAAAGCGTGATTGAGTAACAAACATCCATACATCCATCCAAACTTTCGCATTTATAATATTTATTTGATGACTATAATAATATGATAGTTGAAGAATAATTATTTTGTAACAATACTATACGGTTTCGCCACTTTAAGGTAAACGTGCTCAATGTCAGCAAGCGTATGAGTGTAAAATGCACTAAGTGACCAGAGGCCCAATTGACTAAGCAAATCGTAATCAATTGACAACTTAAAACGTATTTCTCGAACTGTTTAGGGAGTTCCTACATGCTTATTGATGTGCAGGCATTTGTGAACTCCTTAAACAGGTCGGATTATACGTTTGACAAACGATTACGATTTCTGTACACAATCGGGGGACAGGTCTTTGTCAAGGCACTTAATGCTTTTCTACACTCACGTGGCCACCAATAACAAATAAGCGGAAGTTTGCCAGGCGAGAAGGAGCTAATAGATGTGAAGATAATATTTTTTTAGCTACAACCTATGTGTCAAGGTTCCCAAAAACTTTTTTGCAGGACACAATTTTTCCGCGCCCTGGACCTAGACTAAGGACCATACCGACGAATACAATATGTGCGGCATTCGGCGCCGGCCCCGCAATATTGCCGCTCTATGTTTAGACACACCTTAAACGTACTCGTTACTAGCATACTCGCACCGTGTCAACCCGGTTTAATAAATTAAAAAATAATGCAATGATTTTCTTAAAAAGTGAAATTCGTGAAAACTTTTCGATAAACTTCAGGTACCTAATTGGGACAATAATCGCTTCCATCCACGGAAGCGTAATGTAAGACATTTTCTTTTTAAAGACTCTGAAGGTAGTAACTTTGACACATTAACGAGTGAAAGAATTGATAAGTAGGTAAACTAAAAAAGTGGAAAACAAGAGGCTAATAAGGGCTCCCACAAATAACAGACTTTTTATTGGTCGACAGTCGGAAAAATATGTGCAGGACTGTCACACTAAAACATCCACCCGCCCGCCTTCCCTCCCATTTTTGGGAGGATATTATTCATCATCTATCATCATCCTCAACCGATAGACGTCCACTGCTGGACATAGGCCTCTTGCAAGGACTTCCACGCGCCGCGGTCCCGCGCCATCATCATCATAGGTATACAAAAATCATGATTTGATAGCCGAAATTGGAAAATAATCGTTGATTTGTATGAGAATGACTAAAGATAATAAATATGTCAAAAGGTTCAATTTTGAACGACTGTAAAATCATTGAAACCCAATAAATTGGTTTACTCGACCAAACTGTCGTCAGATAAAAAGTTCTGAGTCTGTGAGGGCCCTAGGGGAACTATCTCACTAGGATACCAGTGGCGGTACACCCTGTCGCGCCACCAACAAATGTATACAGCTCTATGAAGGGGGAACCACACCTGGACCCCAATCATGTAAGAATGGCCGATCAAACGTTAAAGATTTTCGTCAAAGTAAAATAAACCATGACAGCATTGAATTAGAGCTCAATTTCGTCTGCCCATTCTTATACGTTTAGGTATGTACGATACCCTAAACGTATAAGAATGGGCAGACGAAATTGAGCTCTAATTCAATGATGTCATGGTTTATTTTACTTTGACGAAAATCTTTAACGTTTGATCGACAATTCTTACGTAATCGGGGGGCTGGTGTCCGCTTGGTAGCGCAACCAATTTGGTGGCGGCGGCTGGGTTCACCGACTGGTGGCGCAACCATTAATATGTGCACGTGCAGAGCTATTTGGCGTCTCACTCACTCCACCACCACTGCGCTACGCTCACGCCCCTCCCACATACTCCTCGTGCGTGAGCGTCATTCGCTCGACTATCCTGGTGTCTACTCTCCAGGCATAGCATGAGCACAACGAGATATCTCGCGACGAGAGAGAGAGATGTTGTCGTTGCCGGCTTCGTTTACCCTAACATGCACAAAATGCGGTAAATTACAAGAAAAAAGTAGTCGGCATGCAAGGGTTCGTAGAGAAAAATTCCACAGATAAGAAATATTACTTTTATGTCTACTTTTGACCAAACGAGACAAGTCATATGTTTATCCATGTTAGCTTCGGTAGACAAATAGAGATAACGGGCAGACATAATATTACTCTTTGTGCGCATGCTAGCCCTATTGGTGTTTACTCTGGTGTCCTAGTGAGACATTGGCCTAACACTACCTATACGTTATCACAAGGGATACATCGCTAGTTTGACTTGCGACTGTTAAAAAGCCTTAAAAAGGCTCTCTATATAAACGACTATTTAACGCCGTATATATTTTGACAGTTCATTTTATACCAAAAATATAATATCGATGATCTTGATACGTGGATAAAACTAATGGTTATAACTTATAACCTCGAGTGTTGCTTGGGAAGACAAAACGCGTGGCAGCGGCAGTAAGGCCAGGTTTACATGGGTAGAGTATTACGCCTTTATACAATTACCGTGTATTATAATTTCTAGTTGCATTAGACGCGTTACCGCGTTGTGTATGCCCAAGCCTTAACTGTTGTTATGAAAAATAATATTCACAAAACTTTGCGTTTTTAATGTGAAGACCATCGTGATTCGTGACTCTTGTACTTCACGTTTAAAACGTTTACTAGTAGTTATAATTTTTTGTATAGATTTACACTTTTTGTTTTTATGTTTGAAGAAATCTCACATTAAATTGTAAGTTTTACATGTCAAATATAATGTTAACGAATAACGGTCTTCTCATTGGAAATGCATAGTATCGATAAAGGACACTCGAGGCTCAGTAGATATTTAATATTATAAAGACGTAGTTTCGATTTACATAGAAACCACACATGACATTTTATCACAATATATATATCAAAATATATTATAAAACTACGATTGCACACAGCAATGTTTGAAAACAAAGTAATAATGCTCTGAGAGATGGTGGGAAATTTTGAAGACATGCTTGATAAAAGTAAAATAATTGGTTAAGTATAATTGCTTACCTGAGAAAGATCAACTATATCTGTAGGGTTCTAAGATTTTAAATCTAACCAACATTGATAAAATTCTAGCGTCGCAACAAAATAGAGAATTTGATTGAAGTCGTTAATTCAGTACCAATTTCACATCTGCCAATTATTATTATTATTAAAGCTTTATTTCCCACACATTACTAATTTTTTTACAATGGTTTGATTTATTTTAATGTGTGGTCCCCTGAAGGTCAAAGCCTCCTCCATCCTTTTCCATTTCTGTCTATTGGTGGCGTTACACATCCAATTTTTCCGCCAACTGCCACTTATACGATGCCAAATTTTGTACCATACATATTAGCAAGAATCATCGTGATTCAGTCATATCTCGGTTGGTTACTGAAGTTAGCCAATAATTTAGGAGATATAACTTGCACACTTTATGCAATGTACACCTAAAATACATAGCTAGTTACCATACTACTCATCGTACGTACTCAGCGTAAACTTTCATCTGTTATCAAGCACCTCATTAAAATTTTCCACTATCTCTTCTACTATAGTAATAATTAATATAATGACCTCCAAAATGCAATCCAGTCTATGCATGTGGTGTCCTAAGTTCGATTAACTTCCTAGTTAAGGCGATTCAAGTATTCTAACTTTATCCGTAATGAGGTTATTAAAATATATGAAATATTTTTTGGCATTTTCAAAAAAAAATATACTTACTTACATTGTGATGATTGGCCGGAATACAGCAGGTATCTTATGTTAACCAATTTTCATTAATTGACAATTTGTTAAAAAAGACAATCCTGTATACCGAGTTTATATTTTTTTACACTTTTACAAAAAATGACATCTCGTTTTGTTACAATTACAAATATTAAACGTATCATAGATTATGCTTTTTTATTCCTGTGATATACTTTTTAATATTAGCGTAAACTATCTATCACCAGTTTTTTTTTAAATTCCTAACAAGCAAATTATCGCAATCTACACGATCAAAATCAACCTAAGTATATATAATATAGTTTTCTCTATCATTATTATATTTTATTTATTAATTTAAAAGTGTACAATCATATTAATCTTTATGCGTACGATGTAAAAGTAGATCTATATAATATCTATAATATAAATATTATCTGATTATAAAGTAAATAATTTTTGGAATATCTGGTTTTAAGGCTAGTTGTTGGTATTAGATACCTTGGAAGCGTCGGCGCCGGCTTTGGCTGTCGGTTCCTGGATCTCCTCTATCCGCGACGTGTTTGAAGCAACTTCAGCTAATGTGGCTAGAGCTAGCATATCAACGTTGCTATTACACATATCCATGTTTTGGATCACCGTACAGGGAGCTTCCGTAGCTATTTTGATCTCTGGGCTGATTTTATGCCCTCCATTCATATCTGTGCGGGAAATCATGCTATTAATCTCCAGTCTCGTAATACTTATTTTCCTCGGTTTTCTTTTCTGACTCCCTATGACGGTTTCCCTCCAGCTTTCAGCCATTTCACGCCTCTCATCAATCATAAGTCGTGGCACGGAGTTTACAATCTGAGACGGTTCGACCGTCTTCGGCTTTATATTGACCGTCTTTTTCTTGCGCTTATTTTCACGTTTCCTCTGCTGGAACTTCTCTAAGCTAAGCGAGGGTAGGGCTCTGATTTTCGCATCTAAATCAAAGTCGGCAGCCTTGAATGTTTTGTTTGAGTTATTGTCTGGTTCGGGCGAGTCGATTTGCTCCATTTTTGTTTCGGTTTCGGTAGACGTGTCGACGTAGCTTTTGGAGTCATCAGTGACGTCAGTGACCGTTGAATCCTCGCGCGAGGAACCAGGGTCGCAGCTCCAAGAAGCGTTATACCCTTCATCCGACAACCGTTCAGGACAATCTCTCCTTTGCCTCTTATTCACTATGAGTCCTCCAACAGCCATGAACTCCTGGTATCTTTTCCCTTTACACGACCTCCCTGATTTATTCTTCTCATCGTCCGACCAGTTCCTCTGGTAACCTTCGTCGTTCGAATATCTCTTATCAACTATTTGGTCTATCACATCCTGGTTCGTGAACTGATCGCTGTAACGATACTGTTGTTCATCGAAGTCTTCTTCAAACATTTTGGTGGTTTCCGAGAGAGCGTTTTGGAGTTCGCTTATACAGTGTTCCTTAATGGGTTTCTGTTTGTCTATGAGGCTATGAGATCTGTATTCGATTGGGGTTGAGATCGCGCTGAATTTGTAAGCGGGGGGTGAGTAGTAAGGGTTCGGAGTTTGGACTTCAGTCTTGGTTGCTAGGAGGCTGCTCAGACTTCCCATTTGAGCTTCGTCGGCCAGTTTTCCTGGTGTGAACATCGACAGAGGCTTGGGATCGGGTTCGCAGTCATTTTCGATTGGTTTCTTGTTGTAGTCGTGTTTGGTGGAGTTGTTGTTTGTCTTTTCTAGTTCGGTGTCTTGGTAGTCGTTGGAGGGCTCGAGTTTGTCTGTCGGTTCCCTAGGACGCGAGGAGAGGGTGCGTAGAGGTGGTGCAGGCAACTTGTACCATTTGAAGTCTGGGTTAGCGCTGAAGAACGCGTCTTTGTACTAGAATAGAACGTTTCATTGTCAACACATGTTTTAGTACAGAGTTAATTATATAAATAGTAAGTAATAACCTCATATAGACAACTTCTCTACATAATACTGAAAAACTTTTGCTCTACAAATAAAAAAAGAACTTAATATATTTAAAAAAAAAATCTTTTTGCTGTACATTCTGCAACTCAGTGTTTTAGTAGGCAGTATCCACTATGCAGTAGCTTAGTAGTCAAGCGAAAACCGCGGCGACTGCGCGACGCGTGGAATAATGCCATTTTAGATCTGCCATTTTAAATATTTTTATTTTTAATAGTACGAAAAAATAATAAGGATTTTATACATTCGTAAATCTTCATTATTATGATAAGAGTATTTTTAAATTAACTCTTTATATGAAGTTTAAAATAAATGCAATGCTAATACATTACCTGTTTAGCAAGACCTGTATAGCAAGCTTTCTCTTCCTTTTCCAAGTTGGCCCACCACTCGCCGAGTATTTTGGTTATAGACCTGTAAGCCACAGATTATTATTTTTTAATTCTAAGGTAACATTCATTTAATTATTTACTTATCAGCTGATACCCGATAATTCGTCCTCGCGGAACTCCTTTATTTTCCGGGTTAAAAAGTAGCCTATGGCCTTCCCAGGGACTGTTGGGACACATCATATGTCCAAATTTTACCAAAATCGGTTGAAAAAATGGATCGTGAAAGCGTTACAAACAAACACACATTCGCATTTATAATATTGAGGAAGTTCGCATGTTAAAGATTCGAAATCACGATTGTAAGTAAAATGGACAAAGGAATTAGTCAAATGGGAAAAAGAGTAGTTTTTTTACTAAATTACCTACATTAATTAATTATGTCATGCTACGCAGGTCATATAAAACTGTCATTAGATACGAAAGCATTATCTGAATCTCAAAATATTTAATGGCTTTGCACTTGAGCAACCGGTTTTAGACAGCAGATAACCCAAGACAAGTTAGCCCTTGACTGCAATCTCACCTGGTGGTAAGTGATGATGCAGGGCTATCCTCTTAGGGGTGTGCCACTTATTACCCCTAATCGGTTTCTACACGGCATCGTACCGAAACGCTAAATCGCTTGGCGGCACGTCTTTGCCGGTAGGGTTGTAACTAGCCACGGCCGACGCTTCCCACCTGTTCTCCAAGTTGGGGTACTTGTCTCGCACGACGCTGTGGTGTCGCTTGCAGAATATGAGGAAGAAGTTCATGGGCTGACGCCATCCTGCTCCTGCTACACTGCCTGTGAGAGGGAGAGAGACATAACTTACCTGTTGTTAAATTTGGGGTATTATTCTCGCACGACGCTGCGGTGGCGCTTGCAGAATATGTCGAAGGCGTTCATGAGCTGACGAGTGACGCCATCCTGCTCCTACATACTACACTGACTGTGAGGGGGAGAGAGACAGAACTGTTACCTGTTCTCCAAGTTGGGGTATTTGTCTCGCACGACACTGCGGTGTCGCTTGCAGAATATGAGGAAGGCGTTCATGGGCCGACGCGCGTGGTGCGCCGGCTCCCCGTCGCCGTCCTGCTCGTGCATACTTCACTGTCTGCGAGGAAGAAAGAGAGGGTGATATAAGAAGCTTAAGAAAAGAGAAAATCGCCAAGAAAAAAAGTTTCCATGCTACGCTCAAAGAGTTCATGCTAAGAAACAGATATAATCAGCTGCAAATGTGTTTCTCCCTACCAAACTTAAGCTAACAACGGCGGTCAATCTCAACGAAGATTAGCCAAATACAACTCAAGTCTCGAAACCAATATCCTCGGTAAATACTCAATTACTTCGGTCACGTAGCCTGGAAAGACGCAAGCAGAAGAAAAGCAAAAGAAAATCTTAGGCTCAAAAGGAAGATCATTCGTTGGATGGACCCTGGTAAAAGGATCAATTTACTGTGGCATATTCTGTGCTTATCACACGGCAAAGCATCGGCTACGTGGGAAGAACATTCTTCTTCGTGTCTGGGGTATTTCTGCACTTCGACGAAGTCGTCCACTAAAGGTGAAGGGGGAAGAACATCATACATAGTGTATTAACCCTCAGTAATAAGCGTTCGAAGCGAGGAGACCTCAGAGTAAGGCCTACTATATTAACTCTATGGAGGAGACCAACGAGGTAGTTGTATGTCTGTGGGTTGTTGCTGGGGGCTTACGACTATCGCTTAAAGCCGTATTGTTTTAATATTGTTGACGTTCGTGTTTTAGAATTATAATCCTTATTTTAGGGACGTCAAGGTACGTTATATAAAACTGCCATAGTATAATACTGCTTCAAGCAACCGTAGTAACCCTGAGGTAGTAGTTAAGTTTGCATATCGACGGCCGACGTAAACAAATATTGACGCGCGCCGCGTAGCCGCTCGGCCGCTTTCCAAACCACTACGGAAGTGCTACAAGCACAGGCTACAAGTATAGTATGACTATATTATATCCTGGAAAATTTGGGTCGTCCCGATTTTGGAGATTTTTTTTAGACGTCCCGTAACTAGCTGCCCGGCCCCGCCTTGCACGGGTTATTATTATTATTTACTAGCTGATGCCCGCGACTTCGTCCGCGTGGTTGAGGTTTTTTTGATTCCCGCGGGAACTTCTTAATTTTCCGGGATAAAAAGTAGCCTATGTGCTATTCCAGACTATAATCTATCTCTGTGCCAAATTTCATCCAGATCCGTTCATCCGTTGGAGCGTGATTGAGTAACAAACATACATCCATACATACATACATCCATCCATCCAAACTTTCGCATTTATAATATTTATATGGATTTATACGGGCTGGCTTCCCTTACATACATTTTTACCTTCGATGCATTATAATTTATAACTAGGTTTTGCCCACAGCCTCGCTCACGTTAATTTCGATTTTCGTAAACATTTCAAACCCCCATTTTACCCCTTTAGGGGTTGAATTTTCGACAATCCTTTCTTAGCAGATGCCTACGTCATAAAAGCTAACAGCCTGATCCGTTCTGTGTGAGCTGTGGGTTGATAGATTAGTCAGTCAGTCATCTGTTCCTTTTATATATTTATAGATAGAAGAAGATAATATATGTATAAGTAAGTACCTACTTATGTCGTGGAAAATTTGGGACGTCCCGATTTTGGAGATTGATTTTAGACGTCCCGCAACAAGTTGCCCCGCCCCGGCTTCGCACGGGTTGGCTTACATAACATACCATTTTACCTTAGATGATTATATAATTTGTAACTAGCTCACGTTATAAAGTTGTTGACTAAGCATACCCATCTTATTCGTCACAAATAGACCTACAGTCCTAAAATGAACTTGAAACATCCTAAGCCTCTATCAATGAACCTGAAGACAATGTAAATAGCATGTCATCGACCCCTTATCACGTCTTATCACGTGATGGAACTGACACGGACTTGGCAAAGAAAATTATCATTGATAATAACTGGCACTCTGATACTGATAATGTAGTCGTCACAAATAAGGACACACTATATATTTTTTTTTAATTTAGGTACCTAACTTCAGTGCAGAAATTTTGCAGAAATAAACATCGCGTTAACAATGGATTTTCATACACTTTTTCTGCCCGCTTAGCAATGAAATGAAATTTCATATATTTTTTCCGCCCGCATATTTGGTTGGTAGCAATGACGTACTTTATTCCTCGTTTTGAAAAAGTAAGAAGTACTTTCCGAGTGAGGTGTAGTATAAAAAAAATTGTCTCATAATACTTTCTTGTACCTAGATTATATGCCGGCTATTGATCAATGACTACACGTTTTATGAGTGGCCGTTACTTTGAAAAAAAATCGATCCACGGGTTTCGGCTGTAGCTGTCCAGCAAGGAACATACAAACATACAATATACTGATGAACACATAACCCTGTGCGTTCCGCAGTCGGTTAAAAAAAATAACGATAGCGGAACGGTGGTTAGGCCAAAATATTCAAACCTCTTTAAGAAATAACTCTTATTAGGTAAGTTTCCGGCCAATATGTCACAACATGGCGGAATTCCCGTCCTATTCTCAGTTAAACGCATTATACAATAGCGTTCCGCCAACCGGTTGGCCGGCGCGGTGCGGTACGGAAGGTGCGCTGATTTTCACTTTCGAGGGCCGTCGCCCCTACAGCCTCGGCATACTTCGGCTTTCAGTCAAGGCCGAAATGTTTGAGCATACTAAACGAGTACACGACGTCCTTATTTTTTGTTAAAGGGGAAGAAATCGGGTCTTATGAGATTTTTGCCCACTGAAACCTCCTCGGTGGCCATCCTAAGCGCTTAACTTTATGTAGACGCAGTGGTGAGTACTGTGGTCTTATAAGTGGGAGGTCTCGGGTTCGATCCCTGGCATTGGCTGGTGAATTTGGGAATTTATAACCAAATCAGTATCTACCGAGTACCGACTTGGGTTGCTAAAAACATTGACTGAGAGAGAACTATAAGAAACTAAATGATGCCCGCGACTTCGTCCGCGTGGATTAAGTATTTTTAATTACCAGGGGAACTTCTTAAATTTCCAGGATAAAAAGCCTATGTGCTTCCCCGGGATACAAACTGTCCCTGTACCAAATTTCATCCAAATCGGGTGAACAGGTGGGCCGCGAAAGCGTAGCAGACAGACAGACAGACTTTCGCATTTATAATATTAGTATGGGTTAAATCAATGTGTAGATACATAAATAACTCCTATGCATTGCTGGAGCGAGTCAAATCCATTCGAAATCCATTGAAAATAGAGTCTCGTGTACTCCGGACATTATTCTTTCTGTTGCGTGTTTCCAAACTACCAAATGGTACTTAAAATTTGTTGTACCTACTGGCGGTTGTAATATGATCATGATCACCTTTGTATTGGCGGCGACCTTGCAATGCCACGGAATCGCCATTGCGCTGCAATGTCACAATATTATCGCGGATACATAAATCAACGGCGTTAGCAAATATTTGGCCCAAGGAAGCGTAATTTTACTAAAGAGCAACGGCGAAATTATTATTGACCACATTTACTAAATCTTGATTGTACACAAGTAAGGTAAAGACGAAACTAATTTGCTTATTTTTTTAAATTTTATCAAGTATTCACCTTAATTAATTGAACCTAGGTAAAAAAATAAAATATTTAGGGAATCTTTTTTGATTATTTAGTTCCCGTTTCTCAGTTTAGTGTTACCATTTTATGTATAATCTACCTAGTAGCTAGAATAAATCTGAATTAGTAGATTATTTTGTATCGTTTTAAAAATTGTAATTATTTCGTCTGATTAATGTTTGCATAAATAATAGTATTGCTCTTTTTTTAGTGTATTTTATATTATTTAAGTGAATTTTCTTGCATACATTATTTAATAATCTCTAACAGAATGGTAATAATTGAAAGAATATTATGGCAGCACTGATGCTGATTGTCTGTGGTTGTGCCGAATGTTTTACTGGTCTGTGGTTGTCATCTGTCTTTGTTTTTGTGGCTTTCTTCCGGTTGTCATTTTTAGAAGTGATATAACCACATAACCTAGAAAACTTTAAAACGAAATATCTTTTTATTCTAGGCTCATAAAAAAAATATTCTAGCTGCTGTGAGCTTCATATTCGACGCATCTAAAAACATATTTTTTTCACACGTGTACATAATTATTTTTTTCTCAATAATATTGATGTATGGAAGTTCGCCGTTGCTCTTTATGCTTTTAATTTATTTATGATTGACAAGCTGATGCCCGCGACTTCGTCCGCGTGGTTTAAGTTTTTTTTAATCCCGCAGGAACTCCTTAATTTTCGGGGATAAAAGTAGCCTATGTCACTCTCCAGCCCCCCTAGCATGGGCCGGAGATAAAAACTTTATCCCCCGATTTTATCCACTGACGAGAGATAAAATTTACTTATCCACCTTTCAGAGCACGGCAACAGGGGAGAGGAGAAGTTTATCCCCGTTTGACATTTCACGGGGACTCGGGGGACTATTTACCCACCGTTATTTAGCGTTTTTATTTATTTATTTAGGAATAAAATTTTTATCCTTTCCTCGGGGAGAAAATTGTCTCGGCCCATGCTAGGGGGGCTGGTCCTGTACTATACCCATGCCAAAAATCACGTCGATCCGTTGCTCCGTTGCAGCGTGATTGAAGGACAAACCAACAAACAAACATACTTTCGCATTTATAATATTAGTATGAAGTTAAATCAGAGTTTGAGAATATTATAATTTATAACAAGTGAATATAACTCAAAGAATTAAAAAATACGGCTGCCATAGTTAAATGATATTTTTTTGTGAATCACTGGATATTGAAATATAGTCTCATATATTTTTGGAATCTACTCATCATTTTCTTGATGATAAAAATATAGTTAATCTCATTTTGGAAAAAAAAATCATCTTTAGTCTTTGATGCGGGACCATGGTCACCCTATAATTTTTTTTAAAATTTTACTTATCCATGTCACCCGGAATAAGCTAAGGATTCTAACGACACCTCATTCATCAAAATCCGTTCAGGCGTATAGAACTTATGGTGGAATATACAAACTCACATACATACATAGATACATGAACCCTGAAAACTATATACTCCTTATTTCAGGCAGTCGAATAAAAATACTCTCAAGCATGCTTTCTTCACGCAGTTTTCCTTCATCGTTAAAAGCAAGTGATATTTGATTGATCGAAGTTCAAACCCACAGCTCCCAGTTTTACCATGGAGTCCTATAGACATTAAGTAAACTAAAACTGTATGCGACTGCCATCGATTTACCAACTAAGGATAACATTACCTACAAATTAATACTCAAAAAGCGTCCACAATCGCTTATACAAACACAGCTATAGATAATAGACAATGAGACACCAAACGGTTCACAAAAACCAACCATATAGCTTTATATTTCGGGTTCAATTTTGTAATAACAATTCGACACATACGACATTTTGTCGCCTAGTGTACTCATGCGTGACTGAGGCAAAAATTGTTCATTGTGCACAATTTGACCGTGCCGTTTTTTGCGTTTCGATGGTGCGTCTAAGGTATTGGTAAGTCAATGGCGACTGCCATTAAGGTCACGCCAAAACTTGATGTCGATGCCAAGGTTATGAGCGATTCGAGACCAACTTGTTTGCGCCGCCTGTTGCCGACCAGCCGTGCAAAAACTCACACGAGAAGGTCGTTTCGCTTTTGTTCTGTGTGTCTGTCCTGAATGTATTATGGTATTAGTTATACTTTTATAACATGGAACCAAAAGAGTAAAACAGCATATTATTATGTTAAGCCGAGGCTATTATACTATTGATGAATAAGTAATTTCTTAATGACAAAGTTGCATGGAAGAAATTGGCTTCGCATTCGCAGCCCACAAGTGCCACAAGTCAGTGTAATTCTTGTTACATTACGTATGTAGGTATTGTCAATTGTGTAATAGCTATTAGCTGTATATTGTAAAATTCTTTTTCTTAAAAAAAAAAAGAGCAACTGCTGCGTTTTTTGGGTGGCCAAGTTTTTTTTTTCTTATCTACTTGCGGTAGCGACGCTGTCAATACAACTCAATTACAACAATTCCAATTCAACTCAAACATAACTCCAACTCCAAAACTCCAAATTCCAACTCAATTACAATTGTCGCTGTCAAGCTGTTGACGGGTCAATAGTTGTTGTTTACTTATTACGTGTCTGCTTATTATTCAGCAAATATCTGTACAATTTACAATATAGTTACATAAAGTTTTACATAATTACACACAATATATTTTAACTAAACTCTCATTAAACCACATCAGTTCCCGAAAACGTCCTTTGCTTTCGCCTGGTCGGTGTCTGCTTGCCCTCTGGCAAAGGCCTCCTCTAACCCTTTCCAAACATGTCTATCCCTTGCCTTCCTTGTCCAAGTTTTGCCAGCTATCTTGACTATTTCATCTTCCCATCTGGTTCTTTGTCGTCCTTTTTTACGCTTTCCTATTCTAGGTTGCCACAATGTAACCAGTTTACTCCACTTATCTTTTCCCCTTATCATATGGCCTGCCCATTTCCACTTTAAAGTTCTTATTTTCAGTGTTGCGTCCTCAACTTTTGTTATATGTCGAATATATTGTATTGTTTTCCTGTCATTGAGCTTGATTGCAGACATGCTTCTTTCAATTGATCGCTGACAGACTTGGAGTCTATGCAGGTGGTGCTTTGTCAATGCCAGGTTTGGCATCCGTATGTGAGAATTGGTAGTATACAGGTATCAAAGAGTTTCTTTTTTACAGACATGGATATAGTTCTGTCTTTCATAATATTTTTGAAGGACCAATAGCGATTCCAAGCACTAGCTACTCTTTTGTCAATTTCTTTTGACATTTGTTGATCAGTTGCAATAACTTGACCAAGGTATGGGTAGCTATCTACATAGTCAATAGTTTTATTATCTAGTTTTATTTCCTCTTTTATCCCATTTGTCATAACTTTTGTCTTTTCCAGATTCATGCTCAAACCAACTTCTTTGCTTCTAAATGCTAACTCATTCAGCATTAGTTCTAGCTCCTGCGCGTTTTTGGCAAACAATATTATGTCATCTGCGAATCTGAGGTGATTCAAAGATGTTCCATCAATCAAAAACCCAAAGTCATCCCAATTAATTTTTCTAAATACTTGTTCCAATACGGCTGAAAATAGTTTAGGCGAAAGAGGGTCTCCTTGCCGTACTCCCCTTTCTATTCTTATGAATGATCCCTTTTTTTCTAATTGTATCACCGCTTTACTTTGAGAATAAATATTCTTTATAAGTCTTATGTATTTATTATGTATGCCTTGTCCTCGTAGCGCTTCCCATATTTTTGTTTGTATCAAAGAAGTTTGTAGAATTCAGCAAATATCTGTACAAGTAGTTATAATTAGTTATTAATAGTCAATAGTTGTTGTTGTTGTCTGCTTATTATTCAGCAAATATCTGTACAAGTAGTTATAATTAGTTATTAATAGTCAATAGTTGTTGTTGTTGTCTGCTTATTATTCAGCAAATATCTGTACAAGTAGTTATAATTAGTTATTAATAGTCAATAGTTGTTGTTGTTGTCTGCTTATTATTCAGCAAATATCTGTACAAGTAGTTATAATTAGTTATTAATAGTCAATAGTTGTTGTTGTTGTCTGCTTATTATTCAGCAAATATCTGTACAAGTAGTTATAGATAGTTATTAATAGTCAATAGTTGTTGTTGTTGTCTGCTTATTATTCAGCAAATATCTGTACAAGTAGTTATAATTAGTTATTAATAGTCAATAGTTGTTGTTGTTGTCTGCTTATTATTCAGCAAATATCTGTACAAGTAGTTATAATTAGTTATTAATAGTCAATAGTTGTTGTTGTTGTCTGCTTATTATTCAGCAAATATCTGTACAAGTAGTTATAATTAGTTATTAATAGTCAATAGTTGTTGTTGTTGTCTGCTTATTATTCAGCAAATATCTGTACAAGTAGTTATAATTAGTTATTAATATTCAATAGTTGTTGTTGTTGTCTGCTTATTATTCAGCAAATATCTGTACAAGTAGTTATAATTAGTTATTAATAGTCAATAGTTGTTGTTGTTGTCTGCTTATTATTCAGCAAATATCTGTACAAGTAGTTATAATAAATAATTAAAGTGTAATAAATACCTATAAGTATAATAAATACCTATACTGGGTGACTTTTATTTGTCGTCTCGAAGAAAAAAAAAACTAGGTAAGTAGGTACATAAGTGTGTTAATGTCCTATGTCCCCCCCAGTGGGGCAGAGGGCGTCTACAGTGTTGCGCCATCCCGAGCGGTTAGAAGTTACACCCTTGACCTCATCCCACGTCATCCCTATCCTCGCGACCTCCGCCAGAACCGTACGTCGCGTCGCCAAGTTTGTTTGTGTCGACCACGCTTTCTTTTCCCCTGAGGATTCCAGTCGAGAGCCTGCCTCGCGATATTGCCTGGCTCTCTACCTAGAGTGTGGCCAATCCAGTTCCATTCAAAATTCAAAATTTAAAAGTTTTTTGTTCAAATAGACTTTTTACAAGTGCTTATGAATAGTCGAATGAATCTACCACTGGTTCGGAATGCCATTCCTACCGAGAAGATCCAGCAAGAAACTCGGCGGTTGCTCTTTTGAAAAAAAAATATTTACAATTTCATTAATTTGTAATTACATAAGTAACCGCTGTCCTTTGCATTGCTGGACCGATTAAAATCCATGCTCCTTTGTCATTTACGTAATCTTCAACAGTATAATAAGCTTTTTTCAGAAGCATACTTTTAATGGACTTTTTAAACTTGTGTAAAGGCAAGTTTAATATAGGTTGTGGAATTGCGTCGTTTAATCTATTCGTCTATTGGAGCTACCTTGCATCTAGGGCATGCTCCCGGGAAATATCAGTATCAAAAGTATCGGGACTTCCCGAGACTTTTGAATATATTCAGTCCCGGTTCTCCACGAGAGAGGTCCGGTACTTTCGATACTTTCGAGACTATTCGAAAATCTTGAGTACCTAAATTAAAATATTCGCATTGCATTAACTTTTTGTAATTTAATACGCACCGAAACGTTTGTTTATGTTGAAATTGGTCAAATCACTTGTTTTGTTTGAATATATTGGTCTAGTCTCTCGTTACTTGTTATTGAACTGTGAAGTGACTGGATATCACGTCATTAAGAGCACAAGCGGCGACTTTGAGCGACGGATTCGAAAAATCATTATAAGATCGGTAAGTTCATAATTTTAAATGACCAATACTTTTTATCAAATATCAAATAAATATTATAAATGCGAAAGTTTGGATGGATGTATGGATGTATGGATGTATGGATGGATGTTTGTTACTCAATCACGCCCCAACGGCTGAACGGATCTGGATGAAATTTGGCACAGAGATAGATTATAGTCTGGAATAACACATAGGCTACTTTTTATCCCGGAAAATTAAGGAGTTCCCGCGGGAAACGAAAAACCTCGATCCACGCGGACGAAGTCGCGGGCATCAGCTAGTTATACATCAAATAAATATTATAAATGCGAAAGTTTGGATGGATGGATGTATGTATGGATGTATGTTTGTTACTCAATCACGCTCCAACGGATGAACGGATCTGGATGAAATTTGGCACAGAGATAGATTATAGTCTGGAATAGCACATAGGCTACTTTTTATCCCGGAAAATTAAAGAGTTCCCGCGGGAACCGAAAAACCTCAATCCACGCGGACGAAGTCGCGGGCATCAGCTAGTACCATATACTTTGAAAAGCAATATTTAAGTGAACCCTTATTACAATAAGAAATAGTTATTGAAAGAGAAAAACTAAATACCCTATTTGCATTATAGACCAGGGTAGAAGCCTTTAAAAATAATAAAAAGTGAAAAAAAATAATAGTAGGATGAAACCCATTAGAAAAGGAGGGGAATATTATAAAAATGAAAGGAAAAATAATTTACGGGCGATCTGAGGTCGGGAAGGGGATGGGGGGGGGGGGGGGGGTTTAAGGGTAAAAAATGGTTTTTCTCGATTTCCGGCAAAACTAAAAGTCCTATCGAAAAAAGTCAAATGGCAAAGTTGTAGGTAATAAAAAGATCTAAAACTTTTGTATTCACACTTTTTTCACATAACCTCAAAATTTATGTGAAAAATTCAAAAAACCAAGTTTTTGATTTTTTATTTTTATCTTTTACAAATAATTTTTTTTTTTTAACGAAATTTGGTGAAAACTTACCTTTTTATGTCCCAAATACGCTGCAATTTATTTGAGTAAAAATATTTATTTTTTCACCTTATTTTGAATTAATATCGAAAAAGCACCCTAATTTTCAATCGAAAATTCACCCGTCAAAATATCAGCTTTTTTCAAAAAGTTGGTTTGTTTTCTGTTCGTTGAAATCTCTACTTTCCGATGGTGAAAAAAAATATATATGTTACTATAGTAAATCTTCTCAGAAAATGCAAAAATCGAAAATCGAAAACTCGAATTCGAAATTTTTTTTTTAATTATTATAAATCATTTTGAGCTATTTATTAAAATTTACACTTTAATTACTCGAAAAACGTTAGATTACATAAATATTAATTTCCTTTCATTTTTATAATATTCCCCTCCTTTTCTAATGGGTTTCATCCTACTATTATTTTTTTTGGTTTTAAAAATTATCGACCCTGGTCTATTATAGTTACTTTCTTAATTAAATTCTCCTTTTTAATAGCGACAGGATATTAAGCACATCATATTAATAAATAACTTTTGCAGGAAAATTAAAAATCCTTCCGCTATGAGTTTACAAGATTTTACAAGTAAATCCGGCGCTATTTCGTCTGTTTGGCATTACTTCCTGCGAGGTCAAAATGAAGCAAAATGCAAGCTCTGTCAATAAATATTAAAAAGTGCTAGCTATGTTTTTTTTTGGTACGCTAGTATTGTTATTAATAAGAGAAGATTCTGAATGTTGTTTGGCTTGAAATTTTCATAATTTACACAAAAAGAATGATGGAAGGAAACTGGCAGACTAGTGAAGCTAAATTTTAAATATTATTAGAGGTTATATAATAAGCACGAGAATGAAGGCTTACTTTCGATTTAGATTATTAATAATTTGTTGACTTTTTGTTTAAAGGCTAAACTTTGACTTTTGATTTTTCTTTGAGGTTCATAATATTTTATTAAGTAGTTTTAATGCCTACCTACTTATAGTGATTTATTTATGTTAGAAATTAAAAACTAGTTTTGAGTAGTAAGGTTTTTATTTCACATTTTATGCCCTTTCCTATTCCTGTTACCGTAATTTTATATGGCAGTATCGAAAGTATCGAAAGTCTCGGGAATTCCCGGTTCCGTGCCAGTATCGGACAAAAAATTCCCGGTTCTTGGAATGGTATCGATACTGCAAGCCCTACTTGCATCGTAGTAAGAGATCGATGTTACTGATCTTCTCAGGCCAGTGGACACCTATAGAATGTGACGAAGGCATCGTTTGACAAAAACTTGGATTTGGTGTGAGATGGCTTTCGTGACCTTCCATGCCTCGCACCCATATGTCAAAACGGACTTCACGTTGCTTCGAAAAATTTTTAGTTTCCGATTTCTTGTAAGTTTCCGTGATTGTCATATAGAGCGGAGCCCTGCAAAGGCTGCCTTAGCATTGGTGATACGCGAATCGATGTCCTCTTCGATACCTACCCCCTGTCTCTTACTGATTCTTCAACTCGTGTAAAGTCACAATACTAAAATGCAGGGCTTTACGGAAAGACATAAGTAATATTATCTAAAATATACGATTTCGTATGTACTCAGAAATGAATACGAAGTCGCGGTTTGATTAAAAATAAACAGTTAATTTTGAACCTTAAAAGCTTTCGGTTGTTTTTGTTATCAATAGAGGAAACTGGTTGGGCGGTTATCGAATAATGTATATTTTCCTACCTACATACATGGTCTGCATATAACTGATTGAATAGAAATAGGCAAATATGAAATAATATCACAAATAACAAGGATACATAAGTTCCTTGTTATTTGTGATATTATTGTCGCTATCTTATAGGACTTAAGTAGTTCCGTGTTGGTAAGTGATGATGCAGTCTAAGATGGTAGCGGGCTAACCTGTTAGGGGTATGGAAGTTATCCAAGATACCTCTAATATAGATAGATACCTGTTTCTATATGGCATCGTGGCGGAACGCCAAATCGCATGGCGGCACATCTTTGCCGGTAGTGTGGCACCTAAGTGTAACGTTGTTAGGTATCTGAAAGAGATGGTAGGTACGTGTAATACATTAGCGTATTTGTTTTTACATATACTATACACTGCTCTGCTGCAAATCGCAATTAGCTCGCATTAGCGACACTGAGTATGATCCTACTAGTTATAATTAGACCACCCATTCAATGACAGAAAACCAGTTTTTCGATGTTTTGTATACAATGATTGGTGTTTGAAGGTCGCCATAAGTAGATTACGAGTTGATTTTAAAAGACAAAGGCTGTGCTAAGATGTGTAAAACTATATAAACAGGAACATCGTGTACCTACCTATTATAGATTTATTTAAGTTAACACAACAAGAGATAGATAAGCTAAGCTATTAAAATAAGATGAAGATACTAAGTACTATGCCAGGCAGATCTTCAGAATAAATAGAATTTTATTGGTAAATAAAGGAGAGATCAGATAAGCTATAAAAATAAGACTTAAGTCACTATGCCAAGGAGATCTTGAGAATCCAGAGAATTTTATTGGTAAAGGAGAGATCAGCTAAGCTATATTCAAAAGAAGACTATTAAGTTACTATGCCAGGGAGATCTTCAGAATGCAGAGAATTTTATAGGTAAAAAGGAGAGCCCAGATAAGCTATTAAAAATAATTATGTCACTATGCCAGGGAGATGTTGAGAACTCAGAAGATTTTATTGGGAAAGGAGAGATCAGCTAAGCTGTTAAAAAGAAGACTATTAAGTCACTATGCCAGGGAAATCTTGAGAATTCAGAAGATTTTATTGGTACTTAAAGGAGAGATCAGCTAAGCTATTAAAAAGAAGACTATTAAGTCACTATGCCAGGGAGATCTTGAGAATTCAGAAGATTGTATTGGTACTTAAAGGAGAGATCAGCTAAGCTATTAAATTAAGATAATTTGTTATTTTAGGCGTTTTTTTCAGAGAGATCTTCAGAATACAGAGTTTATTGGTAACCACCGGGTTCGTTTCCCGGCAGAGCAACGTATTTGTTTATTTTTTTAAATATTACTAGGTTTATTATTTTTTCTGGTTTATTGAATGGGTATTATCACCGTACCTATTCAGGGGGTAGGAGGCTTTAGGCGTGGCTTGTTACGAGTTTACAACCCTATTACGATTCTGTGCAACCGGCCCAGATGTAGTAACAAGCTGTATGATGAAGCGTAAGCGATATGGGACACGTATTGGAATATGGATAGGTATAATAAAAGCTGCCCTGCCACTCCTAGGTTTTCCGTTGCCCGCTTCAATCGTCATAGGTCGCCATCTACACTCAAATTATCAAATTACCAATTTTATCTCAACATGAGTATCAGAAAATATGTCCTTGGTAAGTATATTAGTAGGTACTTAGTTTATTAGTGTTTTTAATGAATTTTTTATTTGAGTTTTTAAATCTAATGTCTAGTTTGTTAGTTATCCTGGGGAGACGAATTGGGCAACTGTACTGTAAAACCAGGCGTGTTTCATAAAATAAAAAATAATAGTCGATTGTTACACAAGGGACGTAAGTAAGCTATTACAGAACAAGATGCAATTTGGCGCCAGTGCGAGCGCAGCTCGCATAGGGCGCTAATGGATCGCGTGCACCCGAGATATTTAGTCACACGAGCGAGCGCAGCGAGCGAGGGTGAATATAGTTCGAGGGTGTAATAGCTACTTGCAACCGAGGTAAGCATTCTACTTTATATCATTCTTGCGAGGTAAATAAAACATTGGTAATGCAAAATGAAATTTTAATTAGAATAATTAGCAAATTTAGAGAAAAAATAGAAAAAATAACTTAAATCACTTTACGAACAAACTTCACAAACTTTCAGATCAAATGAAATGCCGCCATTTCCATTTTTTTTTCGTAAATAGTTTTCCATTTTTTTTTACGGCTCTGAGTTCCTAGGAGTTTTGCATAGTTTGAAATGTATGGAAATTGTCGGGAGCGAATGGTATATGCTCCCGAGACAATAGGAAGATCTTCCTCCGAGCCGGTGTCATGCTCGGGGCTGCCAGCTGGGCCGACTGTTGTAGGTTGAAAGTTCTATATATAGTACAATTCTGAAATAACTTCGTAATCGTGATTCAGGCGGTGGCACGTGATTGGCTAACGTGGCCGCGTCATGTTACGTCATCCATGTAGGTATGTGTGTGCCCCTACATTACTCCCCCTCTTTCTGAAAGTCGTTGAGCATCCATTGAAGCGGCGTCTGAGCATCCAGTGTAGCGGCGCCCGTGTAACATTCATGCGTAGCATCCAGAGTAGGTGGCGTTGTGGCAGGCTCGTACTATTCTGATGCTGTATGTCACCCCATTATTATTGCTGCGTTACTTGCTGACCCGCTGTGTTCGTCTGATGCTGTGCTGTCGACCCGTCTGTGTCTGATGCAGTGCTGACGACTTATAAATGTTTACTTTTGTTCTTGACTTTTGATTTTTGACTGTTGACTCCATGATTTTCTTTGGTGTTACTTGTCGGGGTCACCAATGTCGGGAGCGAATGGTATATGCTCCCGAGACAATAGGAAGATCTTCCTCCGAGCCGGTGTCATGCTCGGGGCTGCCAGCTGGGCCGACTGTTGTAGGTTGAAAGTTCTATATATAGTACAATTCTGAAATAACTTCGTAATCGTGATTCAGGCGGTGGCACGTGATTGGCTAACGTGGCCGCGTCATGTTACGTCATCCATGTAGGTATGTGTGTGCCCCTACAGAAATTAAATGCCGCCATGTTCAGCGTTTTTTTTTCAGTAAAAAGTTTTCTTACCATTTTATAAGAAAAGAGATTGTCTATCAAAAAAAGCTTGAACTGTAATGTGAACATTACAATTCAAGCATAGTGCGACGTAATGTTGCCTTGAATTGCAAACACCAACTTACAAGGAGACTTTCCACCATAGTAATCCCTAGTTACTGAGCAAGTATGCTAAAAAGTATATTATAGTCAAGCTATAGTCACTCTAATCTCCAGTGGTTCATGTGACTGTTTCAGCGATATATTACTTACTACCTACATAATAACATCACGATGACGCGCAGTAGGGTAATCCCCGTTAACTGTAGCACTCTGATTGGTATAATTTAGCCTCCTGATTGGCCTTTTGTTGCGTACATACTACTAGCTATTGAATTACGTCCATGGCTATTGAGGAAAGGTACAAACTGTATTGGCGTCATGACATTTGACCGTGACCCGTTGTCCTAGGTGAGCGACGAAAGAGCCGCGACGCGATACGACTCCATAGAAAATTACAAACTTATTATTATTATTTTTTTATCCACTACAAGTTAGCCCTTGACTGCGATCTCACGTGATGGTAAGTGATGATGCAGTGTAAGATGGCAGCGGGCTAACCTGTTAGGGGCATGGCAGTTATATTAAACCCATACCCCTATTCGGTTTCTACACGGCATCGTACCGGAACGCTAAATCGCTTGGCGGCACGTCTTTGCCGGTAGGGTGGTAACTAGCCATGGCCGAAGCCTCCCACCAGGCCAGACCAGGGAAAGTTCAGAAATTATTAAAACAAACCCTGCCGGGGATCGAACCCGGGACCTCCGCACGTTAAGGCAACAGCGCTCAACACTGCGCCACGGAGGTCGTCAAAAAACGTAGGTTTCATTGGATCCAAAAATTAAAGGTTTTCTTGGGGTGAACTGGATGTCAGCTTTAGTGTGTAAGTGTATTAATTATATTAACTAACATAGAATAAGTCTTACTAACACATTATTGTTTTTTATTTATTTAATTAGGTATAAGTAATACTAACATAGGTTAAGTCTTTTACTAACTAATGGACCTCTGTAGTCATGAAAATAAAAACATTCATTCATTCATAATGCGGTGGAGGTTTCTTCTGCATACGAGTACCTACGACTCGCTCGACAGAAGTAGCACTTATTTTAATCTATTTTATTTGAAGTATTTACTATTTAGTATTTACGTATAGGTAGTAGGTACTTTGCCTATCAGATACATGCGGTAAAATGTTGGCTACAATGTAAAGATCGCAATCACCTCTGATTGGCGAGAGGTTAAACTATCGTGAGTGATAGGTATCACAGACATAATAATAGAAGGATAGGTATACATTCTATAAATATATCACCGGTAGTACGAGCTTGTTTCGAAATTCGAATCCGTCCGGGGCCCTTATTCATGGGCCTGTTCAAAATTAACTAGTGGTTCGCCCCGAACTGAGACCTCGCGGTATCCATAAACTTTTACAGAGCGCCATCTATTGGCATAATTGTGAAGTTCTGTTAAAAATACTGAAGCTCATTAAAAAATAAATAATTTCGTTTCCTTATAATATTTATCTAATTTTAGTATTTGTTGTTCAAGTAGGTACAGGATATAATTCAAATAATTGATCAAGTTTCAGGCTTAGCCTTTTAGAAAATTGAGAGTTCTGAGGTCAACTTTGGACGTTAGAAAATCTCCACATTGAAAGCCCCCTATTTCGTCAATTTTAGGGGAAAAATTAAACAAAAAAAAATTTTGGACTCTATTCCTAATTATCTTTAAATGATATACCGCAAGTCGCAACCCTATGTAACGCTATAAAAATGGAAGTCGGTTAAATATTTTACTTCGCATTCGCTTCTATGAGAGCCCCCCTGAAATAAAGATTTTTATTATAACTTTTTATTGTTGCAGATTCAAGAGGAGAAAAAAAATCATTTGAAGCGTTCATTCGTCATTCGTTGCGCCAGGATACTTATTGGTAACAAAGCGCTGGTCAGTTCGAAGCTGCAAAGCTTGGAACATCAGCGCAAAGTTGCCTGTCGGTCGGTATTCTACAGGGTATATTTCGGAGAGTGTGGCCAAGAACTATTCGATCTGGTTCCTCCGTCACCTTTTTATTATCGAACCGCAAGGCATCGGCAAGGTCTGCACCCTTACGCAGTCGAAATTCCGCGGGCTCGTACGAAGCGATTTGCTTCCTCGTTTCTAATTCGAACCGCTAGGATATGGAATGCCCTTCCGGCTTGCGATATCCCCTCCTCTTTTAATATAATATATGTACCTTCAAATCAAGAGTGAATAGGCTTCTTATAGGCAAGCGCGCTCCACCTTAGGCTGCATCACCGCTTGCAAGCAAGTCTGATTGCAGCCAAGCGCTAGCCTATACATAAAAAAAAAAGCCATCGCTCATTTCTGAGCAGGAGTCTCCTATCAGAATAAGAAGGGTCCACCACGCTGTAGCCTGTAAGTGCGGATCGGCAGACTTCGGCTTTGAGAACATTATAAAGGTATCTCGGGTCCCTCACGAGTCACGATGTTTTCTTTCACCGTAAAAGTAGTGGAAATTTCTTAAAACGTGCATAACTTAGAAAAGTTAGAACTTAGAGGTTACTTAGGGCAACGAAAGAAGGGCAAGAAGCCGGGCGTCTAACCTAAAACTACTAGGTTTCACCGCTTAGAGTAATACAATCATCGATGTAATTTGTCATTCGATGAATACTATAAAGCTATCTTTAGGGTTCCTTACCTCGAGAGGATAAAAAGGAACCCTTATAATAGGATCACTTCGTTGTCCGTCTGTCTGTCTGTCTGACTGTCAACACCGTTTTTCTCGGGAACGCGTGGAGGTATTAAGTTGAAATTTTAATCAAATTCTATCCGTTATGAATATAATTAGGTACTTCCCATCTAACAGGCTACCGATTTGATCGAGAACTGCCCGGAGATAGGAAGTTGGCGGTATTTCACCCCCGTGCCTCGGAGAGCACGTTAAGCCGTCGGTCCCGGTTATTATCACTAGCATGATAATAGTCGTTAAAGCCTGCCAAACCGCATTGGAGCAGGTTGGTTGGTCTATCACTAAGCTCTTATTCCCTATCTCTTAAGAGAGTGGAGGCCTGTGCCCAGCATTGGGACGTTAAGTAATGGGCTGTAGTGGAGCCGAGGAAGTGGTGATCTACCGATCAGCAGGGCTGCAGTAAATGCAGCCAATGATTGATGCAGCTTTACCGTAGACCTGCAGATCGGTAGACCGGTAAATGGTAATTATATTCTTAACGGATGGCATAGGTAATTAATAATTATGTAAATAGTCCCATATCCCGATCGCGTTAAATTGGCCGCCATTTTTACCACGTGACCAATAAAAATGCGTCCGCCATCATGGATACAGATTATAAATAGTTGCAAAACAAACATGGAACTATAAAAATAGCTTTATCAACTTTATCTCATTGTTTTGTTAATGAAACGAGTTCTTTTTAATTATCAATCAATGCTTGCCTAACAAAACAAAATAGGTAGGTACTTAAGTAGGTACCTACTTATAGTAACTATTTACCTAGGGTAAACCAACACGTACGTAGACGTGACGTCACTTGCCTATTTAAAAAATTAAAATATTATAGACCGTAGGTTAAGTAGTAAGTAGGTAGGTACTTAGGTAGATAGAAAATCTACATAAGTAGTAAGTACTAACTAAGAGAGTAAAAAAATTGGTGCAGGTTTAGGTAGGTAGGAACATACCTAGGTACTTAGACAAAGATAATAATGTTTACTTACAAAAAATTCGCTGCTTGCATTTGCTAGTCTAGCTCTAGAAGGTACCTAGGTGTTAGGAAGGTAGGTAGGTACCTAATGGTTAGACTTGTTAAACAATTAGATCTATGAATGGTTATAATTCATATTATCACAGTTTTAATTATTATTGATATTCGAAAAAGGCGACTAAAATGCGTTTCTAAGTAGGTAATTAAGTATAGTACTTATCTAGTAGGCACCTAATGCACCTAGTTAGTTAGTTAACGCCCACGAAGATGATGCTATGCTAATGATGCTACTATACAAAATTGATAGGTATTTATAAAAGCACTTATTCATGAATTCATGACGCTCAGAGCTACGAAAACAGAAAAAAAAACAAGTCCGTAATTAAATTTGGTAGACTATGCAACTGATTTGTAAACGGGAGCATTTGGCAAGGTATAACAACCAAAACCAGCGACGTTCCACTTTTAAAATAATAATTAAGCGTCGATTATACACGTACACTGTTATTTGCACCAATTACAAACGTTTGGGAACATAATATTGAATGTTTAATACAAAACAACACTTTCTAGCGTCGAGAGCGTTCCATTTTTAGTATAGTGCGTGATGTTTTGTTGCCAGGCGGCGCATGTAGGCGAATTCCTGACTGATAACCATGTTCGAGACCCACGATTAGTATAGAAACCATTATAGAAAGCGATGGTACAACGCTAATCACTCAATTTGCTTAGCGACTATGTGATTTTTGCTGCATAATTTTCAAGGGCATAATGGGCTGCCAATTTATCACCCAGTATGGAGCTTCCTCCCGACTTCGTACAGGGTTTCCCCACGAATCATGAATGAAACCAACGTCGGCCGGACACTAATCTATCCATAATAAGTCCTCAAACCAATAAATTAATAGAGTAATAAAAGAAAATACTCACGGACTCACAGCGATACGTGTATCATGCACATGACGTCATTTGACGCACCACAAACCCGAATTTTTGAGCGAACAGTATAGCAAACGATTCGAAAACAACAGGAATCACCTATGCACTATACTTGAATTGATACAAAACTATCGTTAAGTCATTACTTACATGATTTAGGACATTTTAAAATACATTTGTTGTATGTTGACTTCAGTTTTGACAAGATGGTCGCGCACCGACTGTTTTGCTTTGGTTGTCAGCTGATACGAAGAATGTTCCACTTCAAGTGCAACTGACCTAGTACTTCTGTTCTTTTTCACCGCGTTCGATCAATGCAGACGTGGAAGCGAGATGGCATTTCTGAATTAATTAATTGAAGAATTGAAACATGACTGGAAACACGAAATGTCATTTTCTTGATGCAATAATAATACGAATGGAAAATACATAAACAGACAAACTTTGTCGAATGTTATGAATTGGAAACCATGGCAGTGTTAAAGAAGATAACATTCTATTTCACAATAACGCGTAATCATTATCTTGGGGATAGTTTTAATATGTATATTTGGGCGTGACAAATTGTTTTTTTTTTAGACATTTATATAGCTTGCTCCGCCATCTTGCGGAAAACTCGGGAAATATGTGAACGCTTGGGCTTGGGTTTGTAGCAAAGTAAATAGAAGCGATTTCCGTGATGAGGTAGGTGTTTAATTTACATACTTTGGCATTGTTTCGTATTATTGTATCATCAATTCATTAATAATATTATTATGTTAGGTTGAAGACTCATTGCATAATTATTATGCAATGGATTATAATAATTTATACTTGTTTTTTTATTAATTTCCACGGTGCTGTTGATTAGATTTATCCCTAGATGGCGCAACTAGTCTAAAAATATTCAGGGGAAAGTTTTCATTTTCACAATAATTCATTTTTTAAGCTCTCATTCACGTGGACGCTTTTCAGACGCACGTGGAAAAACCGCTTACTGTTTTAAGCTCCAGCGGAGGGTGAATTGCTCATACAAACGTAATACCAAAATAATTAGTAATTCGAGCATATTTCTTCCATATTATGCGATTATTAAGATTGAACTTGTATTTATCTAGGTCCCTGGATAATTATTTTCCCAAAATACTTTCCCAAAATTAAATGTAAGCACTGTAAGAATCGATCCAGAAGTAGGTATTAATAAAACACTTTTAATATATTTTACTCTTACTTTAGAGATTTATCGATTTAATGTAATGAGAGATTAATTAATGTAATTGTAAATTATAAAAACTTGGTTAAACCATTACGACAATAATAAATTAATCAAGAATCAAAATAACGATCTAAACACCAGAGGTATTCAATAAACGCTGAGTCTGCCGGTAGGCCGGTAGGAGACTCCTGTCAATGTCAAAATATTCCAATATGGCGTTAGGAACGAACCACAGAGTTATAAAGGTCTGTGGAACGAACTAACTGAGGGTCATACATCGAATGAGTAAAATACTGTGGTAAAATATCAGTTCAATAAAACCTACATCCATAGAGGTATAATATATTACCTCTATGCCTACATCAATAAATAAATTAACAATCTTATAACTTTTCTAAAAATTCAATTCAATTTTAAACGCAAAGCTGACAGTTCGGCCTTCCTGGAAACAACATGTCCTCGTGTATAAATAATTTATCACGGGCGTTTATGCCCCAAAATGTTCAGGCGTTCTTGCCTGGAGCGTTCTTGCTCAAAATTTCTTCGGTAATAATTATATTATGTAAAACACTCATCAAGCTGCTGAACTTCCAGTCACGAACTATTCTCAAGAAATTGTAAATGGTTAAGACTAACCTCATTCGATGTACTTTTTCATAATCTGAACACTAATATGTCTGTGAATCTGAATCACTTTATGATCCTTCAACAAAAATTTTGGCGAAACTCGGTGGCGTCTAACATCGAAAATAAATTTGACACAGCCAGTGTTGACATGGCAACCGTTGAACAACGAAGGTGCCGTCAACCAACGAGCTAATACAAAATATTATAGCCGTCAACATCGTTGTTCAATCAATAAATAAATATGACAATTCGTTACTATAATAACAATATAAATTGTGTTACACGTAATAATTATTAGATATCCGCTAACATGATTCGGCTATCCGTTATTAGATGTGACCTCACATCCATGTAACTTTTTACATTATTTTTCATAAACACAACAATAGGTACGTGAGGACAATTACAACAACGTAGGACACCTTTGTCCCGTAAATATAAGCTTAAATAGTTACATTTTTATGACACCTCTGTATGTAAACAATAATAAGGAACACCTTTGTCCCGAGGTATAAATAAAACTATTAGTTTTATTCACTTCTGTGCTTTTGTGACACCTTTGTCATCTAAGCTAGGACACCTTGGTCCAACAGAAATAAATAAAACCAACAATTCAGGACACGTTTGTCTAACAGAAACAAATAAAACCACTGGCTTTATCTACCTCTGTGCCTTTGTGACACCTTTGTCATCTAAGCAAGGACACCTTTGTCCAACAGAGATAAACAAAACCGATAATCCAGGACACCTTTGTCCAACGTAAACAAATAAAACTATTAGTTCCATTCATTTCTGAGCTCTTGACACCTTTGTCATCTAAGCAAGGACACCTTTGTCCAACAGAAACAAATAAAACCAATAATTCAGGACACCTTTGTCCAACAGAAATAAATAAAATTATTAGCTCTATCAACCTCTGTACCTTCGAGACACTTTTGTCATCTAAGCAAGGACACCTTTGCCCAACAGAGACAAACAAAACCAATAACTCCTTTGTGACACCTTTGTCATCTAATATTAGTTTTATTCATTTCTGTGCCTTTGTGACACATTTGTCATCCAAGCAAGGACACCTTTATCCAACAGAAATAAATAAAACCAATTTCAGGACACCTTTGCCTAATAGAAATAAATAAAATTAATAACGCCTTTGTCCTGAAACATAGGGGAAAAAAACACAGTCTTCACATGACACCTTTGTCATGTTAAGATAAATTAGGTTCATAATATATAACTTAGTCCGATTCCTCCTCACTCAGTATGTCATGATAGGATCGTGAAGAATTTAACCATGTCTTATGTATAATTATGCTGAACGTTTTAAAATTTTAACAGAAACACAGCACGATTTTAGGAAAAATAGGTCAACTACAATTGCTATATTTCAGTTAACAAATGACAAGTTAATATTGAGAAAACAAAGTCTATTGCGTTTAAAACCACACAGGCAAGAGAAATACCTATAAAAATTCAATAATGCTTTGATTGAGGAAGTCAACACGATTAAATTCTTAGATATTACATTAGACTCCCACCGCAATTGTAAAGTTGGAAACACCACAATAATGACCTAGGTAATAGATTAGTAAAAAAAAATGATCTTTGCATTAAAAAGACTTATAGGCAAGTATCGAGAAAAGTAGCAGTGCTGCATGCATATGCATATTATGGATATGACGTGTCGTCTGTATTCAGTTACGGTATAGTTATCTGGAGAAACTCAGTAACTGCAGATAGAATATCTAAAGTCCAAAAGAAATGCATACGTGTTTTAAGGCACATTTCCTGAATAGTAATCTGTTGTGAGACAATGTTCAAAGCACTTAAGACATTTACTTAAACTGTATCTACATTAAGGAGATTTGCATCTTTGTTAAATAAAAACACCCAAAATATTTTGAGACTCAGGCTCTACAAAGAGCTACAAGCACAGATCACAGAATCTGTGATCTGCGGCTGCAAGGCATAAAGACAGGTTCCTTGTACTTAGAATAAAGCTAGTTTTGTATTTAAAAAAAAAAAAATTTTTTGTTTTAAAATATAATTATATTTAAACAACAATTATATATTTATAATTAATATTAATTATATATTTATTTATTATATATTTATTTTTTTTTTTTATTTTATAGCTGACAAAAATTGACGTACATTTTAATTGTAATAATAATTATTATTTATTATGTAAATGGTGTAAACTAGTGCCTATTATAGCTAGTTATTAACATGCATAGACTTAAAATACGGAATATATACTTAGATTATTATATTATATTGATTTAATATATTTATTTATTTTTCATTGTTAACTAATATTTTAAAATTGCATTTGAATTAAGTTATGAGTGTAATAATTTTGATTGTCATTCCAGGGCAGATTGTTTGATACTATAGTACCATATTATTAAATAACAACACCAATTATTGTACACAATCTAAAGCAAATAAACGGATTGAATTGAATTAACCAAGATCTTTACAGAATCCATTGACAAAGATCAAGGTATTACCTATGATATTTAAAACATTAGATACGTTCCCCGCGCTTTATTTTGGTAAGAATTTAAGAAGGCACTTGCCCTCACTTGCGTACATTGCAGTTAACAACAGTGTAACTCAGAATCTATATTCATCTCTTCCTAACAACAGGTATAGCGTATGTTAACCTTTATGTTCTTTCCCTTTCTCCGCGTACGTAATATTTACGCCGTTTTTTAGTGCAATGATGTTCGCGTATGCCGCGTCTATTTATAATAAGTCGTTGGGTATTACTGTATTATTTACGGATATGTCAAAGGCCCTTCAACATGTATTAAATATCTGCCTATCTTATTTACAGATGACACTACGGTAATTATACCATGCCGCGATGGTAAAATCATACGAGTCGGAAATAAATGAATCACATAATCAGACTATACAATTATGGTCACAATGTAATAATTTATCAGTAGTTTTTTTTTTTTGGAAATAAAATTAAACCAACATTATGATTGGACATATCATATTAATGACATTTGGACTACTGTAAATAGATTTATATATTCGCTACGACGCTTGAGACAAATTTTATCTTTGGAGCCATTTGCCGTGTACCATGGTTACAGTATGTTGAACCTTCGATACGGAATTGTCATAATATGGGGATCTTCGATTGATTTTAATAAACTCTTTATAGTGAAAAAGAACTGCATTTGAAGTATTCTCCCTATGAAACCAACTGATTCAATAAAAATATAATCTTTTTACATTACCGACTTTGCACATGTATGAGTCACCTGTATTCGTGCATAGGAATTTGGAGTATTTCGTCCAAGAAATGCGATGTCAACCAAAATAGCAGGTATCACAAGAAATCAAGATAAGCTTGTAATGCTACAATACCGTCTCAGACGAACTCCGACATAAATATTTTAAAAAAAAACTACCGACAAATCTCCCTAAGAGGTAGCTCTTTAAGTGGTTGTGCGATAAATCATATTTAACTCTGTTTTCTTCCTCACCTATCATGGAAGTTGTCTAAACTAATATTATAAAGAGGTGAGATTTGTTTGTTTGTTTGTTTGTTTGCAACGAATAAAATCAAAAATCACTGAACCTATTTTTAAAAATAATTTGTCCTTTAGAAAGCTACATTATTAGCGAGTACCATAGGTTATATATTTATTCTAAAAAAAAAAAAAAAAACTAGAGATCCCTACGAAAATTGCAATAATGTGAATTGAGTCGGGAAAAATCGTTTCATCCGAGAGATGGCGCGGCGTGCGCTGCGTAAATAGTAAAAGTTGTCTCACAATAACCATTTTTATGGTTTTCAAATTTGGGCAAAGCATTACTTTTGAAGGTGTCAAATTCAAATTCAAAAGCTAGATTTTTTTATAATATACCTACACACTATGTGCTAAAGATATTCGCATGCTGAAGTGTCACTAAAATATGCATGGCTTCTTTAATAAGTTAAGTGTATCAAGACCATCTCTACCCTCATTATTGAGAGTAGGGATGTTACCTCTGCCTGCGAGGCGCGCAGATCGTAGCGCTGCCTGGAGCGCCCGTGTGGCGTGCAGATCGAAGCTCCCTCAGAGCACTGCCCGGAGCGCCTGTGAGGCGCGCCGGTCGAAGCGCCCTCAGAGCGCTGCCTGGAGCGCCTGCGAGGCGCGCAGGTCGAAGCGCCCGCGAGGCGCGCAGATCGAAGCGCCCTCAGAGCGCTGCCCGGAGCGCCTGCGTGGTGCGCAGGTCGAAGCGCCCTCAGAGTGATGCACGGAGCGCCTGCGAGGTGCGCAGGTCGAAGCGCCCGCGAGGCGCGCAGGTCGAAGCGCCCTCAGAGTGATGCACGGAGCGCCTGCGAGGTGCGCAGGTCGAAGCGCCCGCGAGGCGCGCAGGTCGAAGCGCCCGCGAGGCGCGCAGGTCGAAGCGCCCTCAGAGCGCTGCCCGGAGCGCATGCGAGGCGCGCAGGTCGAAGCGCCCTCAGAGCGCTGCCCGGAGCGCATGCGTGGTGCGCAGGTCGAAGCGCCCTCAGAGCGCCGCCCGGAGCGCCGCCCGGAGCGCCGCCCGGAGCGCCGCCCGGAGCGCCTGCGAGGCACGCTCGGTCGAAGCGCCCTCAAAGCACCACCCTGAGCGCCTGCGAGACGCGCAGGTCGAAGCGCCCCCAGAGCGCTGCCCGGAGCGCCTGCGAGGCGCGCAGGTCGAAGCGCCCGCGAGGCGCGCAGGTCGAAGCGCCCTCAGAGCGCTGCCTGGAGCGCATGCGTGGTGCGCAGGTCGAAGCGCCCTCAGAGCGCTGCCCGGAGCGCCTGCGAGGAGCGCTCGGTCAAAGCGTCCTCAGAGCGCCGCGCGCCGCCCGGAGCGCCTGCGAGACGCGCAGGTCGAAGCGCCCTCAGAGCGCTGCCCGGAGCGCCTGCGAGACGCGCAGGTCGAAACGCCCTCAGAGCGCTGCCCGGAGCGCCTGCGAGTCGCGCAGGTCGAAGCGCCCTCTGAGCGCCGCCCGGAGCCAGAGGACGGGCTGTGCAGAGCCCGCCCAGGTGCAGCATACGTCACATGAAACAGAATAAGAAACCATAAACATTTCCGCTCGGTCTTTCTGATTATTGATGGATCTGATTAATTGTTGGAATTAAAGATCCAAGTCTCAAAACAAAACAAAGCGAAAAATCTCTAAATGTGGGTAGGCAAAAAAAATTAACAAAACGAATGTGCAGAAGGCAAAGCAAAATCAAGGCAACGTGATTTATATCCCACTTCTGAACTGTAAGAATCGATCCAGAAGTAGGTATTAATAAAACACTTTTAATATATTTTACTCTTACTTTAGAGATTTATCGATTTAATGTAATGAGAGATTAATTAATGTAATTGTAAATTATAAAAACTTGGTTAAACCATTACGACAATAATAAATTAATCAAGAATCAAAATAACGATCTAAACACCAGAGGTATTCAATAAACGCTGAGTCTGCCGGTAGGCCGGTAGGAGACTCCTGTCAATGTCAAAATATTCCAATATGGCGTTAGGAACGAACCACAGAGTTATAAAGGTCTGTGGAACGAACTAACTGAGGGTCATACATCGAATGAGTAAAATACTGTGGTAAAATATCAGTTCAATAAAACCTACATCCATAGAGGTATAATATATTACCTCTATGCCTACATCAATAAATAAATTAACAATCTTATAACTTTTCTAAAAATTCAATTCAATTTTAAACGCAAAGCTGACAGCACATTGCGTTTTGCGTGTTTTTGCGACATAAACGACATGTTTTCTCCTTATTTGTTTCATATTAAAACCAACGATATCTCACGTACTAATTGATCAGGAACATAGCCTTAGATATTGTCAAGTTACAGAATAACAACACGAAGTTAAAAACACAACAATTTTTCATTCATCATTTTTGGTATTCACGGAACAAGACTAAATGCAGTGGCGGGGCAAGACCTAAATTTGATGTGGGCAAGATACATTTTGCGAGGCCCCCTGATGGATGACGCAAGAGGACGGATTTTGTTGAAAGAAAAATTTTGCAGCTACACTGAGCAAATTACATTGTACTTTTTACTATGCAAACATAGTTAAAAAGTACTAAGTTTTTCTGGTAAAAAGTACCAAGTATAGTTGGTAAAAATTACTAAGTTACTTGGTAAAAATACAAAGTTACTTGGTAAACAGTGCCAAGTATACTTGGTAAAAAGTACCAAGTAAATGAATTTTTATTCCAAACCGTATTTTATTATAAATACCTAATCACTTTGTGTATTATGTGCAAATGAATATTATTTAATTTTTAATTCTAATTGAATTAATTCAGTTTTTTTAAAATGAATAATCACTTAGATCAACATTGGATGAATTTCAAAGCTTTTATTCAACTTCACCACGTCATTATAATATTGTTTTAACATTAAAAATAATATATGGTGGCCCAAATAGTGACGTCTAAAGAAAAAAAATTGATTCTTCGTACATAAAGTACGAAGAATCAATTTTTTTCCTATCAGAAAATACCCCATGTACACTCGAGTATGTTCAGCGATTTTTGGTAGTTTTCGAGTTATAATTTTTTAAAGGAGATGTCTGAGGGAGTGAGTGTTAATTTTTTTTCTTTTTATTTAGTGCTTTTTTCCGAACTTTTTTTTTGTGAACATGCTTGCTAGTTGCTATTAAGTGTACTACTTTGCATAAAATAATTACTATCTTAACACTAACATAAGCCGGAAAATTTTTGGTCGTAAGTGAAAAGTTTACGTTCGACAGTGGTAGAGTCGAAATTTCAACTATAGATTAAAAATACTTTAACTTGTCTACGTCACTTCAGACTGATTTTAAAAACTTTTGAGGTTCCTAAGCTTCCTTTATTAGTCTAAAAATTTGGTACTTTACGGGGCATTATTGTGAGAAATCGGACGTCAAAGGCGGTAAGGCGGAAAATTCTGAACTTACAATTTGATTCTTAAAAATGTTTTTTGCGTATTTTTGACTATTTTATAGCTTATTGCTGTAGAAAATTTCTGAATTTAAGTATTTAGCACAAAAATCCATACTAATATTATAAATGCGAAAGTGTGTCTGTCTGTCAGCCTGTCTGTCTGCTACGCTTTCACGGCTCATCTGTTCAACCGATTTTGGTACAGGGATAGGTGGTAACCCGGGGAAGGACATAGGCTACTTTTTATCCCGGAAAATCAAAGAGTTCCCGCGGGAATCAAAAAACTTTAATCCACGCGGAAGAAGTCGCGGGCATCATCTAGTAATCAATATATTTTATTGACATCAAAGTTATTAGGCGTTTTTTAGTTTTTAACAGACATAAGGCAATAAAATAACCGAATTGCACTCAGTTACTAAACAATAGCTGTTTCCTATTATCCTTCTGTTGTCGCCACGGTACAAGTGGCGCCACCGGACGTACGTTAGCAATATAAGTTATGAAACAGAAAGTATAATACCTGTAAATTTGACTTGTTTCATGTCAGTTGATTTAATCGGCGGATACGAACGCCATGTTGAAAATGGTTAGCATAAAATATGAGTGTTAGCGCCTCTGGATGACTACAGATGGCGCTGTACCTGTGAGGCGGCAAAGCGGTCAGTACGCGAGGTTTCCGCCAATCAGAAACGTTTCCGCTCATGTGACAGCTATGTTTAATGACGTGACGTCATAATATTGTTTAGAATATTACATTATAGCAACTTCAGAGCCTGTATCCATTCGATACTCAGATTTGCCTCGAGTAGCAAGTGTTCTAGAAAGTAGACCTATCTATACCTTAGTTGCGAGTGGTTATGGATATATCTGTTGTTATATTGTTACATTGCAATTAATTTAATATACCTGACGTGTTTAATTGTTCAAATATTTAATTGATGTGTTTAATTGTTCAATGATTTAATTAATGTGTTTAAATAGTTCAATGATTTAATTGATTGATGTTAAGAATGGTCGGCGCCATATTTGTAATTTTCTGTTGATATTATTTAAATTGAGAAGTATAAAGTACGATTTATTAATTGCTTTCATGTTTTATTATAATCCGCCTCTGGTTGATAACACTTCTGGCAATAAAGTATAGCTTTTCCGCACCTACAAGTTTACCTACCTTTGTCGGCAGCATTGTAAAGAATTGCTGGCAAAAACAGGTAAAAAATCTTGTGGGAGCAGAAAAGCTATACTTTGCTGTCAGTAGGATAATAAGATTAAGCTATTTTATTAAGGAATATAATAAAACGAGCGAATAAAAAAACAATTTGCGACTGATGATGACATACTGTTTTAATAACTTGAGCGGTATGAATTTGAGTAAGCGAAAAATTAACTAAACTAACGACGAATATTGATTAATAATAATATCCAGAACGAGCTTACAAAAAGTGGATTGTGATTAATCCATTTCAGATATTAAAATTTTATCCGAGCGACTACATTACTAAGTGAGCGACTGGAAATACAGAGAGGGCACGATTTTTCAGGACCAGAGCGGTTTAATACTTAAGTGTCAAAAGTTTAGGTTAGGTTAGGGTTGAACATGAATACTCGGGTAGTGCCCGGCCGGGCATTTAGGTTCTTATGGGGTTAACATACCGAACTTAAGTAAAATAACATTGGAAAGCAAACATGTATTAGTGTATTTTTCAAAGTGGTTTTTGTTTTCAAAACACTTCATATAGGCTAAAATGCCGCTCAGTAAATAAATACATTTCAAAAATATTGAAAAAAATGCAGGACGTAACGTTGACACTCAAACAAATATTAGGTCGCTCAAATATTATGAAGCTGCTCATTTTGTATTTTAAGTAACTCAAATTAATGTTTGTAAGTTGCTGTTTTGTTGATTTCTCGTCACTCGCAGTCAGTCGCTCACTTAGTAATTCTTTAACCCAAATTAATTAATTTTGACACTTAAAAACTGTAATTTACAGTCACTCGTAAACCCTTTACCCCCTTACTACCCTTTTAGTAACAGAGTGCAATTCTGTTTTTTTTTTTGCCTAATAACTGTTAAAAACAAAAAATGACAAAAAACTTTTACGTTACCTTTAAATATCGATTATTTTTGTAGTAATTTTCCATAAAATTTCAATTTGCCATAAAATTGTCAAAAATAGACAATAATCAATTTTAAGAATCAATTTGTAATTTCAGAAATTTCCGATTTTTCACAATTATGTCCCCTAAAGTACCAAATTTTTGGACTAATTAAAGGAAGCTTAGGAACCCCAAAAGTTTTTAAAATTAGTCGAAAGTGACGTAGACAAGTGCAAGTATTTCTAATCTAAAGTTGAGAATTTGATTCTACCTCTGTCTGACGTAAACTTTTCACTTACGACCAAAAATTTTCCAACGTATGTTAGTTAATTAATATTAATTTGCGCACAATATTATATAGTACACAGAGTGATCATTTACAATAAAATACGGTTTGGAAAAAATAAATAAATAATTTTTACCAAACCTACTTTTTTCTTGGTACTTTTTACCTAAGTATGTTTGCATAGTAAAAAGTAGGTACTTTGTAATTTTCTCAGTGTAGATTTTTAAAAAACGAATGTGGTAGGTTAGTATTGCCAGATACTTGCTAGCCGGTGTTTTTATTATTTATTGCTAGATGAGTAATTATATCGATATAATCTATATTTTCGTTCGCGGGCCTTGGAGGAGCGAGGCCCCTTGGACCGCGAGGCCGTAGGCGGTGGCCCACGTCGCCCACGCCCTCCGCCGCCTCTGACTAAATGTATAACAAATTCTGTACGCTCATATTGCTATCGCGCTTGCACGCGATCATGTGTCTTCAGCCAAATAGGGATATAGCAATATACCGGCAAATTTATATTTGCGGTTCGAGTAGAAGTTGCGAGCGGTGGTCGCCGGTCCCTTAATATAATAGTAACTTTCCCTTGCTTTGTAATAAATAGTACATTGTTCAATGAGGGGATAAAGTGACCGATTGGGTGTACTTACTGCCCGAGTCGTAGCCGAACATCGTGTATGGTCGATGTAGCCGAAGGGCTTCAATATTTCAATAGGACGTATTTTACACTGGAACTAAAATTTCACTCCTTTTTATTTTTTTTCACTTACACTTGCACTTCGGGCTATATCGGTGACTCTGGTTCTCCTACGGACCTCTTCATTCCTGATTTGATCACGTAGGGATACTCCCAGCATAGCCCGATATAGCCCGAAGAGTTGCGAAGTGCTGAAGTGGCAATGGGCGGGACACATAGTTCGGAGAACCGATGGACGTTGGGGTCCAAAGGTGCTGGAATGGCGACCCCGCACTGGAAGGCGTAGCGTCGGCAGACCCCCCACACGGTGGACAGACGACATCATGCGAGTCGCAGGGAGTCGCTGGATCCAGGCGGCGCGAGACCGTGGCTTGTGGAGGACCCTACAGGAGACCTATGTCCAGCAGTGGACGTCCATCGGTTGACGACGACGACGACGACACTTACACTTTCACGTGTAAAATGGCATCAGCTAGTAAGGATTATAATTCTAGAACAATATTAAAACAACTAGCTGATTCCCGCGTCTTCGTCCGCGTGGATTGGGGCTTTTCGGTTTAATTTTCCGGGATAAAAATGCCTATAACATGTTATTACAGACGATAATCTATCTGTACCAAATTTCATCCAAATCCGTTCAGCCGTTCTGGCGTGATTGAGTAACAAACATCCATTCATAGGCATCCATCCAAACTTTCGCATTTATAATATTAGTATGATAAGATAGTATGATTAGTATGATATCAATACAAGGCCGAGTTTGTTGTGCGCTCTTCTCAGACCTGGGCGCGTTCGGAACCCTCATAGCTTTAGTTTTAAGATACCGTGGTTAATTATCGTCATCATCGTGTTATACTTTGTAAACGTGACGTTCAGATGGTGTACTCTGTGTACCTGTACCAATTTTGAATAAACATACTTTTTTTTTATCCACTACAAGTTAGCCCTTGACTGCGATCTCACCTGATGGTAAGTGATGATGCAGTCTAAGATGGTAGCGGGCTAACCTGTTAGGGGCATGGCAGATATATTAAACCCATACCTACCCCTATTCGGTTTCTACACGGTATCATACCGGAACGCTAAATCGCTTGGCGGCACATCTTTGCCGGTAGGGTGGTAACTATCCACGGCCGAAGCCTCCCACCGGGCCAGACCAGGGAAAATTGAGAAATTATAAATTCCCAAATTGACCCTGCCGGGGATCGAACCCGGGACCTCCGCACGTTAAGACAACAGCGCTGCACACTGCGCCACGGAGGTCGTCAAAACTTTGAGTAATACGGCTATTATAGGTAGTAGGTATTTAACAATGGTAGTATGATGGTTAACAGTTATCACAAAGCTCCATCATAACGCTCTCCTAACCCGGTGACGCAATGAGAGTAAAACAATAGTTCGTTAGTTACTTCGCTCGCTGATCGGATAGATGGATACGATTGGCTTGCTTTGTTCCGTGGAGCGCCGAAACTGGATCCATTTTTCAGCAAATACAATTAGTGAGGACTTAATACAAATCAGGGGAGTTACTATCTGTTAAAGTAGTATTATTTTGGAATACTTTGTCGTCCCTATAATAGGATTATTTATCATAGGATACTAGCTGATGCTCGCGACTTCGTCCGCGTGGTTTTAGTTTTTTTTTATTCCCGCGGGAACTCCTTAATTTTCCGGGATAAAAAGTAGCCTATGTCACTCTCCAGGACCTCAACTATACCCATGCCAAAAATCACGTCGATCCGTTGCTCCGTTGTGGCGTGATTGAAGGACAAACCAACAAACCAACAAACAAACACACTTTCGCATTTATAATATTAGTATGAAGTATGGTATGATAGAACGTAGAAAAGTAGATTTTTCTTGTGGTCCCTCGGGAAACGGTGTTCATTAATTATGGGTAGGTATAAATTGTTATGGGTTAGAACCCCATTTGCGTGTGTTCATGTAAACATATAAATTCATAATTAGGTATGCCCGGTGAGGCACTACCGATTTATCCCTTTAAATATCTCCATGGGTATTAAAAAAGGTGTACTTGTGACCGGGTTCGAGTCCCGGGTCGGGCCATAATAATTGAGTATTGGGTTTTTCTGCCTAGGAATTCTCAGTACTAGCCCGGAGTTAGGAAGTTGGCGGTGTTTCACCCCCGTGCCTCGGAGAGCACGTTATGCAGTCGCGGTTATTATCACTAACAATATAATATATAATATTTTGGTAACCATCACGCTAATGTTAACGTGGCGGGCATTAACATTAGCACGAGTGTAATAGTAACAATATGAAAAAAATAAAATATACCTCGTCAATTTTATACTCAGTTTATTTCAACATCAATCGTATTTCTTTAACTTTTTATACAATTTATTTATTTACAGCGAAACCTTAATTTTACAAAATTGTAACAACATTATTATTATTATCAGTATATAACTGACTCTCACGCCCGCATACAAAATAAATATATATAACTATGACCAAAAGAATAATAATAAACTTACGTAAATAAATAGAAATGAATAAACTTACATACACAAATACACAAATAAATAGTTGCTGCGGGCGGAGGATTACACCCCGGCAGGGGAGACCAGACGGCCGGGGGTCAGGGGGACAGGTTGAGAAACCGGCGGACTATCCTAGCCGAGTCTAGCAACACCGCTTTCTGCATCCTGGCTGCGAGCGAACTGCCACGGAACCCCAGTCGCCTCAGATGGTGAGCGAGGCTGACTGGGATTAACCCACTCGCAGATATAACGATTGGGATGGTTTCAGTGGACTCCACATGCCACATGGCGGAAACCTCGTGAGCCAGATCGAGATACTTTCGTTTTTTCTCCGTCTCAGCTCTCACAAGATTCTCGTCATATGGAATGGTGATGTCCACCAAAAACACCCGCGACTGTGCCCGGTCCAACAGCACGATGTCAGGCTTATTCGCAAGAATAGTCCTGTCCGTGATGATGGACCGGTCCCAATAGAGCCGGACTCCGTCACGCTCGAGCACAGGCACCGGTGTGTACTTGTAGTACGGCAGCCTCTCATCCAGGAGACCGTACTTCAGAGCAAGCTCCTGGTGAAGGATTTTGGCCGCTTGGTTGTGTCTGTGCAGATACTCAGTGTTAGCAAGCGCCGAACATCCCGAAAGCACATGTCTGAGCGACTCACCGGGATGGCGACAGGCTCGACAGATGTCGTGAGTGCCATCCTTCAGAATGTACTTTCGGTAGTTTCGCGTCTTAACTACCTGATCCTGTATCGCACTGTATTATTATTATTATTATTATTATTACAATAAGCTAAACATAAACATACGATACTTGCATAACTTACTATTCCTTAAAATTATTTTTACTCAAAATGCTTGTTATTTGCAAAAGGTACAATAAATCTTAAGTGTGCGGGCACGAAACTAGCGGTAGCGGGGCGACGGCGGTAGCGGGGCGATGCGACTAGTCGGAGAGCTGGCGACGAATTTCGGAAACAATTTGAAAGAGGTCTGGTTATACTTTTTAACCGACAAAAACGTCTGGGATTTATATTTTCGATTTCTTTATGTAAGTATAAAATTTAAATAAGTATAAAAAAATCAAGTTGCCAAAAAAATGTTTTTTTTTGCAAATGTTATATGCTGCGCAGTAGCGAAATAATCGCAAACGCTCTACCAGACTAGCAGAACTGGATTCGCCAATGAACGAATAGTAGATTATTAACCAAGGGGATAAAGCAGTGTCTTCTGTCGCGGGTGAGGATTTAAATCGCGTGCGTAACGAAGGACTCAAGGTTTACTCCCGAGCGTAGCGAGGGTGTTAAAAACTTAAATCACGAGCGAAGCGAGGGATTTAAGACGAGTCCTGAGTGTAGCGAGGGATTTAAGTTCACCCAAGACTAAGCCAGCTTTATCACCGAGGAAAATACTCTACTTTTCGTACCATTTGCGAAAAAATTAACACAATAATAATATGAGATAAGCATTTATTAAAAATAATGACAATTAAAAGTAAAAGTTAACATTCGAAACATTGGTCCTTCATAAGTTTTTAAATAATTTTCCTTGGATTTTGTTGGTAGCAAATTATTTATAATTGCGGCAGCATTTGCACTGATGGAATCCGACAATTCACTGTCACTGTCGCTTTGATTTAACATCGTAACGTATTTTTAGAACATTAACTTATTTATAAAAATAAATTAAAATAAACTTAACGTTTAGGTATTTGAAGAAAACAAAAACGCGGCAAATTCCTAGACTAATATTTTTTTGTCGGAAAAGCAAAGGCATCAAGCTCATACGGCCTCGTCGGTTTTCGTCATTTTATTTAATAATCATAACTGCATAATAAATGCGTATTCCTTTTTCAAAAAGATGTATAATGCTTTATATACAAACTCAATGGTGTAAACACAGATGTAGTTCAGTATAAATTTCGGTAAGTAAGTATTCCAAATTTAAATCACATTCTCCCCCTAGAGGATGAATGAAATTCAGTACAATTTTCTTTCCCTGTTTTTAACAGATTAAAAATGACTATTGTTATGTTCGCTTTTTGTGGCATAGAATGTCACTTTTTTGAACAAGTGGTACGAAAATTATATTTTTCCACAATTTCAGCTCGCCTATAGGACCTTCCCGAAATTTGTCACCAGCTCTCGGTTTCCATCGCCCCGCTGTCGCCGTCGCTACGTGCGCGCCCCCTTAATCTCTTAGGCTGGGCGCACATTCACTATTATCATCAGCAGGGCTAGCATGGGCCGGAGATAAAAATTTTATCCCCCGATTTTATCCACTGACAAGAAATAAAATTAACTTATCCACTTCTCAGAGCACGGCAACAGGGGAGAGGAGAAGTTTATCCCCGTTGGACATTTCACGGGGACTCGGGGGACTATTTATCCATCGTTATTTAGCGTTTTTATTTATTTATTTAGGAATAAAAAATTTATCCTTTCCTCGGGGAGAAAATTGTCTCGGCCCATGCTAGGGGGGCAGTGTGCCTAGTGGGAGATTTTCTTTCCAGTCGATCGCGACAACGTTAACTACGATTTGTACGATTAGTATGTTTGACCAACGTACTCGTAGCCCACTATTAAACACGAGCTTATAACTTCCACCACGCTAGAATATGTAGATTATCAAACTCATACACCTACGAAAACAGAGAAGAGCAGAGGAGAATGGGCATCTCACCATGTTTGCGTTCATCGTTAGTTCACGTTTTACTGTTCCGTTCATCGTTAAACAGTAAACGAAATATTAAATAAAATAAAATATAAAGCAAGTAATATAAATGTCAAGAAAATTAAAGCAAAGAAGACCCAGATTTCCCAGGCACGTAATAATCAATGTGCACCCAGCCTTAAGTAGTTTCAGAGTATTTTGCTAGTGGTACAACAATAATAGTTGTTCATTAATTTTTTGGCTTTTCAAATGAATTAATAAATAATTAATGACTAGTTTTAATAAAAAATAGTACATACTCGTACTTAAACAATAATAAGCGTCATCATCTTATTAAAGGTTGATAGAGAAGACATAAGTTATAGTTACCTCACTTAAGTTTAAGTGTGCATGTAGGTAGGAGATCATCCATATCCTGTTACTTTCGCATTCAAAATATACTAAACTAGATGATGCCCGCGACTTCGTCCGCGTGGATTAAGGTTTTTTGATTCCCGCGGGAACTCCTTAATTTTCCGGGATAAAAAGTAGCCTATGTCCTTCCCCGGGATATAACCTACCTCTATACCAAATTTCAGCAAAATCGGTTGAAAAGATGGGCCGGGAAAGCGTAGCAGACAGACAGACAGACATACAGACAGACACACTTTCGCATTTATAATATTAGTATGGATTAGTATGGATAATATATTGTATGAAACTAATATTTGAATGGGAAAGTGTTCTTTCGTCATTTTGTTACCCACTACGGACAGGAAAATTCGACAAGACAAAACATACGACAAGAATACCTCCTTGGCGCAATGGTGCAGAGCGTTGTAGTCTTATTGTGGGTGGTCCCGGGTTCGATTCCTGGCGGATTTGGGTATTTATAATTTCAGAATTTTCTCTGGATGGTCGGGTAAGAGGCTTCGGCCGTGGCTAGTTACCACCCTACCGGCAAAGACGTACCGCCATGCGATTTAGCGTTCCGGTAAGATGCCGTGTAGAAACCGATAGGGGTATGGATTTAGTATAACTGACGTACCCCTAACAAGTTAGCCCGCTACCATCTTAGACTGCATCATCACTTACCATCAGGTGAGATCGCAGTCAAGGGCTAACTTGTAGTGGAATAAAAAAAAGACAAAGCGTCGTACCACTCCGACGTGCACGCTTGGACTGGTCATAGTATACTCGTATATTCGCTATTAGCTAAACATTATTGTTCACTTTTTTTGCTCATTTTCCAGCGTCAAAGGAAATATAATATATAAGTTGAGAACTTTTTGTCAAAGGCTTGGCAGTTACTCGGAGCGCGAACAAGTCTTGCGGTTGGGCAATAAATGGACCGTGGTACATCAGCCCAATAACTATTTCGAACAGCCGTTTTAAGTGGCTACTTTAAGTAAATAATTGGTTAGTTAAATTATTATTTACTCCGACAGTTTTAACTTAACTTTCCCGAATCTACAGACTACAATGACCACTTTTACTTGTTTTAAAAAGGAAAATACGTATACTTTATTTTACACCATACAAAAAAATACAACAAAAATAATAATCTAATGGGCATGACACAACAGGTGGCCTTATCGCTTAAATAGCGATCTCTTCCAGGCAACCTGGATAAAATAATTGAGACGAGGAATTTGCATTTCTTAAACATTTACTAATACACAAAATCCCTACTGATAATATTATAAATGCGAATGTGTGGCTGTCAGTCGATAATATGTCTGTTACTTTTTTCATGATGACACATCGGTTTGACCGATTTTGAAGAAAGGTACAGAGATAGATTGCATCCTGGGTATAGCGATTTAGAATCCTTCTCTTATAAAAAAGTCCCAAAGGGTTCTATGGGTGGACTTAGGAATATTAAAAGTCCACGCTACTCTACAACCATATCAATTCAATTAATCTAATATTGTTTGTAAGATTGATTTGAAAACAATGATCTTTTATAATATACCAGATTGAAAATTAATTATTATGTTCTAATAACTAGACAGAATAAATTAAGCGTATTTGAATATCTATTAAAATAACAACTCTTAAATTATTATTTACACTTAAAACTTAATTTTACACAAATTTTTTAAAGGTGCCTCAAGAGTCTTGCGGCACCTTTAAAACATTTGTGTAAAATTAATTTTGATGGTCTTGAGTCAAGACCATCAAAATAAGCATTTATATATTTTATATTATGAACATACCTACCGTAATTAGACAATTCATATTACATAATATTCAAGATATAATAATATTCACTATATTTATGATCATTGATAATTATATTATTTACATTTTGAGCGTATATTTACACTTTTCTCTCAAATTTACACATACTAAATTTTAAACTGTTAAGCGTATTAAAATAACTGTAAAATACAACATCAAAAGCTATATACAAGGTGGAATTTATTTACATTTTAAGCTTAGGTATAACTAGACATACAAATAGACATTTAAAGAGACATTAATGTTATTATAACACAACCAATAAAGAAAATACCCGTATTTAGTGTTCCGATCACTTAGGGAATCACCATTCACCACGCTGTCTGTCCGTCCGTCTGTCTGTTAAAGTTGAGACTCAACAGAAACTTGTTACTTGTGTTTCTGATGATAGTCTATAAATCAAATAAGAACTTATAAGATAAAATAGTCTAAGTATAGACTATACAAAAGCGTGAACAGTGAAAGATCTATAAAATAATAATTGTAGATGATGTTATAGATTATAAGGTTGAGGAATGAGCTTATGTTTACTTGTAAACTCTACATTATAATAGTTTTAGTACCCAGTTGATGTGATCTGGCCAGGTAGAAAGAATGCTCTAGGTATAGACCATATGAAAGTCTATACGCTACGAATAGTGTAGGATCTTTCTGAAAGCTTTCCTGAATTCGGGGTTGAAGATAGTATAGATGACAGGGTTGAGAAAGAAGTTGATCAAGAGTTGAAATCTATATATTATTATAATCTTAGGTACGAAGAAGTTGATGTGATCTAGCCACGTAGGAAGAATAGTCTAGGTGTAGACCATATGAAAGTCTATACGCTACGAACAGTGTAGGATCTTTCTGAAAGCTTTTCTGAATTCGGGGTTGAAGATGGTATAGATGACAGGGTTGAGAAAGGAGTTGATGTAGCCAAGCCAAGTGGTGAGGATGAAGACGGTGACTCCTGGTGAATAGTTTAAGCCGAACTTTGTGCAGAGGGCGTCCAGGACTGAGCAGGTGAAGAACGGCGCCCAGCAGAAGAGGAAGACACCTGTGGACAAGAAGTTTATACATTAATTTGTATAAAAGCAAAGGTAATTCATGTTACCATAGGAAGTCCATTCACACTTATTTTATAAATGCGAAAGTCTACTGTTACCTTTTCGTGGCACGACACGTATCGTCTAAGTCGCATTCGATACTTTAGAATTAAAATCGAAATTTTGAATGGATAGATGGATGTTTTTTACTCAATTACGCCAGAACGGCTGAACGGATCACGATGAAATTCGGCACAGAGATAGATTATAGTCTGAAATAACACATAGGCTACTTTTTATCAAGCAATCCACGCGGACTAACTCGCGGACTAAAAAGCAAGGACTTAGTAAATCAGTAATGGCGCGTAGTGTAATTTGAATAATTATTCTACTTTCTATAGTAGGTAGGTATGTGATTATGCGTATTGCACTCAGGCTCGTTATCAGCGTAGCTTTTTTGAATGTAAAAGCTGTATGCTGAGTGCTAGTGCATTACTTGATTACTTTTGCACTCGTGGATATGAATATTAGTTAGCTAGCTGGATAAAAGTATATATCCTAGTATACTTTATACGAGGTTTGAGACGTTAATGACAATTTTAATCCATCCATTTTTAATGGTGGTGGAATATTATAACTCCGAAGGTCTGTCTGTCTGCTACGCTTTCACAGCCCATCTTTCAACCGATTTTAATGAAATTTGGTATAGAGGTAGCAGCGTACAATGAGTAAAATTATGTCTACCCAGTTTATCGCGTTATCTCTATTTGTCTACCGAAGCTAACATGGTTACACATATTACTTGTCTCGTTACGTTAAAAGTAGAGATAAATGTAATATTTCTTATCCGTGGTAATTTTCTCTACGAATCTTTACTTAAGTGATGTACAAATAAAGAGTATAATAAGATATAATATTTAGTATGGATATTAAAGTTTACCTAGAACAATGGCGAGGGTCTGCGTAGCTTTCTTCTCCTTCTTGGCGAAGGACTTGGCCCTGAGCTTGCCGGCCCTGTTGGCGCGGAAGATGGTGAACCTGGCCGCGGACGCCGCTGACCGGAACCTTCGCCGCGGAGTCGACATCAGGGAGTTGGTGCTGAGGCGGCTTAGCTTCTTTCTGTAAACAGAACATGTAGTCAATGTTGTTCCGAGAAAAGTTATTTAAATCCTTGAGGTCTTGACTTTTATTTGCTAATCCTTCTAGAAACATCTATTCGTGATGGCCTGGTGGGAGACTTCGGTCGTGGCTAGTTACCGGCATAGACGTGTCGCCAAGCGATTTAGCGTTCCGGTACGATGCCGTGTAGAAACCGAATAGGAGTACTTTGGGTTTCATATAACTGCCATGCCCTTAACAGGTTAGCCCGCTACCATCTTAGACTGCATCATCACTTACTATCAGGTGAGGTCAAGGGCTAACTTGTAGTGGATAAAAAAAAAAACAGGAAGTTAATATTTAATTAATTATTTATTTATTATAGCCTCGTTTCTTATGCTAACATTTTATTAGTATTAACTGCCTCGTTGTTCTAGTTCTGGTAGTTAGCATGTTCGACTGCGGCTGACGAAGCCCGGGTTCGAGTCCTGAGTTGGGCCATAATTAAGTATGTATTGGGTTTTTCTGACTAGAAATTCTCAGTACTAGACCGGAGATAGCCTCGGAGAGCAAGCCGTCGGTCCCGGTTATTATCACTAACATGATAATAGTCGTTAAAGCCCGCCAACCCGCATTGGAGCAGTGTGGTGGCTCTATAAGCTCTAATTCCCCCTCTCCTATGAGAGTGGAGGCCTGTGCCGAGTGAAACGTTAATGGGCTGTAGTGGTGGTGGGTTCTATGTATGTATTTGCAGCATCAAGCTGATACTCGCTATAATGTAATTCATACTTCCATACTAATATTATAAATGCGAAAGTGTGTCTGTCTGTCTGTCCGTCTGTCTGTCTGTCTGTCTGTCTGTCTGTCTGCTACGCTTTCACGGCCCATCATTTCAACCGATTTTGATGAAATTTGGTAGAGGGATAGTTTGTATCCCGGGGAAGGACATAGGCTACTTTTTATCCCGGAAATTTAAGGAGTTCCTGCGGGAATGAAAAAACTTAATTGACGCGGACGGAGTCGCGGGCATCATCTAGTATTTTATAATAATGCCGCTGCGTTCTATATTATTAATTTTTTTTTACCCACAAAAAATGTCTCGGATAATTCAATATTCCGAAGATCTTTATTCTATAGATATCAAGATATAAGGGCATATTAAGAAAGGTTGTACGAAAGCTTTACAAAAGGTCTCCCAAATGGAGCGCATTTATAGAGGGCCCTCAATTACGGATGAATTTATTCCTAAAGTGGTCTCAACAGATGGAGACTGAATTCTCCTTTAAACCACTCGCCACTCGCCAGATGTAGGTATAACTCGATATAACCAGGCAAAACTAGGGTTAGTATAAGATTTTCATCGTCGTCGTCTTAACCGATACACGTCCTCTGCTGGACAAAGGTCTCCCGCCCGCTTGGATCTCCAGAGGACACGGTCTTGTGCCGCTTGCTTCTTCAGATTGTTCGGGATAAAAAGTAGTCTATGACCTTCCTCGGGATGCATACGGTCTATGACCTTCCTCTCTGTAACGACTTTCTTCAAAAGCGGTTCAACAAAATATGATAGAGTCTGTATACCATGACATCAGAAAGACAGATGGACCGACAAACAGACTTTTGAATCTATAATATTAGTAGGTAAGTATATTATTCAACTCCTATAAAATAAAACAAATAAGAGCATAGCAAATTATTATTGAGGTAGTAGAGTCCCGGGTGCGTTCCCCGGTAGGGTAAATTTGAGAATTCACAATTTCTAAATTTCCTCTGCTCTGGTTTGCCTTCGAACGTGGCAATTCCACCCTACTGGCAAAGACGGGCCGCTACGCTATTTAGTGTTCAAGTACGATGCCGTGAAGCTGATGTTTCGACTATAGTATGTAATGTTTCGACGCTCGAATTCTATCAACGTTTGCGAGGTGTGAAATGCCATACTAGCCCTACTGGGTATAACAGAGGCATGGCGCCACTCTAGCGTGGAAAACGGTCGAAATATGCGGCTTTTACAATAATAACAACTGGTGAAAAGATAGTAAACATCTTTATAGGTACCTATAACCTTTAGAAACATTTACTGCTGCTTTATTTCAATAACACCTTATGTTGCATCATCACTTGCAAGCAGGTCTGATTGCAGCCAAGCGCTAGCCTATGTCCTTCACCGGGACACAACCTATCTCGGTACCAAATTTCATCAAAATCGGTTGGATAGATAGACAGATAGACTGTGAAAGCGTATATAGCAGACAGACTTCGCATGCACGCGACTTCTGGATTAAGTTTTTTTCATTCATTCCCGCGGGAACTCTGGAATAAAAAGTTGTCTATGTCCTTCTCCGGGATGTAACCTACCGCTGAAACAAATTTCATCAAAATCGGTTGAATAGATGGGCCGTGAAAGCGTAGCAGACAGACAGGCAGACAGACGGACAGACAGACACACTTTCGCATTTATAATATTAGCTAGAATGGATTTAAGTTACCTAGAATATAGGTACCAACTGGGGATGTTAGATTCAATTTTCAACAAGAGTTAACTAACGAAGTGAATATGTCCCACAGCTTATCCGAAGCTCCTAAAATAGGTCCCAACACACTCTCGAGCGAGAGGTCGGCTAATGGAGGCGAGAGTGGAGCCTCTCGTCCGGAGTTAAGGGCCCTCGTGTTATCTTGTCCGCTACAGATACTGTCCTATTTTGTGTTAATTTGTACTTTTAATTAGGGTTACCAGGCGTATGGATAACGCCGGATATATTTAGGCTTTTTAGAAGCGCGTCCGGTGAAGACGGTGTCTGGTTTTCCGGCTTTTGGTAAGCGACGTTTCCACTTTAAAAGGTTATAATGAGCGGGAAATGGTTAAACGGAGCGGACCCTGTGCAGACAAAATAGGTTTACACTTTCCTTAACAAAGAGTTTTTTTTTATCCACTACAAGTTAGCTCTTAACTGCGATAAGCTGTTGTAAGCGCGAGTTGCCTAAATTAAGGCATTGTCAAAACTAATTATTAGGTTTTGTACTGTTTATTTTTGTTTTTGAATACAATTTTGAATTATAATCAAGAAGACTTATCACGGAATTATAAGGTACCTGTACCGTTTGACTGCCTCGTTGGTCTATTGGTTAGCATGTTCTACTGCGATTGACGAGGTCCCGGGTTCCAGTCCCGGGTCGGGCCGTAACGAGTGCTGAGAATTTCTTGTCAGAAGGTTTTTCTGAAATTCTCAGCACTAGCCCAGAGATAGGAAAGGAACAGATAATGTACTGTGTATGCGCACACACTTGTGCACTATAATATCTCCCGCGCAGATGACCAATCTCTCTGGAGATAGATCGCCGTGGCCGAAATTCGGTCGGGAGGATATTAGTATGTACGTCATACAAGTATTTAAGCAGTTACGAATTTATGATATAGTTTAAGTACTTACTTACTGTTATTATATCAATATCGTAAAGTTCGGTCATAAAATATTTATAGCGACATGCGATAAAATCCCCATTTTCCTTCGAATCTTGATAAAAAATATCTGCTTTGCATAAAATAAGAAATAATGCCGTATAAAGTAAACCCTAATAAACTACGAATTTGCATATAAAATGGCACACTTAGTAAATTTTACTCACGTAAGTCGCTTACGGAATGTAAATAGCCATATTGTATGCCTGATGGCAGTCTTCGGCAATGACTAGTTACTTCCCCACGCATGACCAAAGACATGCCACCACAACAAACTCAGCCGGGTTTTTTTTCATTATCACCATCTCACAAATCATCTTAACTAAGGAACTATAAGACAGTAGACCTAAGTATTTGATATTAATTTCAACTTGATACCTCCACTCGTTTCCAAGAAAAAGGGCGTTGACAGACAAAGAGACAGACGGACTACGACGTGATTTTATAAGGGCTCCTTTTTTTCCTCTTGAGGTACGGAACCCTAAAAAGGGTAAAGCAATCAACACTTACTTGAGTTCAGGCTTCTTAGGTAACTCTTTCTCTTCTTTCTTCTTGTCTTCTTTGGGCGAGGGTGGTGGCGTGTGGTCTTTGTCCACGTCCATGTTGGACGGAGCGTACCCTGAGTCGTTGTTGGTGTTGGGGTCCATCATTGGTATTGGTGATGCCAGGTTGGCCATGATGCTGGAAAGAAGACGTGACAATTTTTAGAAAATAGTTCAAACTTCAATCTTACTCTTTTACAAGTGCTTTTGAATCGTCGAGTGAATCTACCGCTTGTTCGGAATGCCATTCCTACCGAGAAGAGCCAGCAAGAAACTCGGTGGTTGCTCTTTTCAATGAAAAATTACAGTCCACAGAGTACATTATATTTACAGTCATTTTAAGGATACAAGTAAATGCAGTCCCAAGCATAGCTGGAGCGTGTCAAATCCATGCTCTTTTTAGGGTTCCGTACCCAAAGGGTAAAAACGGGACCCTATTACTAAGACTCCGCTGTCTGTCTGTCTGTCTGTCTGTCTGTCTGTCTCCAGGCTGTATCTCATAAACCGTGATAGCTAGAAAGCTGAAATTTTCACAAATGATGTATTTCCGTTGCCGCTATAACAACAAATACTAAAAATTAAAAAAATATATATATTAAGGGTCCCCATACAATAAACGTGTTTTTTTCGTATTTTTTTGCTCAATATTAAAAACGGTAACAGGTAGACGGTTCAAATTTTCACAGAATATTAACTTGTAGGTATATTACCTTTCAAAATAAATAATTAAATATCAATAAAGTAAATATTAAAGGGGGGCTCCCATACAACAAACGTAATTTTTATTTTTAATACGTCATAAATCGTAAAACTTACTACAGGTTTGTACGGAACCCTCGGTGCGCGAGTCCGACTCGCACTTGGCCGGTTTTATCGTTTACATAATCATAACCAGTATAATAAGCTTTTATAGGGAGGGAGAATTTCTATAGGTATTAATATTATAAATGCGAAAGTTTGGATGGATGTTTGTTACTTAATCACGCAAGAACGGCTGAAAGGATCTGGATAAAATTTGTCACAGAGATAGATTATAGTCTTCTTTTATCCACTACAAGCCCTTGACTGCGATCTCACCTGATGTGATGATGCATGATGATGGGGCATGACAGTTATATTAAACCCATAACTCTATTCGGTTTCTACACGGCATCGTACCGGAACGCTTAATCGCTTGGCGGCACGTCTTTGCCAGTAGGGTGGTAACTAGCCACCAGGCCAGACCACGGAAAATTCAGAAATTATAAAGGGAGTTCGTCTGGAATAATACAAAGGTTACTTTTTATCCAGGAAAATTAAAGAGTTCCCGTGGAAGCCAAAAAAAAAACTCATCAGAATCAGCTGGTCATTATATAACTCACAGGCCCGTTTCTTCCACGACAGCGGCAAGCATGAACCTCGTGGAGCGCGTATTGGCCAGCTCCTCCACATACACACCCATCTCCGATCTGTCGAAACTGAAACATAAATAACTATACTTAGGGCTTCTTCTGACAAATGGACAGACAGACACACTTTCGGAAAATAAAATATTTACTTGCACAAGGACATTTTTAAATTGTTTTAGTTACATTTTTTATTGAAAATAATACAATAGAGCTTAAAGCTAGCTAGCCTAACATATTATATAAATCATGCCCGCGTGGAATGGTTGCAAGAATGCTGGCTGTATTTCCGCGCTGGACAGCCAGGCTGATCCTTTCTGCAAAAAATGAGCCAGCCCTTCTGTCACCAGATGAGTTGCATTTTGTGATGCTGTCACTTTTTGGCAAGGGCACAATGCAGTTGCCAAACAGTGACGATAGAATAAATGTCAAAAAAATGATAGGGCCTAAGTATCTCCTTAAAATTGTGACGATTAAAGTTGAAGGATATAATAGTAAAACAAGGAACTTTTCCAGTAAAACTTGAAAAAGCGTTTGGGAGGAGCATCTGGCAAAAATAAAAAGCTAGTGCCAGAAATGAATGTCTCTTCCAACAAACGCTAAGCCACAAAATAAAGTGGGCAGCGGTGTCTACAAGACGGTAATAAATTGCGGGTAAGCCGCCACGTCCGCTTATGGAATAAATAAGCCGAGAGTACTCCATCGGGATTATGTTTTAGGCCTGTCGAGTTGGAATAGATACAGAAATAAGTTTCGCTATTTTAAGCCTTCTTGCGTAGTGATTCTCATTTTAGAGCTTTGCGAGTTGTGACCCATAAATTCAACAAGCGATTTTTGTGATAATAAAGCGGTTTTCAGATTGAGCGGAATCAAAAATTTAATCAATCTTATAAATTACTAGCAGATGCCCGCGACCTCGTCGGCGTGAAATAAGTTTTTAAATTTCCACGGGAACTCCCTAACTTTTCGGGTTAATATATAGCCTATGACACTCACATTACCCCCTACAACCTCACAAACTCACAAACTTTACCTCTTTATAATATTATAGTATCTATAAAATAAGTATATTATAAAAATCTTAAGAAATTAAAATTTTCGACTTGAATGTTCAAACTTTGAGCAAACGTTGTCATCTAAACCCGGTTACGTGTCCAATAACACATTGGAGTCACTATGTCTAGGTAACTAGGTCACGCCTGCATTTAATTTATTTTTAGCTGTAAATTCAATTTAATTGAGGCTATTTATATTTTTTCTCGCAATTAATTCCGGTGCTCTTAGCACACCAGCTTCCAAACGGTTAACTAGTTGGATAACTACATAGGCTTAAATTGCTGGCGTTTTCAAATTAATGATCTTTCTTTCTAAGAGGAGTTTTAAATATTATGTAGGTACACTGTATACATAATTAAAATTAACTTTTCAGCTCAATAGTCTTTATTTCTGTCCGTTATAGATAAATAACTATTTTGATTTACTAACCTTAATTATTGTTTTTAATTACTTTCTTCGTTTCTTACGTTGACTATCGCTAAAACAATGAATTTGTTTACTTACATCAATGTTACCAGAGGCAGTTTGTGTACGTTTGTACTCTGGTACATCTACTAAGGTATGTGTCTGGGCCATATTTTTAATGTCTACATCAACTCTTCCATTGATATTGCTTTATTATAAAATTGCTGGGTCTTTTTCTACAACTCTATATATCTACTTACTGTCATCGTCTTCAATATTACCAGAGGCTGTGTTTATTGGTTTGTCCTCTAGTATGTGCATGTCAAGAAGCGATGTATTTGGGCAATGTTTTAATGTCCACATAATATATTCCATTTAATATTGCTTTGCTATATTATCTCTAACTGGGTCTAGTATACCTACTTACTTAACATGATCGTCTTCAATGCTATCAGAGTCAGTATTCCTCTCGTACGTAGACAAAGCGATGTGTGTGGGCAATGCTTTAAATTACTACATATTATTGCTTAACTATCCGTTGAGTCTTTTTCAACAACATCTTTTACTAGGTCTAGTATATCGACTTACTTTTCATCATCGTCTTCATTGCTACCAGAAGCCGTGTTGGTTGGTTTATCCTCTGGCACGTCGACGAAGCGATGCGTCCGCGCAAGGTTCTCAATGACCACAGCTGCAGTGCCACTAGATAAAGCACAGCTCACTGCGGAAGAGGTTTTCTTCGCCACTCGCTGCTTTTTCGCACGTTGACGGATAGCCTGGTAACATTTAAACGGGTTATCAGTGTTAGAAGGAAAAATTAAAGCAAGCTGTACATGGCATCACAGCCTGTATGGTTCTCTAGAGTGGCAATACTGGTGGGGGACGCTAAGATGGATCTAATAATTATGGCGGTCGTGTTTATGTAGTTTGTGTGTGAATTTCAAAATTAAAGTATATTATGTGGATAACCCGAGAAAAGAAAGTACATTATTACGAAACGATTATTACGTACGAAATTCTATGGTGACTCATTCACAAAGAATTGTGTCAAGTTGTGGAATTCTCTACCTGCTGACATACGTCAGGCAAAATCCCTACATATCTTCAAACGTTGTCTGAAAAACTACTATCTATGTAAAGGAGTAGAATGTAGTATATTATATATTATGTATAAATAATTATTTATGGTAGATATCTATATGTGTATTATTAGTATGTAGTGTTTATGTAGTCTATCTTATTCTATAAAAACTAAATTGATTGCCGCACAATGCCACACAACCCCTGTTTTCGCCTTTCCGATCACCAAAGGTTGTCTGGGAGAGATCGCTTTATCGATAAGACCGCCTTTGCACGCTTCACTAAGATTAAGCTTCTTTTTTTGTATTTATGTTTCTATGTCTCTTTTGTGCAATAAAGAATACAATAATAATAATAATTATTATTTTAAAGACAAATCTAATAAATTTCAATGTTACTACAATAACTATAAAAATATTAAAATTGTATTGGTGAAATAAATTATCATAGTTTCATCAAATAAAGTTTTTTGCTTCATTTGAATTCTTGGCAAAAAATGTTATGGTATGGGCATCTTTGTTGTCGTTTGTAGACATTGTAACAATATATTTAGCAAGACAACATTTTTCTAATAAGAATATCTACCTTTAAATCGAATCGAATCCGAATTCGGAGGAATCGGATAACCTCCGATCTATCCTTTTTTAATTGCGATTTTTCGTTCTGTCGGAAAGTATAATCCCCATTTCAAATTAATTTATTTAAATGAAACCAAATTCACCGCCAGTCTTTGCAAACGAGAAATTGACTAAGAGATTAATAAATTGAATTGTCGAAGCAACCCTCGTGATTTTCGCGGGCTAAAATTTTGTAGGTTAGCTAGCTGACCCGCCCCGACTCCGATTGGGTTCCCTTTGAAAAATCTATCTATAGACTAACCTATTTGAGCTACACCATACATCACACTAATATTATAAATGCGAAAGTGTGTTTGTGTATTGGTTTGTGCCTCAATCACGCCACAACAGACGGATCAAGCCGCACTACAGAGCATCGACGTGATTTTTACACGGGCATGGTTGAGGACAGAGGCTACTTTTTATCCCAGAAAATTAAGGAGTTCTCGTGGGAATAAATAAAACTTGTTCCACGAGCACGAAGTCGCGGTCATGAGCATGTTATAAAGAAAGAAAGAAAGTCTGCGTCACTCGCCAGGTCTTTTACTATTCACTATTTCTTTGCAAAAATCCCGCCGATCCGTTGCTCTGTAGTGCGGCTTGATTGAACGACAAATAAATCAACAAACAAACACACTTTCGCACGTATGATATAGATATTACTAGATGATGCCCGCGACTTCGTTTTTCGAACTCCTCAATTTTCTGGGATAAAAAGTAGCCTATGTCCTTCCCCGGGATATAATTTATATCTGTACAAAGTTTCATCAAAATAGGTTGAACAGGTGGGCGGCGAAAGCGTAGCAGACAGACAGACAGACACACTATCTCATTTATAATATTATGTATTAGTATGGATTGTGGTCAGTGTTAAATAAGAAAGTCACAAAAACCAACCTATTCAGATGCTTTCACAGCTGTAAACTATACAAAGTTTAAATAACTATCCAACCCAGATGGCGTCGCAGTAGTAAACTAAATAGATAAAATAATTCGACTGAGCATTCGCAGCCAGTTTATCCCGAAGATAGGCAATTGCGGGAGATGTGTATCAGATCTGAATGTCCAAAAATATGGCTTCGAGAGGAAATTCGAAAAGGTATTCCGACGTGACCTCGGGAAATGGAGTAATAATGGAAAAACCTTTACGTGAAATCGAAAGCTCTGCTGATATCTTTAATAAACATTTGCTTTAAGAACTAGGTTTGAAGATTGGGATTTGAACTCCAGATGAAAAAATTGAAGATAAAATAAAATTGAAGATTTTCTGGAAACTGAAAGTTGATTATATGACCATATTTTTTTTCTTTAGACGTTCTTAATATACCATTATCAATTTTTTTGCCTTTCAGATCTTATCCGCAACACTTAATTATTAGGTATATGTTTCACATTTTTTTAAAATTTAGTAGATAATATAATATTTTTCCATTATTCATCTTTTTTAAAGCTACGAGTGTTCCAAACACTTGGGCAAAACACACACGAGGGTTTGAAAATATGCGTTGATTCTTTTAGCGACTACCAACATTACATATTATTATAACTAACCTCAAAAATCCTATAGTAGAGAAACATCATGATGATACAAGGTATATAAAAGGACCCCAATGAAGAGTAGATGACATAATCCGTGCTGTTGAACAGACACTGGTGTGGACTTCTGTCCGGGGTGTTGTTAAGGCCTAGGACCAGACCATTGGAGACAACCCATCAGTACCATACGCTCTTAAATTACTGATCATATGTAGTGCAATAGTAAGTGATGAAATAACTCACCTTAAAAACCCTATAGTAGAGAAACATCATGATGATACAAAGAAATATAAAAGACTCCAATAAAGAGTAGATGACATAGTCCGTGCTGTTGAACAGACACTGGTGTGGACTTTTGTTAGGGGTGTTGTTAAGGCCTAAGACCACTGGAGACAACCCCTCAGTACCATACGCTCTTAAATTACTTATCATAAGTAGTGTAACAGTAAGTGATGAAATAACTCACCTCAAAAATCCTATAGTAGAGAAACATCATGATGATACAAGGTATATAAAAGGACCCCAATGAAGAGTAGATGACATAGTCCGTGCTGTTGAACAGACACTGGTGTGGACTTCTGTCCGGGGTGTTGTTAAGGCCTAGGACAACTGGAGACCCGATGGCGGCGCTGACGAACCAGGCCACAGCAATCATGACCCAGACGCGGGCGTTGCTCTTGTGCTTTGCGTATTTGATTGGCTGCGTGACTGCAATGTACCTGTAACATAACACGATAATTAATAAATAATTTGTGATTAAAAAATTCAATAAAGCTGTAGTTTCCGTTTTTTAGTTTTAAGTAGGTATACTATTGTTTCTGAGAAAATAAATATTATTATCATATCATCATCATTAAATGTTATTGAATTTGAATTGTAATTAGGAAACATATCGAATTATTTTAAAAGACAAAGGTGATTTTTGAGATTTTGAACAGGCATTTTTCCGGTCCAAAATGCCGCAAAAAGAAAACCACTGAAAAATATCAATTTGTGAACGACATTCACAAAATATTTCATTCTGAGAATATAAAAGATCGCTGGTTGAAGTGATGATTAACGAAATGAGTGTTTAAGGCAGCACCTAATGAAAATATAACTGAAGGGCTTAAGTAAATTTTGAATTAAACTGGTAAAATATTTAATTTGATTTGATTCTAGACACTACTGAAACGTGTACCTGTCGACAGAAATGGCGACGAGGTTGAATATACTGGACGTGGAGCAGGTAACGTCGATCGCGATATAGCAGTCGCACGCCACGGGCGGCAGGCCCCACACGCCGTTGAACTGGAAATATAATGAATGAATACTTTTATTGTACACCACAAAGGAAATTATCTATCTATCTATCTATCTTCTATCTATGTATCTATATAATCATACTAATATTATAAATGCGAAAGTGTGTTTGTTTGTTGGTTTGTCCTTCAACGGAGCAACGGATCGACGTGATTTTTGGCATGGGTATAGTTGAGGACCTGGAGAGTGACATTATTTTTATCCCGGAAAATTCAGGAATTCCCGCAGGAATCAAAAAAACTTAAACCACGCTGACGAAGTCGCGGGCATCAGCTAGTTAAATATAAAAATTGCGTGGACAAATGGATGTTTGTTACTGATCTGGATGAAATTTGGCACATAGATAGATTATAGTCTGGAATAACACATAGGCTAGGTACTTTTATCCCGGAAAATTAAAGAGTTCCCGCGGAAACCGAAAAACCATAATCCACGCGAATGAAGTCGCGGGCATCAGCTAGTACATCAATAAAATACAGTATACTTAGCTGAAAACAAAGCAAGTATACAATTTGGCAGCCTAATCGCTATATAGCGATCTCTTCCGGGTAACCAATGGAAATATAATGTATTTCTAAACTAATATTAAAATGAAATAAGGAATTAAAGGAAAAGGAAATAAGGGAAGGGAAGGAAGGAGGATTATTATTAGGAGGAAAGATTTGTTTGATTCTAAACCTACTTAAATATACATATCAAAAATTGATATAAATATACATATCAAAAGTGTGTGAAGCACTGTTAATAAAAATTATAAAAATTAGTAAAACGCAAAATGTGTCATTCCTAGTTCAAAGAGTTCCATCGAATATGGGCCTTTGAAAGTAGTTTCGATACTTTAATATATCGCTACTGGATGGCATAAACAGTCGCGTAAAAAGACTGGATTAAGGATGCATATCTCAAATTTCGTCACTGGCAGGTAATAGACCGGGAGATGGTCGTAGGTGATAGTCTCCCATTTTCTACTGCATGCCTTTTTAAGAGTTGATAACTAACCCTAAAGTATGAAAGATAGAGGGGTTACTAGCCCTTGCGCGCTTGCACGTCATAAACAAAATGGCTTCTCTTTGTGACAGAATTTTAGTTTTTGCCGTGACATTCTACTGCATGCCTTTGTAATATAACGTAGTTGGAACAAATTTAAGCTATAATAATTGATGGCATGCAATTCGCAACGGCCGACGGGGCTCAAACGGTTACGTAGAAATGTAAAAAAAAATAGAACATTTCCGTGTTTACAAATTGCATGCCGTTGTAAAAAATTACTTTTATTATCTCAAATATACTCTACGAAAATTGGCATGCACCCCTCGTATGACCAAGGGTGGAAAATATTAGGAAAATGTTGTGAAAATTCAATACAGCTTTTCCGTGATTTCAAACTACTTCTAATAAAGATAAACATTAATTTAATGACCAAATAATTCTGAAATACAAATGGCATGCATGTTGCTCATGATCATTATATTATAAATAATAACAAAAGTTGCAAAAATTTAATAAACATTTCCGTGTTTTTTATTTGCATGCCGTTTTGTATTTCATAAAAACGTATTATTTTAAGTATATACCGAAAATGGCATGCGTATTAAATAATACCATCATATTTTAAATAATAATGAAAGTTGCAAAAAATTTAATAAACATTCCGTGTTTTTAATTTGCATGCCGTTTTGTATTTCATAAAAACATATTATTTTAAGTATATACCGAAAATGGCATGCGTATTAAATAACACCGTCATATTTTAAATAATAACAAAAGTTGCAAAAATTTAATAAAAATTTCCGTGTTTTTAATTTGCATGCCGTTTTGCATTTCATAAAAACATATTATCAAATAAATATTATAAATGCTAAAGTTTGGATGTATGGATGTATGTTTGTTACTCAATCACGCTCCAACGGATGAACGGATCTGGATGAAATTTGGCATAGATATAGATTATAGTCTGGAATATCACATAGGCTACTTTTTATCCCGGAAAATTAAGGAGTTCCCGCGGGAACCGAAGAACGGAACCGAAAAACCTCGATCCACGCGGACGAAGTCGCGAGCGTCAGCTAGTTTTAAGTATATATCGAAAATGGCATGCGTATTAAATAACACCATCGTATTTTTAATAATAATGAAAGTTTCATAAAATATGTGAACCATTTCCAGTGTGAAACAGAGATCAGAGATTTGGATTTTGGCGCTAACCCATCACCTACCTAGCCACGTTTCCGCGGGAACTCCTTAATATTCAGGGATAAAAGTAGCCTTTATGCTATTCTATATACTTAGCAGACTATAATCTATATCTGTGCCAAATTTCATGCAGATCCGTTCAGCCGTGATTGAGTAACAAACATCCATCCATCCATCCATACATACATCCATCAAAACTTTCGCATTTATAATATAACTAGCTGATGCCCGCGACTTCGTCCGCGTGGATATACCAAGATTCATCGAAATAACTTGAGAAATGATGGACTTTTATACAAACTTTCAACCCCTATTTCACCCCTTTGGGGGTGGAATTTTGAAAAACTGTGAAACACGTATGTTTTCATTTTTAACCCGCAGCTCATATACCAAGTTTCATGGATATAACTTGAGAAATGAAGGACTTTCATATAAACTTTCAACCCCTATTTCACCCCTTCGGGGGTAAAATTTGCGAGAACTGTAAAACACGTATTTCTTCATTTTTAACCGGTAGCTTGTATACCAAGTTTCATCGATATACCTTGAGAAATGAAGGACTTTCATACAAACTTTCAACCCCTATTTCACCCCTTTGGGGGTGGAATTTTGAAAAACTGTGAAACACGTATGTTTTCATTTTTAACCCGCAGCTCATATACCAAGTTTCATGGATATAACTTGAGAAATGAAGGACTTTCATATAAACTTTCAACCCCTATTTCACCCCTTCGGGGGTAAAATTTGCGAGAACTGTGAAACACGTATTTCTTTATTTTTAACCGGTAGCTTGTATACCAAGTTTCATCGATATACCTTGAGAAATGAAGGACTTTCATACAAACTTTCAACCCCTATTTCACCCCTTTGAGGGTAAAATTTTGAAAAACTGTGAAACATTTATTTCTTTATTTTTAACCGGTAGCTTGTATAGCAAGTTTAATCGATATCACTTGAGAAATGACGGACTTTCATACAAACTTTCACCCCCTATTTCACCCCCTTAGGGGTGGAATTTTGAAAAACTGTGACACACGTACTTCTTTATTTTTTACTGTCAGCCAAAATAAAAAGTTTCGTTGATATAACTTGGTAAACATCTTGAGAAACGAAGGATTTTCACACCAACTTTCATCCCCTATTTCACCCTTTTGGGGGTCGAATTTTCAAAAACTGTGAAACACATATGTCTCCATTTTCAACTCGCAGCTCATATATCAAGTTTCATGGCTATAACTTGAGAAATTAAGGACTTTCATACAAACTTTCAACCCCTATTTCACCCCTTCGGGGGTAGAATTTCGGAATAAAAAGTATCCTATGTCCTACCTCGTAGTATGGGCTCAAATGGGCGCAAAAAAAAACAGGGAAATGTTCTTTATTTTTAATTTTCGTTAAAAAACCTTTTTTTAATTTTATTTTTGCACATTTTTTATGTCAGGCTTGTGTAATATGCATGCCATTTTTTTTATCAACTTAAAATAATGTTTTTTAATGAAATATTGAATGGCATGCAAAATAAAGTCACGGAAATTATATCAGCGTTTTTTGCAATTTTCGTCATGCATGCCACTAATTTACAACTTTCTGTTGTGCATGCCAAATTTGCTAACGTCAAGTAATTATAAAAACTAAGTATTGTTCAAATGGCATGCAGTTTGAAATCACGGAAAAGCTGTATTGAATTTTCACAACATTTTCCTAATATTTTCCACCCTTGGTCATACGAGGGGTGCATGCCAATTTTCGTAGAGTATATTTGAGATAATAAAAGTAATTTTTTACAACGGCATGCAATTTGTAAACACGGAAATGTTCTATTTTTTTTTACATTTCTACGTAACCGTTTGAGCCCCGTCGGCCGTTGCGAATTGCATGCCATCAATTATTATAGCTTAAATTTGTTCCAACTACGTTATATTACAAAGGCATGCAGTAGAATGTCACGGCAAAAACTAAAATTCTGTCACAAAGAGAAGCCATTTTGTTTATGACGTGCAAGCGCGCAAGGGCTAGTAACCCCTCTATCTTTCATACTTTAGGGTTAGTTATCAACTCTTAAAAAGGCATGCAGTAGAAAATGGGAGACTATCACCTACGACCATCTCCCGGTCTATAAGTGAACCGTGGCCGAGAGGTCAAGGCGCTCAGGGCGCGATTCCCAGAGAGACGCAGGTTCAAATCCTGCCGGTTCCGAAATTTTTGATATGTATATTTAAGTAGGTTTAGAAACTTTCCTCGTGTGTGAAGCACTGAAATTATATTTCGTACGTTTCATTCTTCAGATAATTAAAACACAAAGGTAGTAGATTCATTGTACTGGCAATCCGCACTTTTTCCATGTTAGGATATTTTAAAAAAACTCCCCACTAACGATGCTCTCCGTACCGACTCCTGTCACGACATGTCTCATTCTTTTATTGTGCGCGGCAACGAGCACTAACTTATCAATATTAGAAATTCAATTGGAATAATTACTTATTGAGTAGGTATATACCTAAACGTATCGCTTAAAGTAAAATTCAAATTCAAATGTTTTTTATTCAAACAAACTTTTACAAGTGTTTTTGAATCATTAAGTGAATCTACCACTGGTTCGGTAGGAATTTCGGTAAAGTAGAAAAATAAGTTAGAACGACGAAATCATATTCATCTTCGAAGGAATCTGAAGAAACTCAGGGTAAGTTTACATGAATATATTTTATTTGTGTACGGAATTCAATCAAATAACCTACAAATGGACTTGAACGGGTACTCTTTTATATATCAACTTTTAAAAAGGATAAATATGTGAATCAATAGCATCTCTAAGCTAGCCTGGAGGTTATCACGAAGGTATAGCATGATGCTGGAAATAAGTCTGGAGGTTGACTGCGGGTACTGCTTTATACTTGATATCAACTTATCTCTTGACATTATGTAAATAACTATAAGAATAAAATTATTGTATTGGAATGCAAATAAATGAAATGAAATGAAATGAAATGAAATGAAAACTTTTAAAAGGATACATATGAGAATCAATAGCATCTCTAAGCTAGCCTGGAGGGTATCACGTTGAGGATATCACGAAGGTATAGCATGATGTTTAAAATAGCCTGGAGGTTGACTGCGGGTTAACACGAGGGTTCAAAACAAAACGTTAAAGTTTGTTGGATTAGAAACGTTAAAATTATCATTTTAGACAACGAAACCACACAGGGTTATACCAATATGATACAGTTTTTCTCTTCCGGTGAAATTTTGTGATGACGTCCAGGACTTTCAGCGCTGGGTGACGGTTGGCGGCGTAGATATTCGCCACACCTTACAACAACATTGGATCAATTTGTTAAAAACAAAACCAACACCACCACAAAACCCTGCCTCCTTGGGAGATGACAAAGTTCAGACTACCAAGATACTTTCTAATCCCTGTAGGATCCGGACTGGTTCCTACATTACACTGAAAATCATGTGAGCATAAAACTCCTAGCTCCCGGTCTTAGTGAATCGTTTATGCCACTGCTAAAAGATCTCCAAAGAGAAGAGACGCTTTTCGGAGAAAAACTCTCAAATACTATAAAAGCTTCGAAGACTATTGACCGTCACGGATTGCAAATCGGAAATCCCGTCCTAGGGCGACCTCCACATAGCTGGTACTTCGACAACGCGGACTATATTATATTTGGGAAACGAGACAGGCCCTCCTCGTCTCGCCTCGGGGAGCAGGGGGGGGCGAAGAGGACATCCGCGAGCAGCGACGGCGTACATCGGCGGCCAGCGGCGACGACCACGCGACCTCCAGCCAGAGCAAGTATCTTGCATATACACAGCGAGAGATTAAGGTACCTACAATCTAAATGCTGGTCGTTACATACAATATTTTAATAAAGCAAAAAATTTTGGCTGAGTGTCCGCTAGATATGAAGTCTCGGATTGGATTTATAAATCCTAATCACCATGAGGTGATATACCATTTAAAGTTATCAACTTTATGTACCTACCGTCAATACAGCTTTCATTAACATCGACCATTTAATATTACATTTAACTTGATTTGTGAGTTTGAGCAACAGCTAGATCAATTGATTTCTAGAATATTCTAATCAATCTAAGACTCAAAATCTAATGATGACTCAAAGATTTATATTAAATTTGCATTCGCAATCATTAAAATATAAATTCGTTACTCAAGATCATTACAGGTGTTAAGAATTATATGGCAGCTTGCAAATCAATACTTTATAGCGGCTTTATGTCTACGCTATATTTAAAGAAGTCTAATTTATTTATTGATATCGATTAACCCATCTCAAAGAAAATTTCGAAATAGTAATTAGATAAGTAGGTACTTACTTCTGGTGAAAATTTAACTTAATGAATTTATACCAATGCCTTTACGGCTTATTATGGGCTCCGAGAACTTTCACAAAAATTATAACATAGATATCTACTTATGATAATATATAGTATTATATATATATCTTATATTTATCGTTATACATACAACGATATTGTTCGTAATAGTTGTACTTTGTACTGAAGGTTTACGTAACGTAACCGAGAATATTTACGTCAAACTGCTGCAGTGTTGTAAAAAAAATTTGAAAATAACTTTTTACTATCTTTGCAACAACCCAAGTTCAGGTTTTACATTATTATTATTATAGCATTAGCGTGAATCCCGCGCGGGTGCCGGCGCGGCCAAGTCGAGCAAATTAAAACTATATCGACACGGCACGGCGGCGGTACCATCTTTTTCTCGGAGCAACTTACGGTGAATATTATGTGATATGCATTCATCCTTCCTTCATAAAAAAAAAAAAAAAAGAGAAGTACATAATATTATTACAATTTTAAAAATAGTTACGAAGTTGGAAGGTTGGACTTGTACCGTTGAGTTTATACCAAAATCAAATATCTCGATGGTCAGAAATACCTACCTCATACATTCAAGATACATTTAAGTATAAATCATATGGAGGTAAATTTCGGCTTTCGTTTTTAATTCTATTGGATCTTGAAGGTTCGTCATTAAGTAATAAACTAATAAGTTTCAACTAGAGCTTTTTACAGACGCGTCTGGGTCTGGCTCGGGTACATTTTGTGATAAATGAATAACTGTAAAATGAAATCAATTACTGAGTTTTAATTTCATACTAACTTAGACCTGATGGTGGTATTTTATACATATACATATAAAATATTTCATCACATACATCTATATTTTATAATCATATACATCTATAACACTGGTTATTATTAAAGTAATAATTATTAATACTAAGAAGAATTAAGCTTAGGTACCTAAGATAGATAAATCGAAGGAGTGGCATTCAATGCCCAATGATTTGACGTCAGAAATTCGGCAATGGTTGTAAAATGTAATATTATGGTTCACTGCTTCTTATATTAAAAGTAAAGAAATTTAAGAAGCTGATGAAGAATGAGAAATTTAACACAGATGTAGAAATAAAATAGCCTGATAAATTATATTAAATTATCTGTCAATAAGATTATAGACAAGTTAGGCCAGTTATCGTTTTATTAGCATGACACGCCAATGCCAAACGTAATTAAAACGTAATTAATTTAAAGATCAACCCCAATTTCATGAAATAGCATCTTATTTTGTGCTGTTCCACTAATCTTCTAATATGTGAATGTTTAGAAAAGATAATAATATAATAGTGGCCTTAACAGCCTTGGTTCCCTCTATAGCAAAAAATGCTTACATCAGATTTAATAGTTATACATTCCAAAAATAATATAATATTATGATTTTTCTCAAGGAACTCACAATAATTTAAAGAATTTGAAGATTTTTTAAACCTGGATGCAACGTATCGAACGCGTTCATAAAATGAGGAGTACCTAACCTGTACCTTTATGGCCTCTTTGGAACTCAAATGGTGGCATTACTGCCTTAACAATGATAGAGGTTCATATCAATCTTATATTGTACATGCAGTCTTATAATTTCTAATAATTTGTTATAGGTGCAGTTTAGCGTATGTAGTTTACCTGGTGATGAGTTTGTAAGCGTACAGATTAAAAGGTTGTCGTTAAAGGAAATATTATATAAATTAAGGCCAAACATCCCAAAGTATCTACATAGGATTATCAGATAGTGTTATACTGTGGTGTTATACAACACATCGCTCAATGCTCTGATACAGAGTTAATTATCTTTAGAAAAGAATTTCAGAAAAGTTTTATTTTGTTAGTCTTATGTACAGAAATATTAATACCTATCGAAATATTAATATACAAACGGAAACAGTATTTTATTCTTCGATATTATCATTAAAGCATCTGCAGACTGTAGGTACCAGTCAACACGATACAGTTCAACGATAGGTAAATAGTAATGTAAAATGTATAGCAACAGCTTAAAAACACCATCTGCCAAATTCGTTTAAAGACCTCCTGATAGCGTTTAATCTATTATACCTGCACACAAACCATGAGCCGATAGGTGCTGCCACAACCCACATAGCGGCGTGGAAGTGTCTAAGTTCGGCGCGTGCACCCGACACGTCGCCACCAACATGGTACACGAGCTGTGCGTCTTGCAGCTCGCTTGACGTCATCAAGAAGACCGTTGGTTGGTCGCAATCGTCACGGGCGCTGGCTAAATTTTATAACCTTCCTAGGCGAACGAGGAACGATTGTTTTGCATAACCTGAAGAGTATCCAAATTATACTTGATTTTCATTACATCCATATTATAATATATTATTATAAATAATAATTATCAAAATGATTGTATTTTTCAATGATGGTTAACAAATAATTAATAATAAAATAATAATTTGTTTGCTAATCCAATATACGGAATGATTCCTAGTTTTATATTAGAACAATAAGTATGTAATTGATATAATACTATTCAATTCATATCCCTAATTACAAATTTTCATCTCTAAACATCTACCTTTGTGTTTTAATTATCTGAAGAATGAAACGTACGAAATATAATTGATGATTAAACGAACTTACCTGTAAGTGAAGTTCTATCCCAATTATATGAGTACGTTTCATTCGAAGATATTATAAGGTCCCTCCCGTCCCAGAGCCCATATTACGAAAATTTTGTAATAGGTATCTACTCTAAATAATGAGACATGTCGTGACAGGAGTCGGTACGGAGAGCATCGTTAGTGGGGAGTTTTTTTAAAATACCCTAACATGGAAAAAGTGCGGATTGCCAGTACAATGAATCTACTACCTTTGTGTTTTAATTATCTTCGAATGAAACGTACTCATATAATTGGGATAGAACTTCACTTACAGGCAAGTTCGTTTAATCATCAATTATAAAAATTTGTTTGATTGTTTGTTTGTTTGTAATGGATATACTCAAAAACTACTGAACCGATTTTAAAAATTCTTTCACTTATGGAAAGCTACTTTATCAGCGAGTAACTTTTATGCTACATTTTATTTTCAAAAGAATTAAAGAGACGAGGTAGTAAGTAAACTTGAAGCTAAAGTCTTGAGCAGAAAACGCATGCCACTGCAACTTGTAAGTAACGCGTTCTACGTGGTCCCTAGCACTTGTGATAAAAGGATCTTTATGAAGACTTTCACATAGTGCAGAAAACGCAAAGCCATAGGTTTGTCCAGGACTTAATGGTAGTAAAAGTACTCATTCGGAAAAAAAATTTTTTTTTTTACTCCACTACTGACAGGTCTCTTGACTGCGATCTCACCTGATGGTAAATAATGATGCAGTCTAACATAGTAGCGGGTTAACCTGTTAGGAGTTCGGCAAGTTCGGCAGTTATACATATAAAACCCTTGCCCCTAATCGGTTTCTATACGGCATCGTACCGGAACGCTTAATCGCCAACTGGCATATTGAAAAACCATTGAGTTATTACAACCAGGGAAAGTCGTGCTTTTATGCCTTATTTCACACTTTACAATCGTGCATTGTCGAGTCAACATCTCCTGAAGATGCTCCCTTCGGAATAATTTGGAAGATTTGTGTCCAATATCTGCGCACTAACTATTTACTTATTTTATCCAAAAGATGCTAATTCATTGGTATTAGCATCTTGTGGATAAAATAAACGTTTCCTATTATTTCAAAATCACACATTTTCTAAACCATTTCAGCCTGTCGCTGAATAATACTAATATATGTATAGTGTATTGAGTATTGTATGCTCGTGAAAAAAGCTTACTATACAATCGAAGATTACGTAAATGATAAAAAAAAAGCGTGGATTTGATTCGCTCCAGCTATGCGTGGGACTGCAGTTACTTGTATCATTATGATGATTGTAAGTTTTGATGGAAAAGAGCAACCACCGAGTTTCTTGCTGGCTCTTCTCGGTAGGAATGGCATTCCGAACCAGCGGTAGATTCATATTATAACGATTCAAAAGCGCTTGTAAAAGCTTATTTGAATAAAAAACATTTGAATTTTGATTTTTTTTGAATTTATAATACCTATTTTACTTGTATTCAAAAAATACCATAATATTTTAGTCTCTTTTTCCTTTATTGAAAAGAAATAGGTCATTTAAAAGATTAATCGTCTCTACACACGTTAGATGATTTTTATCTCAGAATTACAATAGCGTTGTTATGTTATTTAAGGGCTCGATCACACACGATACTTTCAGCATCAGGGATTGGCATCTTTTTAACCGACTTCAAAAAAAGGACAATTCGATACGTATGTATGTAATTGGAACTGCAATATAATATTATTCACATATTATGATAATCTATTAAGGCTTCCAAACAAATATACAAAATTTTACAGGTGTATGTATGTTTGCCCGCGGATTTCTCCGAAAATATTAATCGGATTATCACCATTCTTTTTTTATTGGCTTACATTCACTTTAACTTAGGGAACAGTGCAAGTTTAATCAAAATCGGTTCAGAATTTTTCAAGATATGGACTGTTAAGTGTGTGGTGAAGTCGGCTTAACTTTCAAACTTTTAGATTTTTATCACTTGTTTAATTTTTAAATAGCGAATAAACAGTAAGGCCCAGCCCCCCGATTATGTAAGAATGGCCGATCAAAACGTTAAAGTTCGGCGTCAAAATAAAATAAACCATAACAGCATTAAATTAGAGCTCAATTTCGTGTATCCATTCTCATACGTTTAGGGTATCGTATAAGAATGGGTATACGAAATTGAGCTTAATTCAATGCAGGTATGGTTTATTTTACTTTGACGCCGAATCATTACGATTTGATCGACAATTCTTACATAATCGGGGGGCTGATTTTGAGACCCAGTCTGTTCGTAAAATCGTTAAAAAGGAGTTTTATAAAGCAGTTTATCTACTAAACGGTGGCATATTATGATATTATATTTAATATTTGTCTGGTGGGAAGCTTAGGCCGTGGCTAGTTACCACTCTACTGGCAAAGACGTACCGCCAAGCGATGTAGCGTTCCCTATACCCCTAACAGGTTGGCCCGTTACCCTCTTAGACTGCATCACGTCACTTACCATCGGGTGAGATCGCAGTCAAGAGCTAACTGGTCGTGGAAAAAAAAATCTAAATCGCAATCGCAAAATCGCATCACAGTTTGTATCGCGTATCGCATCGAGTGTGCATAAGCCCTTAACCTAAACTTTTGGCCTTGGTCAAGTTGGAATCTACACTACGTGGCTCTCACATTTTATACCTATTTACCTAAATCTATTGTAGTCTTAATGGTACGACCGTACGATTTAGGGACACTTAGTTATTTAACAGACCGTAAAAAGGAATAGTGACGATTTCAATTTGTATAGAATGCTGAACACTGGAGTTTCTTTTTGTGTTAAAAGTAAAGTAAGTCTATTTTAAGTATGTCCAAAAGATAAAGCTCGACTACTTTTAAATACGGCGACTTTTCAGACCATACCTTTTTTAATATTTGATACTTCGTCAGCGTGGAGTTAGGTTTTTTTAACTTTTTAATCTCTGTCATCTATATCCGGCAATAGACATACCCACTCTCGAATCCATAAAACTAATACTTAGTCCGCGTGGACAATTTTTTTTTCGATTCCCGCGGGAACTAATTTTCCGGGATAAAAAGTAGCCTTTGTCTTTCCCCGGGATATAACCTACCCCTGTACCAAATTACATCAAAATCGGTCGAATAGTTATGCCGTGAAAGCGTAGCAGACAGACAGACACACTTTCGCATTTATAATATTAGTACGGGTGCGAAAGTGTGTCTGTGTGTTTTAACGATCCATCTGTTCAACCGATTTTGATATTTGGTACAGAGACGGGTGGGTATCCCGGGGAAGGGCATAGCCTAATTTTTGTTTCCGGAATATCAAAGAGTTCCCACGCGAAAAACCCGGGCGAAGTCACGGACATCATCTATTAGACTATTTTATAATATTAGCCGTTTAGGCGCTCTATGGGAATTTTCAATTTATCAAAAAGCAGAGTTAGTTAAAAATAGAATGGACTTTGATTTAAATATGAGTAGGTAAACTGAATAAACTGTAACATTTATCTTTACGATGACAACTAATTTTCTATTTTAAATTTAGTAATCTCCTTCTTCTTCTTCTTCTTGCCCTTGTCCCACGCTATGTGGGGTCGGCACAACATGTTTTCCTCTTCCACTCACTTCTGTTATTCGTCAACCTAGCATTCACCCCTTTTATACGCATATCTTCTTTTACACAATCCATCCGTTCAATCATCAATTCATCCATCAATCGTTTTGGGGATCAAGTCACATTACGCGTTTCTTTTTCTTTATAAATTCTTATTTTAAGTTATTTGTTGTAAGTACTTGTATTATCCCCGAATAAAGATTTTCTTTCTTTCTTTCTTTCTTTCTTTCATCCATCTTTTCTTTGGTCTCCCTCTACTCTTTTTTCCTTCCACATGCATATCTATCATTCTTCGCGTAATATGCCTTTCTTCCCTCCGCATAACATGCCCGTACCATGCCCATATTAAATTTAGTAATCATACTAATATTATAAATGCGAAAGTGTGTTTGTTTGTTGGTTTGTTAGTTTGTCCTTCAATCACGCTGCAACGGAGCAACGGATCGACGTGATTTTTGGCATGAGTAGAGTTTAGGACCTGGAGAGTGACATAGGCTACTTTTTATCCCGAAAAATTTAGGAGTTCCCGCGGGAATCAAAAAAATTTAAACCATGCGGACGAAGTCGAGGGCATCAGCTAGTGTATTATAATTTTTGCACACTGTCTCTGACAGTAGATTGTGTACGGGAAGTTTCTACTTATACAGCTGTTATTAGCCACAATTTTGCAAAATAAATGATTTATTTACTTATTTACTAGCTGATGGCCGCGACCACGTCCGCGTGATTTAAGTTTTTTTGATTCCCGCGGGGTAAAAAGTAGCCTATGTCACAAAAATCACGTCGATCCGTTGCTCCGTTGCGGCGTGATTGATGACAAACCAACAAACAAACTCACTTTCGCATTTATACTATTAGTATGTTTTTTTTTAACTCTCTACTCTGCTCTCGTCTGTACTGTATTGTTCAATATCAAACGAGAGTATTAATATACACGTTCGTTATTTGAATAACATTTCTTTCAGATTGTTCAAACACTTCAAAGTGTTGTCTTCAGGTTACTCTACGACTCATTGAACTGTGTTGAATTCTTCGTCGGTTTCTTTTATTTCACAAAACGTGTGTGAATTTTTTCTAGCACCTATCAAGTGATACAAAGCGTTTGTTCGGTATTAAATTCTGATTGTTCAAAGACCTTAGTTATATATACCTACGAAGTTAGCGAAAAGAAAGCGAAAACTCCAAATTATATAAACTGATTTGATAGATGTTTACGTGAATAATAAAATAATACGCCTTATGCGATTTATTTTCAGTAGGAAAGACATTTCGAAATAGTGGCACATTAAAATCTTGTAATCGATTAAATTAAAAAAAACATCATCATTTCGTGGATTTCAATTTTTAAAAAAAGAGAACTGTTCTCCCTGTCTTTCAGGCATAATATTTTTATCCCTGAAAGTAAACGGGATAAAGCTATCTCTCACCAATAAACTAAAACACAAATTCAAAGTAGACTGTAAATAATGTGTACGGAACCCTCAGTGAGCGTGTCTGATTCGCAATTGGCCGGCTTTTGAACCTGTTTATTCGAGTTCAAAAGGTCGGTTCATTAGGTCACAATCGGTGTAATTGATTCGGGTTATTAGGCGTACCATAACATCGATTGTGCATGTCCATCTAATCTAATTGATAGGCAATATTATGTAGTGCGGGACGACATCAAAGGCTTTCAGCTCAATAGCGCTAATGTATGTGCGCGCGATAAATTATAGCACACGACATGGAATTCAGAATGTGTAAGTGTTAATAATATTCTACTCACAAAATTCTGAAATTTTAACGTTAATTTATTTAATTATTTATTTATTATAGCCTCGTTTCATATGGTTAAATTATTTCTTTATGTTGTAATTTCTTTTTCGTACCACTTGCTCAAAAAAGTGACATTCTATGCCACAAAAAGCGAACATAGCAATAGTCATTTTTAATCTGTTAAAAACAGGGAAAACTACATCTGTGCAGGGAAAGAATATTGTACTGAAATTCATTCATCCTCTAGGGGGAGAATTTGATTTAAATTTGGAATACTTACCGAAATTTATACTGAACTACATCTGTGTTTACACCATTGAGTTTGTATATAAAGCACTAGATGATTCCCGCGACTTCGTCAGCGTGGATTAAGATTTTTCGATTCCCGCGGGAACTCTTTAATTTTCCGGGATAAAAAGTAGTCCTTCCCCGGGATACAATCTACCCCAGTACCAAATTTCATCAAAATCAGTTGAGCAGATAGGCCGTGAAAGCGTAGCAGACAGACAGACAGACAGACGGACAGACAGACAGACAGACAGACACACTTTCGCATTTATAATATTAGTATGGATATTAGTATGGATTATACATGTTTTTGAAAATGGAATACGCATTTATTATGCAGTTATGATTATTAAATAAAATGACGAAAACCGACGAGGCCGTATGAGCTTGATGCCTTTGCTTTTCCGACAAAAAAATATCAGTCTAGGAATTTGCCGCGTTTTTGTTTTCTTCAAATACATAAACGTTAAGTTTATTTTAATTTATTTTTATAAATAAGTTAATGTTCTAAAAATACGTTACGATGTTAAATTAAAGCGACAGTGACAGTGAATTGTCTGATTCCATCAGTGCAAATGCTGCCGCAATTATAAATAATTTGCTTCCAACAAAATCCAAGGAAAATTATTTAAAAACTTATGACATATTGTGTTAATTTTTTCGCAAATGGTACGAAAAGTAGAGTATTTTCCTCGGTGATAAAGCTGTCTTAGTCTTGGGTGAACTTAAATCCCTCGCTACACTCAGGACTCGTCTTAAATCCCTCGCTTCGCTCGCGATTTAAGTTTTTAACACCCTCGCTACGCTCGGGAGTAAACCTCGAGTCCTTCGTTACGCTCGCGATTTAAATCGTCACCCGCGACAGAAGACACTGCTTTATCCCCTCGGTTAATAATCTACTATTTTAATCGGTATCTTTTATCCTTTATAGTAATTGTTGCTTTTGTTTTAATCCATGCTGTGTTTACTTATAAGTAATCACTTCACTTAGCTTGTATTTATAATATGATGATTTTTATTTTGTAATGTGTAGGTAAGTGATTCGAGTTAGTAAACGTATTATAAATAAAATTAAAATAAAAGTGCTAGACCCGCTTTTAAGAAACTCAGCTATGACCAGTGTAAATTGTATTGAGGCCGACCGACCTACTAGGCCTAGGCTTACTTGCAGTGCTTGAAGTTGAATAATTCAACTTGAGCTAGCCCTTGACTGCGATCTCACCTGGATGATAAGTGATGATGCAGCCTAAAATTAATTTAATATAATTTAAATTTAATTTAATTATCATTTAATTCCCTTACCCCTTTTTATTGTAGGTATAGACATAGCAGGTATAGATAGACAGCATATAGTTGTCTGATACGTATTAATCAAATCATTCATCATATTCCCACGGGACTGACGAGTGACAGCCCTGCGCTAATCAGCGGGCCTAGACAAAGTTACATTCTATTAGCGATGACGCTAGTAGAAAAGTCCAAAAATGTATGGGATTGACATTAGCAATCGAAACGTCACGTGGTCTTATTTAAACGAATCGAAATGTGCTAGACAATGTTCATTTATATCTATTCCATCAAAAGAATCGACAATGTCGAACGACTAATTCCATAGAGATGTGTCGACAAGTGCTAGCCAAGTGGCATTTTTGACAAGCGTTATCGTCAGGTTTTCGATACTATTGATGGAAACTCTAACGAAGGCAAATACCCTGTAGAAAACGAAACACATAGCGCCATTGTTGTGAAGTAGAGTGGATTGTTTTAATATTTTTAGTCGTTTCTTGAATTCATTTGTGATTGTATTGTTCTTTTTGCATTATTTTGTAACTTTGTCGGTTGTTTGTAGTGTAGGTACAGTGCTAATAATAATATAAAATGCATACACTTCGTTTACTGTGGGCAGCGCATAACGAAAGTGTTTGGCTTAGACGCCAAAGAAGATTCCGTGCCCGGCAACAGCTGGAAAGCATTGACGAGATGCCAGAATTATTATTTATAGAACGTTTTAGGCTTACTAAATCCATTTTTAAAAAACTTTGTTTTGAATTACGGGCTTCAACTGCATTAAAAGGTTCACGAGAGATACCCTTGGAAATAAAGGTAAGAACTAACTGAAGACTGGATTAGGTACCTACTTACTATCCACTCAAATATTATGTTTTGATTAAATTTTATCTACAGCACTCATAATTTTTTTATTTTCTGTATTTTAGGTGCTTTGTGCTCTTAGTTTTTTTGCCACAGGGTCTGACCAAAGACCCGTGGGGGTTACCTTTGAGTTGACGCAAAGGACAACAAGCCGTTGCATCAGAGAGGTTGTTGATGCCCTCAATCATAATGCTGTGATAAAGAAATGGATAGTTTTTCCTCAAACACCACAGAAACGCACACAAACCAAAGAAGAGTAAGTGGAAATATTCTTGATTATCCTATGTTTACTCAGCAAGTGATGAAGAGTTTATATTCACAAATTTTTATCTGTCTGTTGGTAATTAAAACAGACAGATAAAAATTTGTACATTATATGTAACTTTTTGTAGGTTTCAAAGGAGATATAATTTGCCAGGGGTTATAGGCTGCATTGATTGCACCCATATATCTATAGCAAAGCCGAAAGAAAATGAACATCTATACTTTAATAGAAAAGGATATCACTCCCTAAATGTTCAGATGGTGAGTAAAGAAAACCTACCTAAGCCAATTTTTCTTTTACGGTATAATTTGTTATAATGTATCTAATGTTTACAGGTGTGTAATCACAACTTAGAAATAATTAATGTTAATTAAAAGTTTGGTGGAGCCTCGCATGATTCTTACATATGGTCGGCAAGTGAAGTAGAGTCTTACATGCGCACTCTTCATCAAAGCGGGGAACGTGTTTGGCTACTAGGTAACAAATAAATATATCTGTTTTATTAATAGTTAGTTGTAGCCAGTACCAGACAGCAAATTTAAAAAAAAACTCCAATTAAATTAAACTTGCAACTTTCAGTCCTTTAGTAAAACTATAATTATGTACCTATGTAGAGAGATTATGTATAGACATAATTGAACATTAATTTTATTAATTGGTTTCAGGTGATTCTGGATATCCACAGCGGCCGTGGCTGATGACACCCATATTAGATGCCTTGCCTGGGTCTCGAGAAGAGATGTATACATCACGCCACGTGCAAGCACGCAACTGCATTGAGCGTTGCTTTGGATTGCTAAAGGCACGTTGGAGGTGTTTACTCAAAGACCGAGTTCTGCAGTACCATCCTTGTGTTGCTAGTAAGATAACACTTGCGTGCTGTGTATTACACAATATTACTCTGAAAGCTCAGTTACCAGCACCAACTGATGTCTCTACTATACATAACGATGCTAATGATTATTACTCTCAGCCAACTGGCTCCAACGTTAGCAGCCAAATAGAGCTAATTCAAGGAAGAGCAATGCTCAATCATTTAATAAGTAGATTATAAAGTGTAAAAAAATATAATATTATATTTTATTAAAGTAGTTTAAACATAGATTCATAGATTTAGCCATATATTAATCATATAAATTATTTTATAAAACAGACTTAGTTCTACTGCATATGCAGTAGAAACTGTGAGTTTAGTTTACTTTCATAAGTTTATTTATTTACCTATAAAATAGTGTTTAGTTTATTTTAATAGGACAAATAGTTTTCGAAATATACCTTACTGTTTTGTAAGAACCGGTGGTAGTCATCTTGACTTAGCATAATAGTATGGAATAAATAGAAATTAACCCCTAAATAAATAACTTTTTTTTTAACGTATCATAGCTTGTAAACTTTAACTCCTATCACAATAAATATTATGAACTTATTTATAGGTAATTTATTAAGGAACAGTGTTCTCTTTGACAGTTTTGTCCTAGCCTGTATAGTTTTCTTGAAAATCTAGAAAATCTGCAAAATGGCACACTTTTCAAGGCGGGGAGGGGGGAAGCCACCACCGGAGGGGGGGGGGGGGGGGGGGAGTTGTGTTTCTTAATGTACTCACTCATAGGTAGAAGTATAAATAGTAGTAGAAGGTAGTAAAGGAAACCAACAAATAAACATTTATTTTTATTAGAACTGTGAAAAGTAATCAACAAAACTACTGAAACACTTAGATTCTTCTATCAGACGTACAAAATTAAATATAAAAAAATAAAACCACTTATCAATCTATTAATCAACTCTACTCATAAATTCAACAAAATTTCACTTTTAATAAATAACAATTAGACTTATCAAAAACTATGTATCAACTGAAATGATAACTATCAACTTTTCTTCAGATAACAATAATTATTGAGATCAGCCTTTTCAAACCAAATAGCTTAATAATATAAGAGTAACGTACAGAATAATCAAAACTATGTATTTAAAGATTATTATTAACTAAGAATTAACTAAGAATGGTTTAATCGAACTAGGATTATGTAAGTGAAGCTAGTAATTGTTATAATAATGTCTCTACTCATAAAAAAGACTAGCTGATGATTGATTCCCGCGGAAGTTCTTTAACTTTCCGGGATAAAATATTGTTTATGTGCTATTCTGATGTATAAGCTATATATATGCGAAATTCTCCTATATATGCCGTACAGATATAGGAGAATTTCGCATATTATCATCTTTTTTCTACCTAACTTGCGTTTATTGCGGGTTTTACTGCCGGTGTAACGACACTATGATACCGAACGCACTTTACATACGTCCATTAAAATTTAATCTAAGTAGTTATCTATTGAAATTATAACAGCTATCAACTTTCCTTTAGTTTTACCTTTATAAATTTAAATTTTATATTTTAAATCAGATCAGTTCAAACGAACTAAGCTTATGTAACGTTCACTAAAATCAAAACTATGAATTATAAATATAATTAAGTAACTGAGAAAGGTTTAATAATTATAAAACTATAGTAGTTACGATTGAACTGATTTCAATGTAGATAGGTATGCTAAAAATTTACAATGCCTGTAAGAGTTAGCCTAATTATTCACGTACAGTTATATAAACCATTCTTAAGCAGTCCAATTATTTATTAATCAACTTTTTAATTTACTACGAATTATTAATTGGCTGTTGGGAATTATTTCCACATTGCTTATAAAATTTTTATAGTACGTATATCTTTGCAATCATGGGATGATTAATTAAATAACTGACTTTGTTTAATTTTTCCGAACTGAATTGCCCCTGTAAATAATATATAGGTAAGTGTCGAGGGAAAACTAAATATCGAACTTTATGCATTTTATTCGCCCTCGAAGTGATGCATGAGCGAACTTATTTATTATTTGATAAGTTATTTAACTTTCATTCGCTATTTTTTTATCAATTTTTCAATATTTATTTTTCCACCTTTGGCGCCTTGCGAGATTCATTTCATATTTTTTATTTTAACTAAGAAAAATTAGAAATACAGAAAGATGCGGCTTTAATTGGACTTTCTGGAAATGCAATAAAGTCGATTTCGCAAAAAGTGTAATTATTTAATTTTCCAACTACAGCGACGCTATAATATAAATCAGCTCTATCAATTCTGGCGGTGGGAGGCTTCGGCCGTGGCTAGTCACAGCCCGACCAACAGAGGCGTACTGCCAAGCGATTTAGCGTTACGGTAATTTGTTTGTTAAATACTCTGTGGTCTTTTTTATTATGTTTAACATTTCTGGGATTCTAACTGCTTTTCCTTTTGCTAATTTTTGCATAATATGGCAGTTAAGTATAATTTATTTAATAGCATACAATACTTTTATTTATTTTAAGAATAAAAATAAAAGTTAACTGTAAAAAAACACAGAATACAAATCAAATTATGGTGCAGTGTTATATAGAAATTATAACTTAGTAAAAAAACAATAATTTTTGCCCTAAAATAAGAAATATTTAAAGTATCAAAAAAAATTAAGTAAGCAAGAGTTATCTACATTATTTTTTTGTATAATGGATCTAAAGTAAAATTACAGTATTATAAAAAATAAATAAATTAGTTATCACACTCATTTCAGATCAACTCTATCTAGTAGGTACTATAAGTATATAAATCAGCTCTATCAATTCTGGCGGTGGGAGGCTTCGGCCGTGGCTAGTCACAACCCGATCAACAGAGGCGTACTGCCAAGCGATTTAGCGTTACGCTAATTTGTTTGGGGATAAATTTAACAAGAACATAAAGATAACAAGTTAGTCACGTTCCGTCTAAGACTGCATCTTTATTCAGTGCGACCTCTACTTTGCAGATAGTGCTGAAGGAATGACTCAGCAATATCTGCAAAGCGATTCAGCACGTTTGTTCTATTATTATCAGCCTCTATTCTTCGGCCTTCATTTATCACCCGTCTTTCCTCCAATTGAAGGCGGCGCTGTTCAATAGCCGCGAACTCCCTAGCAGCTCGATCGAACGGCGTTAGCGTACGTCTTCGACGCGCACCCTCGTGTCGGCGAGGAGAAGACTGCGGTGTTGTTGTAACAGTCTGTTGTCGTACTGTTTGAGGAGGAGGGGTGATGCTCGGCGCGTAGGTGTCAGCGTCAGGAACTGTTGGCTGGTCCCGGCTGTTGGTAGGAAGTGCTGGTGAGGGAATTATTATTACTGGAAGTGGTGGTGATGAAGGCGGTTGCGATGGAATAACGTCCGTTCCTGCAAATCAGATTAATATATTGCATCAATATACAGAGAAATTCAATTAATTATGACTCAACAACTTTAAATGGAATTTTTGTAATTGAAAAGAAAATTGTCTGGTCTGTACAGATTATATTTATCCTTTTTATCTCTGAAATAGGTATTAGAGTGAACACCTAAGTCCACACACAGGAATTTAAACTACTTAACATTATGCCATACATAATACGTACCATCTTCAACACCATCATCGATTCCAAGTGCAGCTGGGGGTCCCTGAAAAATATAAGTAAAAATATAAAATCAGCAGTTACGGGCGTCAGCTAGTAATATTGATAGGTACCTACTAGATTTATATAATAATAATTAGTACTACTATGAGAGTGAGTTTTATGAGAGTGAGTGAGGATGACTATTACAGAGTTGCGTATCCATTTAACATCCATCCATTCTTTTTTATATTTTAATACAATTACAATTATTTACTAACATCAAATCCTTGTTCTTCTATTTCCTCATGCCCCTCCACCGCCAATACACCCATTAGCCCTAACAACCTTGACTCCAAAGCTGTTAGGGCCTGACCTCTATTAGGGCCACCACCAGTGCTGCTGGCATGCCGACGATTTAGCAAAGCCTTTTTTTTTGTTTTGGATTTCCAATCCGCCCACACCTTAAATTTAAGTTTTAAGTAGTTTAAGCAGAGTATGAATATAAGTAATAAATATTTAAAATTGAAGTTGATATAATATAATATGTACAAAGCTCAAAGTATGTATTGTAAGGTATGTATTGATAGGTACCTTTTTCCATTTGTCTGGAGTTTTATTTACCCCACTGCCAATTGAGTTGAGAAGATTTGAAAGCTCCTGCCACAAACGATCGGCTCTAATGCGACCTTGAGCACCAGGCTGAGGTTTAGACAAGTCACCGTGGCTGAAATATGAGTTAACAAAGAGCCCTTTAACTACGATATTGTATTGTTATTGTTAATCAAGTCATTGTTTACATTACGACTGCCATTCGGTCGTCTGTATAGGATTTAACTTTTCATAAACTTAATACGTAGGTATGGAACAAATAGTTTACCTTTCCATAAATTCCAAAAGAGCTGAAAACTGCTCACCACTTGCCCTTGCTCTTGGTTCCATTTCTACGCGAGAAAACAAAACATATTTTCACCAGATTAGTTCGTCAGTTGTATTCAGTTAAGGGAAAAGTATTCTAAATCTTTATTTGCCTAGCTGAAATCTTATTGGTTTCTATAACACACAAAAGCACTTTGTTACTTACCAAGAAATATAATATTAATTAGCCTGAATAATAATTAGAGTAAGTACTTAGTTTTAAATTAATTTATAACTTCACGTCCGCACTTTAGAAACACCACTCAAACACAAACAACACACTATTCAAAGTTTGGCGCACGAATTTGACGTTTCATAACGAAAGACCATAGACAAAAGTTACTTTTTATCGAAAATACGAATGGAATAGGCGTTCGTTAATCGCAGGTAACTTTGTCTAGTAGACGAACTTCGCTTACGTTAAAGCGTTAGCGATTGAAGAAATGGAATCGCTTCGAATCGAATGCCGTTTGTCTAGGGCCGCTGGATCGCTCAGGCTAGATCGCTTCTGAACTGAGTTTGATTGCATTAAGTTTAACTCAATGAGCATTTTTACCGACTGCGCCAAGCCAAAATCAGGGTTATGTTTTCACACGTAATCATTTGGGTATTCACACGTATTATGTATGTGAATGGAATTACTTTGGAAACGTCCCAAGAGCTCGATCAAAAATTATAAAGCTAGCTGATGCCCGCGACTTCGTCCGCGTGGATTGAGGTTTTTCGGTTCCCGCGGGAACTCTTTAATTTTCCGGGATAAAGATAATTTTCAGAGATAGATTATAGTCTGGAATAGCCTATGTGCTATTCCAGACTATAATCTATCTCTGTGCCAAATTTCATCCAGATCCGTTCAGCCGTTGGAGCGTGATTGAGTTACAAACATCCATACATCCATACATCCACACATCCATACATCCATCCAAACTTTCGCATTTATAATATTTATATGATACGCGGATGAGGAATAGTCGCGTGTATTATATTATATTATTTTATTTTATTTATAGTAGGTTTACTAACAATCACTTTAAAAACACATTATTAAAAATAAAAATCATCTTATAAATACAAACTAAGTAAAGTGATTACTTATAAGTAAACAACTATTAAGGGTCAAAGACACAAATTAACAAAATAAATTACAACATAAAGAATTAAATTTACCATAAGATACGAGGCAATAAATAAATAATTAACTAAATTAACGTTAAAATTTCAGCATTTTGTGAGTAGAATATTATTATAGTGTGTGATACTGTGATAATAAGTCTCTATTTACTGAAACAAGTAGTGGAGTCCTCTATCATTCCGTTTTCGCGGATTATGTTTTATTCAGCGCGAGGGGAACTTATTAAACTTTAGATGGCTTTGTCCAAATCTTTCTGACGGACGGATCCTGAATGTTAATCTTCGAGTCTTTTGACGAAGTGATTCATTTGTTATGACTTATGAGATTTATGATTTTGACTTGCTTTTGCTTGGGTTAGGGCTACAGCTGGCTTTTGACTAGGTTCGATTTTTATATAATTTTCAAACCCCCTTCGGGAATGCATTTTCAAAAATCCTTTATTTCGGATGCCTACGTCATAATAGCCATCTGTATGCCAAACTTCAGCCCGATCCGGCATCTGTGCTTTGAGCTGTGCGTTGATAGATCAGTCAGTCAGTCAATAAGTCACCTTTTCCTTTTAACTAGTGGTTCGCCCCGAACTGAGACCTCGCGGTATCACAGAGCGCCATCTATTGACATCATTGTGAAGTTCTGTTAAAAATAATGAAGCTCATTAAAAATTAAATAATTTCGTTTCCTTATAATATTTATCTAATTTTAGTATTTGTTGTTCAAGTACAGGATATAATTCAAATAACTGATAAGTTTCAGGCTCAGCCTTTAAGAAAATTGAGAGTTCTGAGGTCAACTTTGGACGTTAGAAAATCTCCACTTTGAAAGCCCCCCATTTCGTCAATTTTAGGGGAAAAATTAAAAAATATATATTTTTGGACTCTATTCCTAATTATCTTTAAAATGATATACCGCAACCCTATGTAACGCTATAAAAAATATTTTACTTCGCATTCGCTTCTATGAGAGCCCCCCTGAAATAAAGATTTTTATAACTTTTACAGCCATATTCAGCGGGAGGCCATCGGATTATATATTATATTTAAATTTGAAGTAATTACTTTCAGTAATTCAGAAGTAATATATAAGGCTCTGACAGACGGATGGATGGACGGACGGACGGACGGACGGACGGACAAGTGCCAATTCACTCAAGTAGACTCAGAGATCTTCGCTTCGCTCGGTCAAATATTTAGACTAGCTGATGCCCGCGACAGCAGGTGGAAGCTGCAGTTAGTTGCAGTTAGGCACGTGCGAGAAATACCTACCTGCAATAGCGACAGCATGGAAGAAAACCAGGTGGGTTTTCGTACTAAATAACGACGCTTTCCCAAAACAAATTATGCACAGCATAATTTCCCTAGCCTTTGCAAGGATATTATAATAATACTTTTTCGGGACTGAAATATTATACACTTCCTGAGAAAAATACGGATTTGAGGAAGGAAATTCGGGATGATGAACGACAAGGGTGCGAAAGAAGCAAATAAGAATAATGATAAATTAATGCAATCCAGGACATTTTCTTTTGGGATTAAAAATATGCTTGGATTACATAATAGTAGATTGTATTATAAGGGAGCAAAATAATATTTTTACGGCGAGGGCGCTTTTTTGAATCCAGAACGAAGTGAGGGATTCTAGAGTAGAATCCCGAGCGTAGCGAGGGTTTCTTTAGTAGAATCCTGAACGTAGCGAGGGACTCAAAGTACGTCGCCCGAGCCAAAAATATATTTGCGCCCGAATGATACACTCTACTTTTCATCACCCTGTATGAGAAAATTTGGTTCCCGCGGGAACTCTTTAATTTCCCGGGATAAAAAGCATATTATGTGCTATTTCCAGACTATAATCTTTTTTTTTTTTTAAATCTATCTCTGTGCCAAATTTTATCCAGATCCGTTCAGCCGTTCGGGCGTAATTGAGTAACACACATCCATACATCCATACATCCACACATCCATCCAAACTTTCGCCTTTATAATAATATTTATTTAATTATAATTTTTTTTTTTTTTTTAATTTTTTTTTTTTTTTTTAATTTTTTTTTTTTTTTTTTTTTTAATATATATATCCATATAGCCCTTTCGTTAGTTAAAATTCAGAAATTATAAATTCCTAAATTGACCCTGCCGGGGATCGAACGCGGGACCTCCGCACGTTAAGACAGCAGCGCTCATACACTGCGCCACGGAGGTCGTCAATTTGCGTTGGCGCTGAACACTAAGATGTTCCAAATTCAATAAGTGCGCGGCAAAGATAATTGCGGCGCACTTACGAGTATAAAGAGGATTAAAAACTCATTACTGCCCGCTAAAAGTTTCTTATAGAAAACACCACCTTTGGGCGCACATAAAGGCGAACCAAGTCGTCCTTTTCGAATACATGGGATGAAAAAGATGATGCTTGCGACATAATTCGCGTGGATTTAGGTTTTAATGAATACCTACTGTTTTTTATTAACTTTTTGGTTATCTCGCATAAATCCATACTTCCATACTTATCCACGGATATGGATCCGGATACGGGTATTTGATGTCAAGATCCGCGAATACGGATACGGATTTTAACTTTCTTACTCAATCGGTGTCGGTGCGCGTGGCCTTAAACCTGTGCTTAAACTCACTACGATAAATGTTTGCAATATAGAGGTGTCAAATATTTGATTTTGAGAAATCCATATCCATATCCATACTAATATTATAAATGCGAAAGTGTGTCTGTCTGTCTGTCTGTCTGTCTGTCCGTCTGTCTGTCTATCTGCTATGCTTTCATGACCCATCTTTTCAACCGATTTTGATAAAATTTGGTACAGGGATAGGTGGCATCCTGGGTGGTTCCTGGTTTATCCCAGGAAAGTAAGGAGTTCCCGCGGGAATCAAAAAAACTTAATCCACGCGGACGAAGTCGCGGGCATCATCTAGTACCTACCTTAATATGTCCTTCACCAGGTTGCTACTTACCCAACTCTGCTCCTAGTTTCGTGTAATTGGTTGACCAGATAGGCAGTGAAAAAGTAGCAGACATACAGACTTGCATTTATAATTTTTTTTATAAATATATCTTAGTATGGATTATTTTCCATTCACCAATTCCTTGTATAATCTATCTCATTCTAATCCTTTCATGTACCTAGCAACCGTTATTTAATCTCATCAGTTTTTAAATACTCTTCATATTTTTTTGTAGATACTCAGACTCTCAGTTAGCTCTAATGCACAGGGGTCTCTTGAGAGATTTAAGCTAATTAATTAAAAAACCCGGCTGGGTTTGTTGTGGGTTCTTCTCAGCGCGCGTTTGGAAGCTTCGTAGGTACCTACTGTAACTGATTATCATCTGATGCCCGCGACTCCGTCCGCGTGGTTTTAGTTTTTTTAATTCCTGCGGGAATTCATTAATTTTCCGGGATAAAAAGTAGCCTATGTCACTCGCCGTCCTCAACAGCTATACCTACCCATGCCAAAAATCACGTCGATCCGTTGCTCCGTTGATTGAAGGACAAACCAACAAACAAACACACTTTCGCATTTATAATATTAGTATGATGGACGTTAATAAGTATATAATATAGTGTACCTAATTTGAATAAATAAAATATTGTTTTTTTTTTAATTTTTTTTTTATTATATGTATACATATAGCGAGCAAACGAGTAGGCGGGTCACCTGATGGTAAGTGAATACCGCCGCCCATAAACATTTGCAGCACCAGAGGAACCGCCAATGCGTTGCTGGCTTTTGAGAAATTTGTTTATCCGCCCTTTGAAGAACCCCATATTATAATCATTAGGGAACACAGAAGATGGAAGCTGGTTCCACAATTTGCAGGTACGTGGCAGAAATGGCCTGGAATAACGGGAGGTGGATGAAGACCAGGCATCCAGGTGGGGAGGATGAAATTTGATTCTGCGACGAAGCGTTCGGCGTTCGACGTGCGGAGATCCCGGGTACGATCCCCGGAAGGGTCAATTTGGGAATTTATAATTTCTGAATTTTCCCTGGTCTGGCCTGGTAGGAGGCTTCGGCCGTGGCTAGTTACCACCCTACCGGCAAAGAAGTGCCGCCGAGCGATTTAGCGTTCCGGTACGATGCCGTGTAGAAATCGAATAGGGGTATGGGTTTAATATAACTGCCATGCCCCTAACAGGGTAGCCCGCTACCATCTTAGACTGCATCATCACTTACCATCAGGTGAGATCGCAGTCAAGGGCTAACTTGTAGTGGATAACAAAAAAGAATGCGACTGGAGAACACGGAAGGCGGTATTAGGTTAAATAACTTCTCAGAGCACTCCCCATTGTAGAGACGATAGAACACACAAAGAAAACTAACGTCTCTTCGGTTCTCTAGGGATTCCAGCGTGCAAGTAATTTTGGGATTGTCTACGAGTGATTGAATCAATTCATTATTACACTGCTGGCTAAGCGGCAATATTCATTTGATTGCGGCACAAGTGCCATTACAAACCACTAAAGTAAATACTCGCCACGATCGAAACACTCAACTAAGCATTCAATGTGGCCGATTCTGTGTAACACAATCTCATAACTAAACTAAAATGGCAGCTTTAAGTCTAGTTCTGTCCCTTTCCGTAGGGAGTATTATGAAAGGGTCAGCAATATTTGTAATGCTCTAATTTTAGTTTAGTTTAGAGATTGTGCACTACAGAATCAGCCCCAGTATTTGTAATAGTCTTGAGCGCGAGACTGCCTTTCAAATGTCAAAACACTCGTATTTATGCGATCCATTTCAATTTGGGGTTCTCAAAGAGATACGTCGAGTGCATCAATTCGAATAAATTTAGGTACTAAAATTATACATCAATGGAATAAACTCATTTCAGCAAAGAACTTTAAAAATCCAACTTATTATGATATGTTAGTACTCTAGCATCGGTTCGGAAAGCAGATTCTGCTTGGAAGAACCGGCCAGAAAACCTAAACCCAAGTTAACAAATTCAGGGGAAATGCTGGTATTCGTTAGCGAGATATTTCACCGCGGCTAATTGCCTCATCTGGTGACAGAAGGGCTGGCTCATTTTTGCGCAAAGGATCAGCCTGGCTGTCCAGCGCGGAAATGCAGCCAGAATTCTTGCCACCACTCCACGTAGGCATGATCTATATAGTAATTAGGTGAGGGATTCCGATAGAAGTGAAAACGAATTTTTAAAATAACTAATTTAAAAAAAAAAGTTTTTTTTAAAATAATTAAATATATTTTAACCTTAAAACTAAGGCATTAAAGTTTAATTACAAATGTAGTATATTTATATTTCAGACCTTTTGTCATCGTACCTAACAATGTCAGCATATCGCATGTCGGTGACGACATCGGTGTCGGTGACGCGAATCCACAAGGTTACCCCCTACCAAAAAGTGCTCAACGTGGTTAAAGAAAATTCACTTAAAAAAAAAATTAAACCGTTGTATTAATACTCCAAATGTCACTTACCAAATAATAAACCCCAAACGGCATAACCACTACCGCCACTAACAAATCAGCGACCGCCAAGCTCACTATGAAATAGTTCGTCGCAGTTTGGAGACTGCGCTCTCTGGCCACACTCAAAATCACTAGAACATTCCCGAATAGCGTCAACAGCGGAAACACAATCAACGATAACGCCCAGAAATTGTATTGCACATCACTACACGTTCCATTTTTGAACGTCGAATTTAAAAACAAATCGTTCAACGTTCTATCGAAATCACTGAAGTAATTGGAATAGTTCAGAAATGTATCGTTGGTTTCGTCGAGTGACACGATTGTTATAGTTCGGTTGGGGTCGGGTGGTCGTAGGGTAAACGCGCTTATTTTCGTTATGCTCTGGCATTGATTCCCGCATATTTTTTGATCCATTTCAATTATATGAGTTCGCGAGTTCATTTTGGATCGTTGTTTGAGGGTCGTTGAGTTGATTGCGTGGTTTTGGCCCCGCGCGTGTTCCTCCTCGACGGTGATTGGTGTGCGTGAAACTCATTTTGCGTCATCTCCCTTTTCCTGGAACAAAATTAAAATTTATTAGACGCGATTTTAATTTGCTGCTTTGAGGCGGGAATATAGTCAGATAAATATTATAAATGCGAAAGTTTGGATGGATGTATGGATGTATGGATGTATGGATGTATGGATGTATGGATGTGTGGATGTATGGATGTTTGGATGTTTGTTACTCAATCACGCTCCAACGGCTGAACGGATCTGAATGAAATTTGGCACAGAGATAGATTATAGTCTGGAATAACACATAGGCTACTTTTTATCCCGGAAAATTAAAGAGTTCCCGCGGGAACCAAAAAACCTCAATCCACGCGAACGAAGTCGCGGGCATCAGCTAGTTATTTATATGTATAGGTATGCCCAATTGTAGCATAAATTACAATTGGCATGTTTACTATGTATAAAATTAGTAGGATTATTTTAGGGATTAATATGTAGAGTCTCCTAAAAGATGTGAAATCGATCGAATCGAATTTAAATGTCATTTGGACTGATGCCCAGAATGAGATTTTTTTTGCCGTAAATATGTAAAAAATACGATTTGTAAACGTGACGTTCAGAAGGTGTACTTGTGTACACAATATACTTTGAGTTTTGAAAAAAATCGCGGTAGTTCTAATCTTCTAGTTATGTATTCAAGTCGTAATTTATGCTGAATACAACCAACGCACCTGGGATCTGTGAGCGAGGCGTCTTAAAGTTTGCTTTACAAGCTTACAGCTTATTACACCCCGCTTATTTTATGCATGCTATGCATATAGCATGCTATTAGTTTGCGAATTTTTAATTACGCATATATAATAGTTTGCTATTCTTGAACGCTAAATCGCTGGCAGCACGTTTTTGTCGGAAGAGTGGTAACTAGCCTCAGCCAAAGCCTCCCATTAGATAAAACCTGAGAAAATTTATAAATTATAAATTACCTAACTGACCGTGCCGGGGATCGAACCCACGAACTCCCACTAATAAGACCACAGAGCTTACCACTACGCCAGGGAGGACATCAAAAACTCGTCGTCTGCCACCAGTTCAAAGAAGACTTTGGCTATTGTATACAGTCAACACTAAAAATGCGAAAGTTTGGATGGACGGACGGATGGATGGATGGATGGATGTTTGACGACCTCCGTGGCGCAGTGTGTAGCGCTCTTGTCTTAACGTGCGGAGGTCCCGGGTTCGATCCCCGGCAGGGTCAATTTGGGAATTTTTAATTTCTGAATTTTCACTGGTCTGGCCTGGTGGGAGGCTTCGGCCGTGGCTAGTTACCACCCTACCGGCAAAAACGTGCCGCCAAGCGATTTAGCGTTCCGGTGCGATGCCGTGTAGAAACCGAATAGGAGTATGGGTTCATTACAATTGCCATGCCCCTAACAGGTTAGCCCGCTACCGTCTTAGACTGCATAATCACTTACCATCAGGTGAGATCGCAGTCAAGGGCTAACTTGTAGTTGATAAAAAAAAAGTGTTTGTTACTCAATCACGCCAGAACAGCTGAACTAATCTGGATAAAATTTGTCATAGAGATAGATTATAGTCTGGAATAACACATAAGGCTACATTCTATTCCGGAAAATTAAAGATTTCCCGCGGGAACCAAACAACCTAAATCCACGCGGACGGAGTCGCGGGCATCAGCTTGTACCTACCTATACTCATAAAAAATCACCTACCAATAGGGATGATGACAACTCAATCAAATCAGCAACTCTTTATCAAACTTAAAAACGCACTTCTAGTATGGAAGTTGTATGAAATTCAAAGTTGCGACGTCATAAAATTTCAACGCACTTTTTTTCTTTAATCCATATTTTAAAACTAGCTGATGCCCGCGACTTCGTCCGCGTGGTTTAAGATTTTTGATTCCCGCGGGAACTCCTTAATTTTCCGGGATAAAAAGTAGCCTATGTCACTCTCCAGGTCCTCAACTATACCCGTACCAAAAATCACGTCGATTCGTTGCTCCGTTGCGGCGTGATTGAAGGACAAACCAACAAACCAATAAACTAACAAACCAACAAACAAACACACTTTCGCATTTATAATATTAGTATGAAGTATGATGATATTTAAAGCATATCATCCCTATTGTGCGTCTCTCACTGCCATATTTTGTAAATCGAGCATAAATTCACAGACACTGGTTTCTGAGTTGGGTACAGTCGCGCGCAATATCTACGAGTGTAACATTATAACGCTCCGAAGCGCGGCGCGTCTCGAAGATCACGGAATTGAATCAAGGGACCCCGCGCGCGGTAATGGACCCCAATTGCTACAGTCTGGCTCGAAAGCGGCTTGTTTTCTAACAATATTGTACACGTCCTTTCTATATTTAAGTTTAGTTTTAATTTGTATTTTGTACAGAATAAATAAATAAATATTACAGGATACTAGAGTTGACCCACAGTCTTGGATGGAATTTCTGAAAATATTTATTTCCTAGTGGATTAATTTCAAAAATATAATAGATCACGTAATCTATATATATATAAATCTCGTGTCACAATGTTTGTCCTCAATGGACTTCTAAACCACTTAACCGATTATAATAAAATTCGCACACCATGTGCAGTTCGATCTAACTTGAGAGATAGGATAGTTTATTATATTATTTATTATTAATATATATATAGCTGCTCGTGCTGACTGACTGACTCATTGATCACCTCTCCTGTAAAATTTTGTATGAAAAATTTTTTTTTTACTCATCGTTTCGTATAGAAGGCAAAAATTCATTCGGAGGAAAAATACGGAGAGAGCTGATGATTGAGGATTTCGAAGACGGATGAAGTGCACCGGCCAGGGTATCGAAGATAGGTGGGGGGTGCTCGACCAAATGTCACTCGAAACTTCATCCAATTGACAGCGAGCTGAAAAAAAATTCAAAATGGCGGATTTAAGATGGCCGCCATACAAATTTCGTCGGTGTCTATCTCGGAGAGTATAAAAGATGGAAGAGTGGTTTCTTGGCAAAAGATGATCAGGACATGAAGGTCTACTTGATGAACAGGAAAAAAATTCAAGATGGCGGAATTTATTTTTTCATAGAAAAACTATGCAAGATTACGGTTTCATTTCAAGATTTGTTTTTATGGAAGAATTCTCATTTTGACGAATGGTTCGGAGAAAAAAATAATATGGAGAGAGATGATGATCGAAGGTTCGGATGATGGGTAAGGAGCACGGTCAGGGTATTAAAGATAGGTAGGGGCTGCTCAAACAAAAAATAGTCGAAACTTCATACAATTGGCAGTGAGCTGAAAAAAAAATCCAAAATGGTGGATTCAAGATGGCGGCTATCTCAGACAGTATTTAAAAGATGGAAGAGTGGTTTTTGGGTAGAAAATTATCAGGGCCTGAAAGTCTACTTGATGAGCAGAAATGCATGATTTTGATATGGTTTTTTTTACAAGATTTGTTCTTCATGGAAGAATTATTGTCGATTTGCCATTAGGAAAGCCAAGTTGCCGAAGTTCGATGGCACCCAAAGGTGATATTGATACAAGGGGGTGAGGGGGGCTTTGTTTTATGTTTTTTCCTTTATGAGAATTTTCTTTTACGTCGGACGCTTGGCGTGCTGACGTTTCCACTGTGCTCACTAGCATAGCAGTGTTGTTCAGTTTTTTTTTATCCACTACAAGTTAGCCCTTGACTGCGATCTCACCTGATGATAAGTGATGATGCAGTCTAAGATGGTAGCGGGCTAACCTGTTAGGGGCATGGCAGTTTTATTAAACCCATACCCCTATTCGATTTCTACACGGCATCGTACCGGAACGCTAAATCGCTTGGCGGCACGACTTTGCCGGCAGGGTGGTAACTAGCCATGGCCGAAGCCTCCCACCAGCCAGACCAGGGAAATTATAAATTTTCCAAACCCTGCCGGGGATCGAACCCGGGACCTCCGCACGTAAATTTAACAGCGCTCAACACTGCGCCACGGAGGTCGTCAAACACGTAGACAGTAAACCAGGGTAGTAGGACAGCGAGTAAAGTAGACAGTGGATCACAGTGGGCCACGCGGTCCACTACGCGGTCCGCTAGCGGGCCGCGCACCCACGCGCCATACTAGTACTATATATAGCTCAATTACCACTGACTCACTGACTCATTGACATAATTGTTCTCCTAGAAAGAGACAGAAAACGATATAATGATGTATGGGAGATGTGTTTGGGTGCGGGATGGGAGTAGGGAAAAATTATGACATTTCGGAAAAACAAGATGGCGGCCGCCGTGATTCTCGCAACTCTTTTGTTTTCCAACCGATTTCGTTACAACTTGCAATTATTGAAGAAATTAGTAAACGATAAATAGAAAAAGTGGAAAAAATTGGAAAAACAAGATGGCGGCCGAGCTGTAGTGTTTTCAAATTTTTGATTTTTCGACCCCGAACCGCGGCGCCACAGATCCGAAACTGCGTGGTCGAGCATAATAGTTTTTTCGTTTTTCGCCTACAATTATCCTGTATTTTGACAGAATGGGAGTGGTTTTCAAAAATTCAAGATGGCGGCTGTCGCGGCGGCCGTTCGGTTTGAGGTACGAAAAAACGCAATTTTAAAATTCAAATTTCTCACAGTTGGCAACGTCGGAGCGTTTCGACTTCTATAAGGCGATTGTGTGTACGGACTCGAGGTACGGATTGGAGAAAAAAAATTACCCCATTTCTCGGGAAAATTTCAAGATTTACCCCAAAAATTAAAAAATCGAAATACGGACTTTTTGCAAAATTCGAGTACGAGCAACCACGTATCCCACTTGTACGAATGACATTTGGGTATTTTCGTCGCCGAGGTCTGGCAACACTGGACATTATCAAAGTAAAAGTGATTTTCGACATGGTCTTTTTTCAGGGGCTATCATTTCGGCTGGGTACGAGCGAGATGAAAAATTTAAACGTCATCACGAGCGGTATATCCTGTAGTTTACGGGAAAATTATGAAACTATGTAAAATGTTTCTGTGGAACGAGGTGGCGGCCATTTTGTATTCTTTTTGTGTTTTTCAAAATTTCGATCACGTTTTTGAGGCAGTTGGCAACATTTGGGAAAGTTGACATGTATGGATCGATTGTGTAACTCGACCGGCAGTATCGAGATATCTAAACAGTGTTGCCACATTTGGGGTAGTTTTCGAGATTTTCCCCAAAAACTCCTCCTGTAAAATTTTGTATGAAAAATTTTTTTTTTACTGATGGTTTCGTATACAAGTCAGAAAATTAAACTTGAAGAAAAATGTGGAGGCAGCTGATGATTGAGGATTTCGGAGACGGGTAAAGAGCACGGCCGAGGTATTGAAGATAGGTGGGGGGTGCTCGACCAAATGTCATTCGAAACTTCATCCAAAAGACAATGAGCTGAAAAAAAATTCAAAATGGCGGATTTAAGATGGCCGCCATACAAATGTATTTGGTGTCTATCTCAGAAAGTATAAAAGATTAAAGAGTGGTTTCTCGGCCAAAGATGATGAGGACGAGAAGGTCTATTTAGCGAAATGAAAAAAAATTCAAGATGGCGGAATATTTTTTTTCATACCAAATTATATGGCGATTAGGACTCATTGACATAATTTATTGTTCTCCTAGAAAGAGACAGAAAACGATACAATGATGTTCTGGAGATGTGTTCGGGTCCGGGATTCGAGTAGGGAAAAATTATGATATTTCGGAGAAACAAGATGGCGGCCGACATGATTCTTGCAACTCTTATGTTTTCCTACCGATTTCGTTACAACTCGCAATTATTGAAGAAATTAGGAAACGATCAATAGAAAAAGTGGAAAAAATTGGAAAAACAAGATGGCGGCCGAGCTGTAGTATTTTCAAATTTTTGATTTTTCGACCCCAAACCGCGGCGCCACAGATCCGAAACAGGGTAGTTCATGTATAGGAGATATGTTCGTGTGCGGGATGAGAGTAGGGAAAAATTATGACATTTCGGAAAAACAAGATGGCGGCCGTAGTGCTTTTTGTAACTTTTTTGTTTTCCAACCGATTTAGTTACAACTCACAATTATTGAAGAAATTAGGAAACGATCAATAGAAAAAGTGGAAAAAATTGGAAAATCAAGGTGGCGGCTGAGCTGTAGTGTTTTAAAATTTTTGATTTTTCGACCCCGAACCGCGGCGCCACAGATCCGAAACAGGGTAGTTCATGTATAGGAGATATGTTTGTGTGCGGGATAGGAGTAGGGAAAAATTATGAGATTTCGGAAAAACTAGATGGCGGCCGACGTGATTCTTGCAACTCTTTTGTTTTCCTACCGATTTCGTTAAAACTCGCAACGATTGAAGAAATTAGTAAACGATCAATAGAAAAAGTGGAAAAAGTTGGAAAAACAAGATGGCGGCCGAGCTGTAGTGTTTTCAAATTTTTGATTTTTCGACCCCGAACCGTGGCGCCGCAGATCCGAAACGGCGTGGTCGAGCATGATAATTTTTTTCTTTTTTCGACTACAATTATCCTGTATTTTGACAGAATGGAAGTGGTTTTTAAAAATTCAAGATGGCGGCTGTCGCGGTGGCCATTTTGTTTGAGGTACGAAAAAACGCAATTTTAAAATTTAAATTTCTTACAGTTGGCAACGTCGGAGCGTTTCGACTTTTACGGGGCGATTGTGTACAGACTCGAGTTATGGATTGGTGAAAGAAAATTACCCCATTTCTCGGGAAATTTTCAAGATTTACCCCAAAAATAAAAAAATCGAAATACGGACTTTTTGCAAAATTCGAGTACGAGCAACCACGTGTCCCACTTGTACAAATGACATTTGGGTATTTTCGTCGCCGAGGTCTAGCAACACTGGAATTTAACAAAGTAAAAGTGATTTTCGACATGGTCTTTTTTCAGGGGCGATCATTTCGGCTGGGTGCGAGCAAGATGAAAAATTGAAACGTCATCAGGTGCGGTATATCCTGTAGTTTACGGGAAAATTATAAAACTATGTAAAATGTTTCTGTGAAAAGAGGTGGCGGCCAGCGTTTTTTGAGGCAGTTGGCAACACTTGGAAAAGTTGACATGTATGGATCGATTGTGTAACTCGACCGGCAGTATCGAGATATCTAAACAGTGTTGCCACATTTGGGGTAGTTTTCGAGATTTTCCCAAAAATGTCCTCCTGTAAAATTTTATATGAAAATTTTTTTTTTTTCACTGATGGCTTCGTATACACGTCAGAAAATTAAACTTGAACAAATATATTAAGACAGCTGATGATTGAGGATTTCGGAGACGGGTAAAGAGCACGGCCAAGGTATTCAAGATAGGGGGGGGTGCTCGACCAAATGTCATTCGAAACTTCATCCAAAAGATAATGAGCTGAAAAAAAAAAATTTAAATGGCGGATTAAAGATGGCTGCCATACAAATTTATTTGGTGTCTATCTCAGAAAGTATAAAAGATGGAAAAGTGGTTTCTTGGCAAAAGATGATCAAGACCAAATGATCAAGAGGTCTACTTGATGAATAGGAAAAAATTTCAAGATGGCGGAATTTATTTTTTCATAGAAAATCTATTACGGCGAATATTGAAGAGACAACAAGACGTGTAAAACAGCTATGCAAGATTTTGATAAGGTTCCGTTTTACCCATGCCCAGGGATCCCTGGGATTACAAAACAGGAAACTTACCAAAATTTAAAAAAATCAGCGTCATTTTGAAATTCTTTGTTAATTGACCGATTTCGTTCAAAATCGATATTTAGGACTCCCTGGGATCACAAAACAGGAAACTGATACCAAAGTTTTAAAAAATCAGCGCTATTTTGAAATTCTTTGTTAATTGACCGATTTCGTTCAAAATCGATATTTAGGGCTCCCTGGGATCAAAAAACAGGAAACTGATACCAAAGGTTTAAAAAACCAGCGCTATTTTGAAATTCTTTGTTAATTAACCGATTTCGTTCAAAATCGATATTTAGGGCTCCCTGGGATTACAAAACTGAAAACTGATACCAAAGCTTTAAAAAATCAGCGCCATTTGGAAATCCTTTGTTTATTGACCGATTTCATTCAAAATGTATATTTAGGGCTCCCTGGGATTACAAAACAGGAAACTGGTACCAAAGTTGTAAAAAATCAGCGCCATTTTGAAATTCTTTGTTAATTTACCGATTTCGTTCAAAATCGATATTTAGGGTTGGCTCCCTGGGTTTACAAAACAGGAAACTGATACCAAAGTTTTAAAAAATCGGCGCCATTTTGAAATTCTTTGTTAATTGACAGATTTCGTTTAAAATCGATATTTAGGTCTCCCTGGGATCACAAAACAGGAAACTGATACCAAAGTTTTAAAAAATCGGCGCCATTTTGAAATTCTTTGTTAATTGACAGATTTCGTTCAAAATCGATATTTAGGTCTCCCTGGGATCACTAAACAGGAAACTGATACCAAAGTTTTAAAAAATCGGCGCCATTTTGAAATTCTTTGTTAATTGACAGATTTCGTTCAAAATCGATATTTAGGTCTCCCTGGGATCACAAAACAGGAAAATGATACCAAAGTTTTAAAAAATCAGCGCCATTTTGAAACTCTTTGTTAATTGACAGATTTCGTTCAAAATCGATATTAAGGGTTCCCTGGGATTACAAAATAGGAAACTGATTCCAAAGTTTTTAAAAAATCAGCGCCATTTTGAAATTCTTTGTTAATTGACCGATTTCGTTCAAAATCGATATTTAGGGCACGCTGGGATCACAAAACAGGAAACTGATACCAAAATTTAAAAAATCAGTGCCATTTTGAAATTCTTTGTTAATTGACCGATTTCGTTCAAAATTGATATTTAGGGCACGCTGGGATCACAAAACAGGAAACTGATACCTAAGGCTTAAAAGATTAGCGCCATTTTGAAATTCTTTGTTAATTGACAGATTTCGTTCAAAATCGATATTAGGGCTCCCTGGGATTACAAAACAGGAAACTGTCACAAAAATTTAAAAAAATCAGCGCCATGTTGAAATTCTTTGTTATTTGACTGATTTCGTTCAAAATAGATATTTAGGACTCCCTGGGGTTACAAAACAGGAAACTGTTACCAAAATTAAAAAAAATCCGCGCCATTTTGAACTTATTTGTTAATTGGCCGATTTCGTTCAAAATCGATATTTATTACTTCCTGGGATCACAAAACAGGAAACTGATAGCAAAGTTTTAAAAAATCAGCGCCATTTTGAAATTCTTTGTTATTGACCGATTTCGTTCAAAATCGATATTAGGGCTCCCTGGGATTACAAAACAGGAAAGTGATACTAAAGTTTTAAAAAATCAGCGCCATTTTTAAAATCTTTCTACTTAAAGGTGAATTGTGTATCTAAGTAAATAAATTCGGTTTAATACAATAAAGACGTCAAGTCTGTACTACTTAGTACTTACGTCTAACCACATCTCGTGAGCTGCTTTAGCAGCTCGCGCACAGAGCGAAACACTAGTTATTATACTATATATAGCTCGATTACCACTCACTGACTCATTGACATAATTGTTCTCCTAGAAAGAGACAGAAAACGATATAATGATGTACGGGAGATGTGTTCGGGTGCGGGGTATGAGTAGGGAAAAATTATGACATTTCGGAAAAACAAGATGGCGGCCGACGTGATTCTCGCAACTCTTTTGTTTTCCAACCGATTTCGTTAAAACTCGCAACGATTGAAGAAATTAGGAAACGATCAATAGAAAAAGTGGAAAAAATTGGAAAAACAAGATGGCGGCCGAGCTGTAGTGTCTTCAAATTTTTGATTTTTCGACCCCGAACCGCGGCGCCGCAGATCCGAAACGGCGTGGTCGAGCATGATAATTTTTTCTTTTTTCGCCTGCAATTATCCTGTATTTTGACAGAATGGGAATGGTTTTTAAAAATTCAAGATGGCGGCTGTCGCGGCGGCCTTTTTGTTTGAGGTACGAAAAAACGCAATTTTAAAATTCAATTTTGTCACAGTTGGCAACGTCGGAGCGTTTCGACTTGTACGGTGCGATTGTGTGTACGGACTCGGGGTATGGATTGGGGAAAAAAATTACCCCATTTTTCGGGAAATTTTCAAGATTTACCCCAAAAATAAAAAAATCGAAATATGGACTTTTTGCAAAATTCAAGTACGAGCAACCACGTGTCCCACTTGTACAAATGACATTTGGGTATTTTCGTCGCCGAGGTCTGGCAACACTGGAATTTATCACAGTAAAAGTGATTTTCGACATGGTCTTTTTTCAGGGGCGATCATTTCGGCTGGGTGCGAGCGAGATGAAAAATTTAAACGTCATCAGGAGCGGTATATCCTGTAGTTTACGGGAAAATTATGAAACTATCTAAAATGTTTCTGTGGAACGAGGTGGCGGCCATTTTGTATTCTTTTTGTGTTTTTGAAAATTTTGATCGAGTTTTTGAGGCAGTTGGCAACATTTGGGAAAGTTGACATGTATGGATCGATTGTGTAACTCGACCGGCAGTATCGAGATATCTAAACAGTGTTGCCACATTTGGGGTAGTTTTCGAGATTTTCCCCAAAATTTCCTCCTGTAAAATTTTGTATGAAAAATTTTTTTTTCACTGATGGCTTCGTATACATGTCAGAAAATTAAACTTGAACAAAAATATGGAGACAGCTGATGATTGAGGATTTCGGAGACAGGTAAAGAGCACGGCCGAGGTATTGAAGATAGGTGGGGGGTGCTCGACCAAATGTCATTCGAAACTTCATCCAATTGATAGTGAGCTGAAAAAAATTTCAAAATGGCGGATTTAAGATGGCCGCCATACAAATTTATTTGGTGTCTATCTCGGAGAGTTTAAAAGATGGAAGAGTGGTTTCTTGGCAAAAGATGATCAGGACGAGGACGTCTTTTTAGCGAAATGAAAAAAATTTCAAGATGGCGGAATGTTTTTTTTTCATACCAAATTATATGGCGATTAGGACTCATTAGCATAATTTATTTTTCTCCAAGAAAGAGACAGAAAACGATACAATGATGTATGGAAGATGTGTTCGGGTGCGGGATGGGAGTAGGGAAAAATTATGACATTTCGGAAAAACAAGATGGCGGCCGACGTGATCCTTGTAACTCTTTTGTTTTCCAACCGATATTGTTAAAACTCGCAACGATTGAAGAAATTAGGAAACGATTTATAGAAAAAGTGGAAAAAGTTGGAAAAACAAGATGGCGGCCGAGCTGTAGTGTTTTCAAATTTTTGATTTTTCGACCCCGAACCGCGGCGCCACAGATCCGAAACGGCGTGGCCGAGCATGATAATTTTTTCTTTTTTCGACTACAATTATCCTGTATTTTGACAGAATGGGAGTGGTTTTTAAAAATTCAAGATGGCGGCTGTCGCGGCGGCCTTTTTGTTTGAGGTACGAAAAAACGCAATTTTAAAATTCAATTTTCTCACAGTTGGCAACGTCGGAGCTTTTCGACTTGTACGGTGCGATTATGTGTACAGACTCGAGGTATGGATTGGGGAAAAAAAATTACCCCATTTCTCGGGAAATTTTCAAGATTTACCCCAAAAATAAAAAAATCGAAATACGGACTTTTTGCAAAATTTGAGTACGACCAACCACGTGTCTCACTTGTGCAAATGACATTTAGGTATTTTCGTCGCCGAGGTCTGGCAACACTGGAATTTATCAAAGTAAAAGTTATTTTCGACATGGTCTTTTTTCAGGGGTGATCATTTCGGCTGGGTGCGAGCGAGATGAAAAATTTAAACGTCATCAGGAGCGGTATATCCTGTGGTTAACGGGAAAATTATGAAACTATGTAAAATGTTTCTGTGCAACGAGGTGGCGGCCATTTTGTATTCTTTTTGTGTGTTTGAAAATTTCGAACACGTTTTTGAGGCAGTTGGCAACATTTGGGAAAGTTGACATGTATAAATCGACTGTGTAACTCAACCAGCGGTATCGAGATATCTAAACAGTGTTGCCACATTTGGGGTAGTTTTCGAGATTTTCCCAAAAATGTCCTCCTGTAAAATTTTGTATGAAAAATTTTTTTGTCACTGATGGCTTCGTATACACGTCAGAAAATTAAACTTGAACAAAAATATGGAGACAGCTGATGATTGAGGATTTCGGAGACGGGTAAAGAGCACGGCCGAGGTATTGAAGATAGGTGGGGGGTGCTCGACCAAATGTCATTCGAAACTTCATCCAAAAGACAATGAGCTGAAAAAAAAATCAAAATGGCGGATTTAAGATGGCCGCCATACAAATTTATTTGTTGTCCATCTCAGAAAGTATAAAAGATGAAAGAGTGGTTTCTCGGTCAAAGATGAGAAGATGAGAAGATCTATTTAGTGAAAAGAAAAAAAATTCAAGATGGCGGAATATTTTTTTTCATACCAAATTATATGGCGATTAGGACTCATTAGCATAATTTATTGTTCTCCAAGAAAGAGACAGAAAACGATACAATGATGTATGGAAGATGTGTTCGAGTGCGGGATGGGAGTAGGGAAAAATTATTACATTTCGGAAAAACAAGATGGCGGCCGACGTGATTCTTGCAACTCTTTTGTGTTCTAACCGATTTCGTTACAACTCGCAATTATTGAAGAAATTAGTAAACGATCAATAGAAAAAGTGGAAAAAATTGGAAAAACAAGATGGCGGCCGAGCTGTAGTGTTTTCAAATTTTTGATGTTTCGACCCCGAACCGCGGAGCCACAGATCTGAAACGGCGTAGTCGAGCATGATTTTTTCTTCTTTCGCCTACAATTATCCTGTATTTTGACAGAATGGGAGTGGTTTTTAAAAATTCAAGATGGCGGCTGTCGCGGCGGCCGTTCGGTTTGAGGTACGAAAAATCGCAATTTTAAAATTCCTATTTCTCACAGTTGGAAACGTCGGAACGTTTCGACTTCTACGGGGCGATTGTGTGTACAGACTCGAGGTATGGATTGGGGGAAAAAAAATTACCCCATTTCTCTGGAAATTTTCAAGATTTGGGGTCAAAAATAAAAAAATCTAAATACGGACTTTTTGCAAGATTCGAGTACGAGCAACCACGTGTCTCACTTGTATGAATTACATTTGGGTAATTTCGTCGCCCAGGTCTGGCAACACTGGAATTTATCAAAGTAAAAGTGATTTTCGACATGGTCTTTTTTCAGGGGCGATCATTTCGGCTGGGTGCGAGCGAGATGAAAATTTGAAACGTCATCAGGAACGGTATATCCTGTAGTTTACGGGAAAATTATAAAACTATGTAAAATGTTTCTGTGAAACGAGGTGGCGGCCATTTTGTATTCTTTTTGTGTTTTTCAAAATTTCGATCACGTTTTTGAGGCAGTTGGCAACATTTGGGAAAGTTGACATGTATGGATCGATTGTGTAACTCGACCGGCAGTATCGAGATATCTAAACAGTGGTGCCACATTTGGGGTAGTTTTCAAGAATTTCCCCAAAAATTTCCTCCTGTAAAATTTTGTAAGAAAATTTTTTTTTTCACTAATGGCTTCATATACAAGTCAGAAAATTAAACTTGAAGAAAAATATGGAGACACCTGATGATTGAGGATTTTGAGGACGGGTAAAGAGCACGGCCAAGGTATTGAACACAGATCAGAGAAACAAGGGAGATATGCCTATGAACCAAATTGTATAGAAACCTGCTGTCGCCAATTTATCCCTACCACTTGATACCAATACACATGCAACTAAATAAAAACAATAGATGAAGTCGCACTAACACACGCATACCGATAGGTAAGTGCATGAAGCACGAACCAATATACACTTTATTGTTTAATATACAGCGTTCAATTTCAATCACCGTGCATCTTACTCACACGAACGTCAAACGTTGTCGATGTGCTGTGCAAAATTACACTTTATTGATCACCGTACAGCGTTCCATTTCAATCACCGTGCTTATACTCACACAAACGTCAAACCTTGTCGATGTGCTGTGCAAAATTCAATAGTGGTTGACTAAAACGGATCTATCGATATTCGATGCTCAATTTCTTAATATTTTGGTTTTTGACAATGACTAGGTATCTATTATGAAAAGTGATATATTACTTATGTACCAAAAATAATAAGATGTTACAAATCGTCTACATATTAGATTATTTTTAACCGACTTTTAAAAAAAGGACGAGGTTCTTTTTGTGCACATCAGACCATTTTTTCTTCAAGTTTGTTTGTTTGTTTGGGTGAATTTCAAGTACACATTGATCGAAAAATTACGCGAAAGTGTGTTTGTTTATTGGTTTGTCCTTCAATCACGCGGCAACGGAGCAACGGATCGACGTGATTTTTGGTATGGGTATAGTTGAGGACCAGGAGAGTGACATAGACAGTGACTTTTTATCCCGGAAAATTAAGGAGTTCCCGCGGGAATCAAAAAAACTTAAACCAAGCGGACGAAGTCACGGGCATCAGCTAGTTTATAATATGAAGGGTAACAATTAGGCACAAACAAAACTTTTAATACACAAATAACGACATTTATAATACAATAATAATAACGACAATTTGTAATATGTCTTAAGGCTAATAATAAAAATTAAAAAAAAATTACAAGTTTCTTCAAATCAAACAAAAATAATGGCACTTTTTCATAAGCTTAAAATTATACAAATATACCTACACCCGAAAAATTATAAAATTTTTCTTTACGATTAAATAAATGGGACAAATATAATAGCACTTTTTCTTATGACTAATCAAAACTTAAAAAAACAATGAACATAATAGGTATCTCAATAAATAGCACCTCTTCACCTTTTACTCTTTTATTTTATAGGTTTATATTATTTTCTGTATGCTATGTTTTTTTTTTTTTTTTTTATAATATGTTCCTCCCTTTTTTCCTTCGACATGGGGATCGAAGACTGTTCTAGGTCGGTACTTAGTTCAGCTACCTAGGTTGCTTTCCTAGTTACTCTTTAGCAAGTTAGACAATTTCTACATTTAAAGCAGAGATTGTGACGTTAAATATTACATTATACCTATACATATCTCATCATTATCTATTCTATATACATGTAACAACGTTATACTAATCATAATATTATCCATATATATTTATATTTACTTATGATTCATGCACCTAACAGTGCACTCTTATAATTATGTATAATGTATACCTACCTATATTATATTCTTACTATAATTTTAATGTTTTTTCTTTTGTTTTCTTTTTTTTTTTATTTCTTTTTTTTTTTTTTTTAGAACTTACTTTTTTTTTTTTTTTTGTTTTTTTTTTTTTTACACATTTACATGGTTTTTTTTTTTGTCTATTTTATTGTATTTTTTTTTCTTTTTCGCATATAAGTTTTTTTTTTTTTTTTTTTTTTCGTTTCTTTTATTTTATTTTATAATAATATGTTTATATATTAAATAATATACAAACATATTTCATACATATTCCAATTATAATCAAATAAACATATTTCACATACTAACATATTTTGGACTACGTTAATTATTCTTATTACTTATTTACCTATTCTAGATTAAGTATTTACCTTACATGGGAACATAGTACTTACTTACTGCACAAAGTATTTACATAAAAACTGCCACCGCTACCCCCTATATTCTATTATTTATTCGCAAAGAAATACTATTTGCAGATTATCATGATATTATGATAGTATCTGCAATCTATTGTGGGTACCTACAATGTTGTCGTGGTCTGATATTTTTGTGTGGTCCAAAACACAAAAGTCAGAGCCTTTACTTGGACTTTATGGTTGGAGGGGTTGGTTACTTATATCTTTAGTGTATGTCTATTTTATTATATTTATCTTATTTTATAGTTGTCCTGCTTGTTACTTATTTTGTTTTATTTTCTTTTATTATAATTTTCGCTATCTTTTCACAATAATTTAAAAATTTTTGTCTTATTTCAATTTGACTCATCAGTTCACTGATATTATCAGGTTTTATGTATTTTCCAATCTCTATTTCGATATCATTCCGCTGTTTTCCGAATCTAGGGCATTCTGATATTAAGTGTATAATATCCTCCGCAACATCTGGATCGCATTTGCATGATGGGTTATCTTTACATTTAAATCTGTGCAGATAGTATGAAAATCCGCCGTGTCCCGTGAGGACTTGCACTATTATCCAGTTTATTCTGGTCTGTTTTAAGATTTTGTAGGCTTGTTTGACATCTGGGAAGAAAAGCTTAGTGGTTCCAGCCGTTGAGCCAGAGGTATATCTATTTTGCCATTTGTCAAGAGTGTCTGTTCTGATTGAGCGTTTAACATAGGATACCGGGCATGCTTCATAATCCGCCTTCGTCCTTTTATATAGCGCTGCTTCCTTAGCCAGTTGATCGGCCCTCTCGTTGCCTTCAACACCCACGTGGGCTTTTATCCAGAAAATTTGTATGATTTTCCCCTGGTTTTGTATTTCTAAAAGGTTTTTTCTTATGGAGTGTGCCAATGGATGTGAGGTTGTGTGTCTTCTTATTAAATCAAGAGAAGATTTAGAGTCACTGAGTAGATTAGCTTTCTTAATGTTTTTGTCCTTTATAAGTTGTACTGCCCTATGCAATGCATATAATTCCGCCTGAAAGACAGTACAGTAAGGTTCGAGCTTCAGTTTTACGGCTTTGGTCTCCGAGCCTCCTTCCCACACAGATATAGCTGCTCCTACTTTTCCCTTTATTTTACTCCCATCTGTGAAGATTACAGCACCATCCATTTCATATTTTGCCATGGTTTCAGGTTCGAGGTTATCTAGACAGGAGTAAGCTATATTTATATTGTGGGCGGGGTGTTCTGCCTCCAAGAAGCTGACCCTCTGTTCCAGTTCACGGTCATCGGGCAAACATTCAAGTGGCCGTCCTCTTTTGGCATCGTATAGTTTAGCTTGTTCTTGAACCCTTAGGTCCAGGGGAATCATACCAGCTAACAATATTGCTGAGTGCAACGAAACTGTTTTGTAGGCTTTACAAATTTTCTGGGCAAATCCTCTTTGTATGGTGTTAAGTTGCTTTTGTATGCCCACTTTTTTAGAAGCTTGAGCCCATACGCTGGCAGCATAAAGCACTATCGGTTCCACGGCTGCATAGTATATGGTCCTTGTTATCTCCGGATTAAGACCCCATGTGACTTTTGCTGCTCTGGAGAGCTGTTTATAAATATTGAGTGCCTTTGTTGAGACGTTTGACACATGTTTGTTAAATGTTAATTTTGAGTCAATGGTAATGCCCAGGATTTTGATTTCGTCTACTAGTGTAATGACTTGGCCACCCATAGTTAAGTTTGGAGTTTCATAATTTCGTTTCCTGGTTATTACCATTGCATTTGTTTTGTGTGCTGCGAATTTTAATTTATTTAGTATTCCCCAATCATTTATAGTTTCTAAAGTAATGTTAGCTTGGCGTTGTATATCTTGGGTGTTCTGTCCGGAGAAAACAAGGACAACGTCATCAGCAAACGCTTGGCTGTATACACCTAGTCCATCCATAATGTTTAGCAAAGGGTCTAATAGTAGGTTCCAAAATATTGGCCCACTTATCGAACCCTGCACACAGCCCTTGGTTGTTTTTTTAATGTATGTTTCTCCTGCATATGTAACTTCTACATTTCGGTTTTCTAAGTAGCTACTCACAAGATTACACAGATTGCGAGGGCACGTTTTCTTTATCAATTGCAGTTTTATGGCTGGCCACCAAGCGCTATCAAAGGCGCCCTCTATGTCTAGGGATATCAATATTATTATTTCTTTTTTCTTTATTCGTTCTTTTATATCATATATCAAGTCATAGAGAGCATCCTCTGTACAGCGCTGTGGGACGAAGCCATATTGGCGTGGATTTAATTTCGGAATCACGTGCCACTTCAAACGAGAAACCATCATCTTCTCCAAGGTTTTACCAAGAATCGATAGAAGTCCGATAGGCCTGTAGGATTTAGGATTGTTGTAGTCTGTTTTCCCCGGTTTTCTCAAAACGATCACAGTTGCCGTTTTCCAGGGGTCTGGGAAGTGAGCCAATTCCAGGCACTTATTTGCTATATTCAGAAATATCTGGGGGTTGTAATTAATTGCAGCTAGGCATATATCAGCCGTGAAACCATCTGAACCTGGTGCTTTACGCGGACTAAAACTATTTACTGAATTTTGAAGTTCGTTTAGGGTAAAATACGGGTCATCACTGCCGTTGTTATTTGATTCAGCTGTCATTGACCTTATACGAGAATGATTTGGAGTGTCGTCCAATGGGTTGTCGTCTTGAAAGAAAGTTTCTGTTATTAGTTTTACGGAGTCTGCGGGATTAAGTGTTTGTCCATCCTTCATCATGGGTTTGTCATCAGTTCTTTTCCCTGTTAGTTTAATAACTCTATATATACTATCCCACATACTTTCTCTGTCCTGTTTTGAACAAAAGGTTTTCCAGCTTTCGGTTTGGGCAGTATTTGCTTTCTCTTCATATTTTTGTTTTGCCTGAATGTATTCTTCCACCACATATTTCCGTCGAGATTGGGCTGCATTTCTAATTCTTCGCTTCTTAGTTGTCATATCCCTTTTTAGTAGCTCTAGGTCGTGTGACCACCAAGGAAGATTAAACTGGTTCTTTCTTCTTAGTTTTGATAGTACTTTATCGCACGCATTTGTTAAGCTTCTTATATACATGCATATTATGTGTTCCAATTCTTCTGTTGTATATATATGTTCTATGGTATCTTCGGTGATTTCAGCTTCCTGCAATTGTAGTTTAAATTCGTCTGTGAACTGTGCCCATTTGGCTTTTTTAGTATTATATTTCCTTGTAGATCTATTAAGTTTAGATTGTAAATCCTTTTCTATTTTTATATTAAATGTGATAGTGTTATGGTCTGAACTGGTGTAGCCCTTGTCTATCTTCCAATCATCTACCTTGTCCAGCATATCTACGCTACATGTCGTAACATCAACCGTACTTGTAAATAGTTTTCCATCTCTGACTGTTTCAAAAGTAGGCTCGTCTCCAAAATTCAATATGTGGAGATCCAGTTCATTTAAGAAAGAAGATAGATCTGCTCCTCGTTGGTTTTCCTTTGAGCTTCCCCACCAAGTACTCCAAGCGTTAACGTCTCCCCCCAAGATCAGGTTCCTAGTATTAACTTTTTGAACTATTGCCTTAACGTGATCCAGATATGGTTCAAGAGGTTCGTCAACTTCGAAGTAAACCGATAGTAGGTTAAGCATTCGATTTTTAGTTTTGATGGAAACATATGCTATATTTTCAGTTGTTAATGATGGATCCTCGTATATTTCAACCTTATCGTTATGGATTATTATTGCAGCCTTTACCGGTTTACTTCGACCTTGAGTCTTTTGCACCACTCTGATTCCATTATACTGTTTTACAAAGCCATCTGCTCCTACATAGGGTTCTTGAACGAGAGAGACGTCGGCCTTCCTGCTTACTGCTTCATTAAGGAGTTCTTGTGTGGCTAACCTTTTTCTTTGCAAGTTTGCCTGTACGACCGATATTCCATTTGATACTTTGGCTAGCAGTATGAAACGCTTGAGCGCGCTATGGTGTCCCATTTTTTGCGGGTGGGGCACTCCCTGTCGAAAGCGCTGTGGTCAGTTCCTTCAAGTTTGGCCATATGGCAGTTTCTACAGCACGGAACATCGCCGATCACCCAAGTAGGACAGTCAGCACGAAGGTGCGGTCCAGCACAATGGCTGCAGCGGTCCACTGTATCCTTACACATTTTCTTACCGTGCCCGTATCCCAAGCATCTGCTGCATTGTACTAATGGCGATTGGTCAAAAACTTGGCATCTCTGTAAATCAATATGTACATGTCCTATCGATGTAAGCGCTTGCCACACCCTCGGTGAAACTTGCAGTATGGCATGGCATTCGTGGGGGTTCCTTGCATTGCGTCGGTATTTGACTATTGCTCTAAAGTCTTCCTCTGGAATGTCTCTCAGGGCTTCTTTGTTCTGGGTCTTGAGTGAAGCTTGAATATCCTCGTTGGTGTTGTAGGTTAGAACATTTTTTATTATAATGAGCGGGTCTTTGTTTTTAGCATCGTCAATCTTTAGGTTGACGTCTGTTTTCAATTTCTCCTTAAGGTCAATTAAGGACGTTTTTGAAGAACAGCTTATCACTACCTTTTGATTTCTTGCTTTCCTTATGCGTTCCACTTTGACACCACTCACACGTGCATTTGCTGCCCCTCGGATTTTATGAAGGACATCTTCACTCGTATCTTTTTCAATTTTTGATGATACTATTATTGAGTGTTTTGGCTTATCTGCTGGTCGAGCTGCCATATCTGCGTACGTCACATGTTTTTTTGATTCTTCTACTATCTCTGCTAGTTTGTTGCTTGATTCTTGGAGCTGTTTCGTGATTTCAGCAGTTTGAGGCAGCTGTTGTTGCTGGTTGTTGGATAATTGGTCAAGAACATCGAAGACTATGATTTGACGTAAGGATTTGACTTCGGTTAAGATTTCGTTTATCGAAGGTCGAACGTCCGCTGTTTTGACACCTTCCGCCAGATCCACTAGACGGCCTGCGTACTCCTGTTCCTTTGCCAGCACTTGGGTTATAGTGTTTGCGCGAGCTTTTTCGAGTTGGATTTGGAGAGTTTGTCGCGATTCGCTCAAGCGCAGTATTATTTCGTACATCGCAGCAAGATTTTCTAAAACTTTCTCCCTAGTGGAGACTTTTATGTCCACGGATTGTTCCATTTCTTCTTTTGCCTCTAAGAATAATCTGTTTGCTGTTGCTGGTAGCGTGGCCATTGATTGTTGAGTAGGCTCACCTATTGAGGTTCTGCTAGACTGGCTGGTTTTTGTTGCTTGCGTGTCACTGTCACTTGTATCTGATGGGCTCAGTTCTTCCATCGCTTTTTTGAGGACTTTTTTTCTCATTGGCTCCGCCTTTTTGCTAGTTTTTGATTCGACAGCCTTCCTTGTTCCTCTACCGGACGTACTCGGTTGCGACATTTTGGATGTAATATTGCGGAGTGACGATTAACACCTAGGCAGTAATTTCGCTACCGCTTATGACTTGTGGCAAGCGACAGCGGGTGACGTGTTCGAGCTCGATTGCCGCCGCCGCCGTGCGAACAGGTTTTGAACGCGTTTGTTTCGCGCGGTGCAATACGTTGTGCACACGTCTGCTCACCGCCGCGGTACGGGGGGAACCTTGTATGCTATGTTTATTACTACTTTATTAAATTAGGTTTTTCCCCTCAGTTATTTCATTTATATTTTAAGGTTTAAACTCACTATAATAATTATCAAACTAGCGATCCGCCCCGGCTTCGCATGGGTAGCACTAATAATCCTAATAGTCTATAGCCAGGGGACAGTAGGCAAGTTTTCCTTTTTTATATTACATTGTAAGAGTACGCCCCGTCCTCACCACACCTGCCACAGCCGCCAGCCCGCCATGATGTAGGACAATTTTTATCTTAATTAGATACTTGAGATGAATAACATATTTATTTTGATAAGGATTATTAATATGAAGGGTAACAATTAGGCACAAACAAAACTTTTAAACTAGGTCGGTAAAAACATCTTCGCAAGTAAAGCATTGGTTTAGACCAAATTTGAAAATCATAAAAATGGTTATTGTGAGTCAACCTTAAAAGATAGATACATGCTATCCCAGACTTTTTTTAGAACTTTTTAAGAGGAACAATTCCACCATACAATAATTGTTTTCGTGTAACTTTAACTGTTTACGCAGCGCACGCCATCTAAGCTTTCAAAAGAGACGAGACTTAGTTCACATTATTGCAATTTTCGTAAGGACCTCAAATTTTATGTAAATAAAATATTACTCGCTGATCATGTAGCTTTCAATAGGTGAAAGAATTTTTAAAATCATTTGAGTAGATTTTGTGTTTATCCATTACAAACAAACAAATCTTTCCTCTTTATAGTTTAGATAATATGGCAGCTGTTGTAAATTACTGACCTGTGAAATGCAAATATTTATTCAACACTTGCCGCTTAGATAATTTGGGTGTTGCGTTCTTTGTTAAATAATGTAGTCTTACATTTATATATTTCTCCATTACCGCTTTCATGAGCATTATTAAATGGTTATTCATTGGTGATTGGTTATATTGGTGAAAATTTATATTTTCAAAAAGATTCATACCAATAAAATGCGGTAAGGATTTTGACATCAGCTGTTGTTTTATATTTTTAGATGATATTTTTAGGTTATCATTTGAAAGAATGGAGGATTTTATGATTACTTCCATATGCTTACAAATGGTTATTACATCATTGGAAGGAAATATAAGTCCACCCTTATCCTTCAATTTTATAAACCGAAGGTGCTTGTCATCAGTTGTATCGGCAATCAAACCACTACAGCATGTATGACATTTTAATAGTTTTAGCAACCGATGTACTATGAAACCTGCGATGTATGACACCACCTGGCTACTAAATTCTGTAATATCGTCTATAAGTACACTTATTTCTTCGTCAAAGATGGCTTGTTCATACAATGAAGTTATTTCATCTTCTACATTACTCTCATCTAACTTAGATGGTTCGATTGAACGATTTATATTTTTGACAGCAGAGGAGCATGTTAAAATAGAAACTTCTTCGAGGGATGTACAATTTCCCTGGTCAAAATCTCGAAGCTCCGACTTTACCAAGAGCTTTTTATATATCGATTGAAATTGTCGCGCTGTTGGGTTAGTGCTACATCCACCATGAGACCTAATATGTCCAAACATAAACTCCAAGTGATCTTGGCTGATCTTGTAAACTGGTACGTACTTCAATTGTTGATCTTTTTCAACGTGTTGAATGTAAAATGCAATAAGGCTTTCTATGCAGACTAGAAAACCAATAAAACCGGTTTTTCTCGGCGTATTGATAAGCTTAGTACCATTTGGTAGTTTTATAGAAATTAGATACCGTTTCACCTTTTCCAAAAGTTGAAAAACCTTGTTTTTGTTACTTGAGCAAACAGGTTTTTTATAGTGCAGTTGTGCCATATGCCTCGAGTTTAATACGTCAAACAAGTCGTTGACAGTTTTTAAATATTCGACGGTACCTTCCACATCGTTAAAACCAACCATATGAAGTTCACTACAAAAATGTAGAGCATCTGCAACACTGTTGCTAAATAATTGTGATGCCAAGCGAACTTTCATTTTTTGGTTTTTGAAATAGATGTGACCCTTTCGTAATTTGTTAGCTAAATGAAGTTTTTCTTTCTCTTGAAGATCATTTAGGTTTTTTAAATAACTCCATTTTATACACCTATTTGCCCCATCCATAAAACATCCATATGCTTCGAATGCATTCCGTAATAGTTTGAGCATATGGCATGGATCAAGGAATATATGAACAGGCTGACGAGTAACGGGGTGTTCAAAATTTGTTTTTAAATTTTCAATGTCAAAAGAGCACCCAAGTTTCTTAGCCATGGTGATGTTGGCTGGACAGCCGTCAAAAGTCATCGAAGTTACTTTTACTCCTGTATCTTCTAGTAACTCCAAACATTGTATTACAAGATTGGACCGCTGTTCCCCAGTGATGCCGTCAACGAGAAAATACCCGACTGGTATTTTCCAAGCTCCATTAATTGCGGTTAGTAAAAATACAAGAACTTCTTTAGCTTCTGGTAAACAATCCCCTTGCTCTGCTGAATTAGATATATCGACATACCCGTGCATTTTATTTCCGTCCCATTCTACACGCTGTTTGATTGCCATTTCATCGATAACTAAATTACACAATAATTTATGTTTAGTGTTGGCAGTTTTAAGTTTAATCGCTTTTAATGATTCTTGCGTGAATCCCGGCTGAGCGTCGATGGATTGATACCATTTTTTTATTGTTCGGACATGGGGTAGAGCTGTTTGGAATTTTTGCCTTACATACGCGTACGCCTTTGGCGAGTAAAAGTGAAGAGTAGACGCAAAGATTCTTAAAGAAGGAGAATACTTCTTGTTTGTCTTTTGTCCCGATGAAACATTTTCCTCATATCGCTGCATAAGATCCCTAACTCCAAGGTTTTCTAATTGCGTAACGTGATCAGCACCGATGTAGTTTTTTTCTTTGAGATTATCCAAAATATCTTTTAAACTGGTAATTTTTTTCCGATAACGACTAGTGCTCTTTTGAAGTTTTTTAATGTGTAATTTTTGCTTTCTTATTAAATGTTCTTGTGCGTTTATCAATTGGCGTAATTTCCTATTTCGAGGGGTTTCAATAATGTCATTTTCATCTAGGATTTTTGGATGCTCCTGCAACAAACAAATCCTATTATTTCAGCTTAAAGTAAATGGAAATATGCAACTTACTACTGTAGCAATATTTGATAAAAAAAGTTCTTCAAAAAAGAAATAAATTATTAATACTATACCAAAATGATTTGTCGAACGTTTAAATTAGTATCAACACTATCCATCGGAGACGTTGGGACAGCAGTTTGCTAAAAATAGACAATTACGTGCTTATTTTCACACATTTATGTAGCTACAATAATAAATAATTTACTGAGTTTAACGTACAGAATTATCATTTTGCTCACTAATGAGGTGTTGTAATTCAGTTCCCATCGGAGAATTTGGAATATTAGTCTGCAATTAAGAAAAAAATATGATGTATTTACATAATTTTACTTTGACTAAGTACATAGGTACAGTTTAAACAATAAGCATAATATATTAAAATTCAAAAAAAAAAAAAATTTAAATTTAAAAAAAAATCTCTGAAAAGAAAAAAAAAATCTCTTAAATATGCAAATGAAATAATTATATTTCTATCTACATCTATTTTCACTATCTGTACTTCGCGTTATATATAATAAAAACTGTGTGCAGGTTTTTGGTATGGTGACAAGGTTACTTACCAAATTACGTTTATTTTTATAATTTGCATCCAGTTCACAATCAATACGTACTTTGGACGTGGAAGGTTCCACATAATTCTGTCAACAATATCATATATTGGCACATTGCAGTTTAAGGTACTGTGAGCAAACTAAGACAATAAACAACTATTCAGTCCATTCTTTAATAATTATATTTTCACTGAAGAAAACACAATTCTAATGAGTATGGCAGCATGGTCTAATTACATCCATTTTAATTTTTCTAGGTAAGTTTAGTTTATTCTAGTTAGGAACCAGGTTTATGTATGTGATCATAATTTATAATAATATAATAGGTATTTGGACTTATGGACTAATATTATAAATGACAAAGTGGGTCTGTCTACGCTTTCAAGGAACCACCTTTTCAACCAATTTAAATAAAATTTGGTATAGACATAGATTGCGTCTCGGGGAAGGACGTATGCTATATTTTATCCCGGAAAATCAGGATTTCCCGCGGAATAAAAAAAAACTTAAGCCAGGCGGAGTCACGCCAGGCGGAGTCATTAAGTCACGGTCATTATCTAGTAGGTGTTATTAACGTACAGTCAACACAAAACGCAACTTCAATGTTGGGATTGACCATTCGAAGAGCCGACGAACTTTCTTCAATGGTTGAAAGCACTTTGGCTCAAAGTGAGACGAGCATATTGTGCTATTTTTCGTAGGAAACCAGCTTGGACCCCTTCCTGTAGCATTTATCCACTTTTCTTTTCTTTCTGCATCCTTCGGATATCTTAAATATTAATATTAATGAGTGATATTATCCATACGTGAGTAATGAGTATCTACGTAAATTGACATTATATTAATTCACCTAGTATATTTTTATACGTTTCGTCAGCTAAGTAAGTTGAGTAAGTAAAAATAAAAATGGTAATAATTATAACGATAAATATAGTAGCTCATGAATATAACTCACGAATAGCAATTATTGTTTACTAAGTATGTACTATTAATTATTGTATCACAGATCATAGTTTGGTCGTCAAAATAATATCGACAACAATGTACTCGTATTTACATCGTCACATCCCTATCCCGTGGTACCCTATACCACGAAAATTGATCTATCGTGCTAGTGAAAGAATCGGTAAAGAACACCTAACCATTGCGTCGTAAGACCGGCCGATTCATTGATAGATTTCTACTAAGCAAGCAATGGTTTTTGTTCATAATGAGATATAGACTTGTCACTTTATTACATTTTGATACCGCTAAATAATGTTTTATTGGTTTTTAGGGAAAATTACAACAATATACTTGTACTTACATGTGAAATGAGATGCCATCTTTCATGTAATTCACTTTGCAGCTTGAATTTTTACAAACAACCACTGAACAACGCGGCATTTTGTTAAAAACCGAGAGAAGTGAAGCAATCTTTGAATGACATCCGACTAAAGACAAAAACTGTCATCTGGGCTATTTTGTGCCAGATGAGTTCGCACGCGCCACGCCCCCTTAGCACATCTCCCTTGTTTCTCTGATCTGTGGTATTGAAGATAGGTGCTCGAACAAATGTCACTCGAAACCTCATCCAATTGGCGGTGAGTTTAAAAAAACTCCAAAAAGGTGGATTCAAGATGGCCGCCAAAAAATTTCGTCAGTGTCTATCTCGGAGAGTATAAGAGATGGAAGTGTGGTTTCTTGGCAAGAGATGATCAGGATGAGGAGGTCTATTTAGCGAAATAATTTTTTTTTAAGATGGCGGAATTTTTTTTTTCATACCAAATTATATGGCGATTAGGAACTATAAAAGACTGGGTACTTGTAGTTCCTTTTCAAACTTTGTTTTAATTATAGGACTCTCATTCTAACGAATCTTTGGGAGCAAAAATGTGAAGCGAGTTGATGATTGAGGATTTCGGAGACGGGTGAAGAGCACGGCCAGGGTATTGAAGAAAGAGTACATAAATGACTTGTCGAACAGGCTTAGTTCTGCTGCATACGCGGTTAAAAAGATTCGCCAGTTGACAGATATAGAAACGGCGAGATTAGTTTATTTTGGTTACTTTCACAGCATTATGTCATATGGTATATTATTATGGGGTAATGCTGCTGATATTAATTCTGTTTTTGTGCTGCAGAAGAGGGCTGTTCGAGCCATATATAATATGGGACCAAGAGAGTCACTAAGAGATAAATTCAAAAAATTCAATATTATGACAGTGCACAACCAATATATATTTGAAAATTTAGTATACGTGCATAAACACATTGATAAATTCAAGAAGAAAAGTGATTGTCATAATGTCAATACTAGAAATAAAAATAAACTTGTAATGCCTGCTTCTAGGCTTAGTAAAACTAGCAATTCATTTGTTGGAAAGAGTGTCCGCTTCTACAATAAGCTCCCAGAAGACATGTTGAAGATGTCTCTGAATAAGTTCAAAGTTAATGTAAAACGTAAACTCATTGGAAAATCCTATTACCATGTGAAGGATTACTTAAATGACAAGGAAGCTTGGCAATAATTTGCTCTAATGGCTCTGATAGTTCCTTAGTTAAGATGATTTGTGAGATGGTGATAATGAAAAAAAAAAAACCCCAGCTGAGTTTGTTGTGGGCTCTTCTCAGACCTGGGCGCGTTTGGAACCCTCGTAGCTTTAGTTTTAAGATACCGTAACAGATTATCACCATCATATTTTTATTTAACTGGACGTCAATAAGTGTAGTGCATCTACCTAAATTGAATAAATATTTATGACTTATGACTTATGACTTATGACTTATGAGTTCGACCAAAGGCATGAAAAAAAAACATAAAACTACCAACATACCCGCCTACCTGAATACCAGCCTACCTGCATACCCGCCTACCTGCTTACCCGCATACCAACATACCCGCCTACCATCATACCCGCCTACCGACATACCCGCCAACCGACATACCCACCTACCAACAAACCCGTACGTACACCCCAAATAGCACACATCCTGCAATTTTAATGTCGTCGATTTTCAGTTACATTATAAGATCTGTTGATTTTAATGAAAAAGTGAACCAGCGCCATTTTGAAATTCTTTGATAATGAAGAGATGAGAGAGACCTAAATTATATCGAATATGAAAGAAATCGGTATTCTTTCATATTCGATATAATTTAGGTCTCTCTGGGATTACAAAACAGAAAACTGATACCAAAGTAAAAAAAATCAGCGCCATTTTGAAATTCTTTGTTAATTGACCGATTTCGTTCAAAATCGATATTTAGGGCTCCCTGGGGTCACAAAATAGGAAACTGATACCAAAGTTGTAAAAAATCAGCGCCATTTTGAAATTCTTTGTTAATTGACCGATTTCGTTCAAAAACGATATTTAGGGCTCCCCGGGGTTACAAAACAGGAAACTGATACCAAAGTTACAAATCAGCGCCATTTTGAAATTATTTGTTAATTGACCGATTTCATTCAAAATCGATACTTAGGACTCCCTGGGATTACAAAACAGGAAACTGATACCAAAGTTTTAAAAAATCGGCGCCATTTTGAAATCCTTTGTTAATTTATCGATTTCGTTCAAAATCGATACTTAGGGCTCCCTGGGATTACAGAACAGGAAACTGGTACCAAAATTTTAAAAAATCAGCGCCATTTTGAAATTCTTTGTTAATTGACCGATTTCGTTCAAAAACGATATTTAGGGCTCCCTGGGATTACAAAACAGGAAACTGGTACCAAAATTTTAAAAAAATCAGAGCCATTTTGAAATTATTTAATATAACAGATTTCGTTCAAAATCGATATTTAGGACTCACTGGGATTACACAACAGGAAACTGATACCTAAGTTTAAAAAAAATCGGCACCATTTTGAACTTCTTTGTTAATTTACCGATTTCGATCAAAATCGATATTTAGGGCTCCCTGGGGTAATAAAACAAGAAACTGATACCAAAGTTGTAAAAAATCAGCGCCATTTTGAAATTCTTTGTTAATTGACCGATTTCGTTCAAAATCGATATTTTAGGATCCCTGGGATTACAAAACAGAAAACCGGTACCAAAATTTTAAAATATCAGCGCCATGTTGAAATTATTTATTAATTAACCGATTTCGTTCCAAATCGATATTTAGGGCTCCCTGGGATTTCAATACAGGAAACTGTTACCAAAATTTAAATCAGCGCCATTTTGAAATTCTTTGTCAATTGGCCGATTTCGTTCAAAATCGATACTTAGGACTCCCTGGGATTACAAAACAGGAAACTGATACCAAAGTTTTAAAAAATCGGCGCCATTTTGAAATCCTTTGTTAATTTATCGATTTCGTTCAAAATCGATACTTAGGGCTCCCTGGGATTACAGAACAGGAAACTGGTACCAAAATTTTAAAAAATCAGCGCCATTTTGAAATTCTTTGTTAATAGACCGATTTCGTTCAAAATCGATATTTAGGGTTCCCTGGGATTACAAAACAGAAAACTGCTACCAAAGTTTTAAAAAATCAGCGCCATTTTGAAATTCTTTGTTTATTGACCGATTTCGGTCAAAATCGATATTTAGGGCCTGGGATCACTAAACAGGAAACTGATACAAAAGTTTTAAAAATTCAGCGCCATGTTGAAATTCTTTGTTAATTGACTGATTTCGTTCAAAATCGATATTTAGGGCTCCCTGGGATCACAAAACTGATACAAAAGTTTTAAAAAATCAGCGCCATGTTGAAATTCTTTGTTGACTGATTTCGTTCAAAATCGATATTTAGGGTTCCCTGGGATTACAAAACTGAATCTGATACCAAAGTTGTACAAAATCAGCGCCATTTTAAAACTCTTTGTTAATTGAGCGATTTGGTTCAAAATCGATATTTTGGGCTCCCTGGGATTTCAATACAGGAAACTGTTACCAAAAATTTTAAAAAATCAGCGCCATTTTGGAATTATTTGTTAATTTACCGATTTTTTCAAAATCGATATCTGAGGATCCCTAATATCACAAAACAGGAAACTGGTACAAAAATTTTAGAAAATCTGCGCCATTTTGAAATTATTTATTAAAATTAACCGATTTCGTTCAAAATCGATATGTAGGACTCCCTGGGATTTCAATACAGGAAACTGTTACCAAAATTTAAATCAGCGCCATTTAGATATTCTTTGTTATTGTAGCGATTTCGTTCAAATTCGATATCTGAGGATCCCTAATATCACAAAACAGGAAACTGTTACCAAAATTTATAAAATCAGCGTCATTTTGAAATTGACCGGTTTCGTTGGAACTTTTCGATGCTGGAGTAGATAAAATAATTTCCAATGAACAATGAATGAATGATTTTTCACGTAGCTTAAATTATTTACAAGAAGGAATTTAAATACAGGCTTGAACTAAAAAAAAACCGTTTTGTTGCCATTTAATAATCTTCAATATACATTATCTTTAATGTTCTACTCCTGGCTAAAATTATAAATATTTAAATACGTGGCTGATTTAAAAAAAATAACAATTTTTGTTTAATTTCACATAATGTATACCTACTGTTTCTTTAAAAAATAGTATATCTTTAAAAAAATATTATAAAGTAGCTCATGCATGCGACTCCTTTCAAAGAACTTATGTTTGTGATCTTCCCTTTTTTAATTTTCCTTTTCTAATCCTATATTTTTTGCATAAAGCTGAAACACCACCACCCATCCTTCAAAATTTGAGACTAACACGGCCCGCGAGCTGCTTTAGCAGCTCGCGCACAGAGCGAAACACTAGTTATTATACTATATATAGCTCGATTACCACTGACTGACTGACTCATTGACATAATTGTTCTCCTAGAAAGAGACAGAAAACGATATAATGATGTACGGGAGATGTGTTCGGGTGCGGGATTCGAGTGGGGAAAAATTATGACATTTCGGAAAAACAAGATGGCGGCCGACGTGGTTCTTGTAACTCTTTTGTTTTCCAACCGATTTCTTTGCAACTCGCAATTATTAAAGAAATTAGTAAACGATCAATAGAAAAAGTGGAAAAAATTGGAAAAACAAGATGGCGGCCGAGCTGTAGTGTTTTCAAATTTTTGATTTTTCGACCCCGAACCGCGGCGCCACAGATCCGAAACGGGGTGGTCGAGCATAATATTTTTTTCTTTTTTCGCCTACAATTATCCTGTATTTTGACAGAATGGGAGTGGTTTTTAAAAATTCAAGATGGCGGCTGTCGCGGCTGCCTTTTTGTTTGAGGTACGAAAAAACGCAATTTTAAAATTCAATTTTCTCACAGTTGGCAACGTCGGAGGGTTTCGACTTGTACCGTGCGATTGTGTGTACAGACTCGAGGTATGGATTGGGGAACAAAATTACCCCATTTTTCGGGAAATTTTCAAGATTTACCCCAAAAATAAAAAAATCGAAATACGGACTTTTTGCAAAATTCGAGTACGAGCAACCACGTGTCCCACTTGTACAAATGACATTTGAGTATTTTCGTTGCCGAGGTCTGGCAACACTGGAATTTATCAAAGTAAAAGTGATTTTCGACATGGTCTTTTTTCAGAGGCGATCATTTCGGCTGGGTGCGAGCGAGATGAAAAATTTAAACGTCATCAGGAGCGGTATATCCTGTAGTTTACGGGAAAATTATAAAACTATGTAAAATGTTTCTGTAAAAAGAGGTGGCGGCCATTTTGTATTCTTTTTGTGTTTTTGAAAATTTCGAACACGTTTTTGAGGCAGTTGGCAACATTTGGGAAAGTTGACATGTATCAATCGATTGTGTAACTCAACCAGCGGTATCGAGGTATCTAAACAGTGTTGCCACATTTGGGGTAGTTTTCGAGATTTTCCCAAAAATGTCCTCCTGTAAAATTTTGTATGAAAAATTTTTTTTCCACTGATGGCTTCGTATACACGTCAGAAAATTAAACTTGAACAAAAATATGGAGAGAGCTGATGATTGAGGATTTCGGAGACGGGTAAAGAGCACGGCCGAGGTATTGAAGATAGGTGGGGGGTGCTCGACCAAATGTCATTCGAAACTTCATCCAAAAGACAATGAGCTGAAAAAAAATTCAAAATGGCGGATTTAAGATGGCCGCCATACAAATTTATTTGGTGTCCATCTCAGAAAGTATAAAAGATGAAAGAGTGGTTTCTCGGCCAAAGATGATCAGGACGAGAAGATCTATTTAGCCAAAAGAAAAAAAATTCAAGATGGCGGAATATTTTTTTTCATACCAAATTATATGGCGATTAGGACTCATTAGCATAATTTATTGTTCTCCAAGAAAGAGACAGAAAACGATACAATGATGTATGCGAGATGTGTTCGGGTGCGGGATGGGAGTAGGGAAAAATTATGACATTTCGGAAAAACAAGATGGCGGCAGACGTGATTCTTGCAACTCTTTTGTGTTCTTACCGATTTCGTTACAACTCGCAATTATTAAAGAAATTAGTAAACGATCAACAGAAAAAGCAGAAAAAATTGGAAAAACTAGATGGCGGCTGAGCTGTAGTGTTTTCAAATTTTTCATTTTTCGACCCCGAACCGCGGCGCCACAGATCCGAAACGGCGTGGTCGATCATGATATTTTTTTCTTTTTTCGCCTACAATTATCCTGTATTTTTACAGAACGGGAGTGGTTTTTAAAAAATCAAGATGGCGGCTGTCGCGCCGGCCGTTCTGTTTGAGGTACGAAATAACGCAATTTTAAAATTCAAATTTTTCAAAGTTGGCAACGCCGGAGCGTTTCGACTTCTATAAAGCGATTGTGTATACAGACTCGAAGTATGGATTGGGGGAAAAAAATTACCCCATTTCTCGGGAAATTTTCAAGATTTACCCCAAAAATAAAAAAATCGAAATACGGACTTTTTGCAAAATTTGAGTACGAGCAACTACGTGTCTCACTTGTGCAAATGACATTTGGGTATTTTCGTCGCCGAGGTCTGGCAACACTGGAATTTATCAAAGTAAAAGTGATTTTCGACAAGGTCTTTTTTCAGAGGCGATCATTTCGGCTGGGTGCGAGCGAGATGAAAAATTTAAACGTCATCAGGAGCGGTATATCCTGTAGTTTACGGGAAAATTATAAAACTATGTGAACTGTTTCTGTAAAAAGAGGTGGCGGCCATTTTGTATTCTTTTTGTGTTTTTGAAAATTTCGAACACGTTTTTGAGGCAGTTGGCAACATTTGGGAAAGTTGACATGTATTAATCGATTGTGTAACTCAACCAGCGGTATCGAGGTATCTAAACAGTGTTGCCACATTTGGGGTAGTTTTCGAGATTTTCCCAAAAATGTCCTCCTGTAAAATTTTGTATGAAAAATTTTTTTTTGACTGATGGCTTCGTTTACACGTCAGAAAATTAAACTTGAACAAAAATATGGAGACAGCTGATGATTGAGGATTTCGGAGACGGGTAAAGAGCACGGCCGAGGTATTGAAGATAAGTGGGGTGTGCTCGACCAAATGTCATTCAAAACTTCATCCAAAAGACAATGAGCTGAAAAAAAATTCAAAATGGCGGATTTAAGATGGCCGCCATACAAATTTATTTGGTGTCCATCTCAGAAAGTATAAAAGATGAAAGAGTGGTTTCACGACCAAAGATGATCAGGACGAGAAGATCTATTTCGCGAAAAGAAAAAAAATTCAAGATGGCGGAATATTTTTTTTCTTACCAAATTATATGGCGATTAGGACTCATTAGCATAATTTATTGTTCTCCAAGAAAGAGACAGAAAACGATACAATGATGTATGGGAGATGTGTTCAGGTGCAGGATGGAAGTAGGGGAAAAATATGATATTTCGGAAAAACAAGATGGCGGCCGTAGTGCTTTTTGTAACTTTTTTGTTATCCAACCGATTTAGTTACAACTTACAATTATTGAAGAAATTAGGAAACGATCAATAGAAAAAGTGGAAAAAATTGGAAAACCAAGATGGCGGCTGAGCTGTAGTGTTTTCAAATTTTTGATTTTTCGACCCCGAACCGCGGCGCCGCAGATCCGAAACGGCGTGGTCGAGCATGATTTTTTTTTCTTTTTTCGCCTACAATTATCCTGTACTAGATGATGCCCGCGACTTCGTCCACGTGGATTAAGTTTTTTTAATTCCCGCGGGAACTCCTTAATTTTCCGGGATAAAAAATAGCCTATATTCTTCCCCGGGTTACAAACTATCCCTGTACCAATTTTCATTTAAATCGGTTGAACGGATGGGCCGTGAAAGCGTAGCAGACAGACAGACAGACAGACAGACAGACAGACACACTTTCGCATTTATAATATTAGTATGGATTTTGACATAATGGGAGTGGTTTTTAAAAATTCAAGATGGCGGCTGTCGCGGCGGCCGTTCGGTTTGAGGTACGAAACAATGCAATTTTAAAATTCAAATTTCTCACAGTTGGCAACGTCGGAGCGTTTCGACTTCTATGGAGCGATTGTGTGTACGGACTCGAGGTATGGATTGGGGAAAAAAAATTACCCCATTTCTCGGGAAAATTTCAAGATTTACCCCAAAAATGAAAAAATCAAAATACGTATTTTTTGCAAAATTTGAGTACGAGCAACCACGTGTCTCACTTGTATGAATGACTGGCAACACTGGAATTTATCAAAGTAAAAGTGATTTTCGACATGGTCTTTTTTCAGGGGCGATCATTTTGGCTGGGTGCGAGCGAGATGAAAAATTGAAACGTCATCAGGAGTGGTATATCCTGTAGTTCACGGGAAAATTATAAAACTATGTAAAATGTTTCTGTGAAACGAGGTGGCGGCCATTTTGTATTCTTTTTGTTTTTGAAAATTTCGATCACGTTTTGGAGGCAGTTGGCAACATTTGGGAAAGTTGACATGTATGGATCGATTGTGTAACTCGACCGGCGTATCGAGATATCTAAACAGTGTTGCCACATTTGGGGTAGTTTTCGAGACTTTCCCCAAAAATTTCCTCTTGTAAAATTTTGTATGAATATTTTTTTTTTTCACTGATGGCTTCGTGTACAAGTCAGAAAATTAAACATGAAGAAAAATATGGAGACAGCTGATGAATGAGGATTTCGAAGACGGGTAAAGAGCACGGCCAAGGTATTGAAGATAGGTGGGGGGTGATCGAACAAATCTCACTCGAAACCTCATCCAATTGGCGATGAGTTTAAAATAAACTCCAAAATGGTGCATTCAAGATGTCGCCATAAAAATTTATTTGGTGTCTATCTCAGAAAGTAAAAAGATGGAAGAGTGGTTTCTTGGCAAAAGATGATCAAGACGAGGAGGTCTATTTAGCGAAATGAAAAAAAATTCAAGATGGAGAAATATTTTTTTTCATACCAAATTATATGGCGATTAGGAACTATGAAATACGTCATTGTTCTCCTAGAAAGAGACAGAAAACGATACAATGATGTACGGGAGATGTGTTTGGGTGCGGGATTCGAGTAGGGAAAAATTATGACATTTCGGAAAAACAAGATGGCGGCTGACGTGATTTTTGCAACTCTTTTGTTTTCCAACCGATTTCGTTACAACTCGCAATTATTGAAGAAATTAGTAAACGATCAATAGATGAAGTGGAAAAAATTGGAAAAACAAGTTTGCAGCCGAGCTGTAGTGTTTCAAATTTTTGTTTTTTCGACCCCGAACCGCGGCGCCACAGATCCGAAACGGGGTAGTTCATGTATAGGAAATATGTTCGGGTGCGGGACCCCTACTCCCAGTAAGGAAAAATTATGACATTTCGAAAAAACAAGATGGCGATCGATTTGCTGAAATGAACCGATCGAAGCATTGAAGATAGGCGGGGGGTGCTCAACCAAATGTGATTCGAAACTTCGTGTAATAGACAATGAGCTGTAAAAAAATTCAAAATGGCGGATTTAAGATAGCTGCCATACAAATTTATTTGATGTCTATCTCAGAAAGTATAAAAGATGGATGACTGGTTTCGTGGCTAAGGATGTACAGGACCTGAAGGTCTACTTGATGAACAGGAAAAAAATTCATGATGGCGGAATTTTTTTTTTCCATAGTTGGTGAATATTGAAGAGACTACAAGTGTAGAACTATGCAAGATTTTGATACGGTTCCGTTTTACCCACGACGGGGCTCCCTGGGATTACAGAACAGGAAACTGGTACCAAAATTTAAAAAAATCGGCGCCATTTTGAAATTCTTTGTTAAATGAACGATTTCGTTCCAAATCGATATAAAAAGAGGAAACTGGTACCAAATTTTTAAAAAATGAGCGCCATTTTGAAATTCTTTGTTAATTGACCGATTTTGTTCAAAATCGATATTTAGGACTCCCTGAGATCACAAAACAGGAAACTGGTACCAAAATTTTAAAAAATCAGCGCCATTTTGAAATTCTTTAATAAAATAAAATAAATAAAATTCTTTGTTAATTGAGCGATTTCGTTGAAATTCGATATTTGGACTTCCTGGGATTACAAAACAGGACACTGGTACCAAAATTAAAAAAAATCCGCGCCATTTTTAAATTATTTGTTTATTGACCGATTTCGTTTAAAATCGATATTTAGTACTCCCTGGGATCACAAAACAGGAAACTGATACCAAAGTTTTAAAACATCAGCGCCAATCTGAAATTCTTTGTTAATTGACCGATTTCGTTCAAAATCGATATTAGGGCTCCCTGGGATTACAAAACAGGAAAGTGATACTAAAGTTTTAAAAAATCAGTGCCATTTTTAAAATCTTTCTACTTAAAGGTGAATTGTGTATCTAAGTAAATAAATTCGGTATAATACAATAAAGACGTCAAGTCTGTACTACTTAGTACTAACGTCTAACCACATCTCGTGAGCTGCTTTAGCAGCTCGCGCACAGAGCGAAACACTAGTTAATATATATATAGCTGCTCGTGCTGACTGACTCATTGATCACCTCTCCTGTAAAATTTTGTATGAACATTTTTTTTTTCACTCATCGTTTCGTATAGAAGACAAAAATTCATTAAGAGGAAAAATACAGAGAGAGCTGATGATTGAGGATTTCGAAGACTGATGAAGAGCACCAGCCAGGGTATCGAAGATAGGTGGGGGGTGCTCGACCAAATGTCACTCGAAACTTCATCCAATTGACAGTGAGCGGAAAAAAAATTTCAAAATGGCGGATTTAAGATGGCCGCCATACAAATTCCGTCGGTGTCTATCTCGGAGAGTATAAAAGATGGAAGAGTGGTTTCTTGGCAAAAGATGATCAGGACATGAAGGTCTACTTGATGAATAGGAAAAAAATTCAAGATGGCGGAATTTATTTTTCCATAGAAAAGGGTATTGAAGATAGGTGGGGGGTGCTCGAACAAATGTCACTCGAAACTTCATCCAATTGACAGTGAGCTGAAAAAAAATTTCAAAAGGCGGATTTAAGATGGCCGCCATACAAATTTCGTCGGTGTCTATCTCGGAGAGTATAAAAGATGGAAGAGTGGTTTCTTGGCAAAAGATGATCAGAATATGAAGGTCTACTTGATGAACAGGACAAAAATTCAAGATGGCGGAATTTATTTTCCATAGAAAATGTATGGCGAATATTGAAGGGGCTACAAGTGTAGAACTATGCAAGACTACGGTTCTTTTTCAAGATTTGTTTTTATGGAAGAAATCTCATTTTGACGAATGGTTCGGAGAAAAAAATATGGAGAGAGATGATGATCGAAGGTTCGGATGATGGGTGAGGAGCACGCGGTCAGGGTATTAAAGATAGGTATTAGGTACCTACTTAGGGGCTGCTCAAACAAAAAGGGAGGGGCGGGGGGTTGGTGGTCTTTGTTTTATGTTTTTCCTTTATGAGAATTTTCTTTTACGTCGGACGCTTGGCGTGCTGGCGCTTCCACTGTGCTCACTAGCATAGCAGTGTGTTGTTCAGATCAGAACACGTAGACAGTAAACCAGCTGCCCGATTATGTAAGAATTGTCGATCAAATCGTAAAAGTTCGGCGTCAAAGTAAAATAAACCATAACAGCATTGAATTAGAGCTCAATTTCGTGTTTCGAAATTGAGCTCTAATTTAATGCTGTTGTGGTTTATTTTACTTTGACGCCGAACTTTGACGATTTGATCGGCCATTCTTACATAATCGGGGGGCAGGATAGTAGGACAGCGAGTAAGTAGACAGTGGACCACGCGGTCCACTACGCGGTCCGCTGCAGCGGGCCGCGCAACCACGCGCCATACTAGTTAATATATATATAGCTGCTCGTGCTGACTGACTGACTCATTGATCACCTCTCCTGTAAAATTTTGTATGAAAAATTTTTTTTTCACTCATCGTTTCGTATAAAAGACAAAAATTCATTCGGAGGAAAAATACGGAGAGAGCTGATGATTGAGGATTTCGAAGACGGATTAAGAGCACCAGCCAGGGTATCGAAGATAGGTGGGAGGTGCTCGACCAAATGTCACTCGGAACTTCATCCAATTGACAGTGAGCTGAAAAAAAATTCAAAATGGCGGATTTAAGATGGCCGCCATACAAATTTCGTCGGTGTCTATCTCGGAGAGTATAAAAGATGGAAGAGTGGTTTCTTGGCAAAAGATGATCAGGACATGAAGGTCTACTTGATGAACAGGAAAAAAATTCAAGATGGCGGAATTTATTTTTCCATAGAAAAGGGTATTGAAGATAGGTGGGGGGTGCTCGACCAAATGTCACTCGAAACTTCATCCGATTGACAGTGAGCTGAAAAAAATTTCAAAATGGCGGATTTAAGATGGCCGCCATACAAATTTCGACGGTGTCTATCTCGGAGAGTATAAAAGATGGAAGAGTGGTTTCTTGGCAAAAGATGATCAGGACATGAGGGTCTACTTGATGAACAGGAAAACAATTCAAGATGGCGGAATTTATTTTTCCATAGTTAATGTATGGCGAATATTGAAGAGGCTACAAGTGTAGAACTATGCAAGACTACGGTTTCTTTTCAAGATTTGTTTTTATGGAAGAATTCTCATTTTGACGAGTGCTTCGGAGAAAAAATATGGAGAGAGATGATGATCGAAGGTTCAGATGATGGGTGAGGAGCACGGTCCGGGTATTAAAGATAGGTACCTACTTAGGGGCTGCTCGAACAAAAAGGGAGGGGCGGGGGGTTGGTGGTCTTTGTTTTATGTTTTTCCTTTATGAGAATTTTCTTTTACGTCGGACGCTTGGCGTGCTGGCGCTTCCACTGTGCTCACTAGCATAGTAGTGTGTTCTTAAGATCAGAACACGTAGACAGTAAACCAGCTGCCCGATTATGTAAGAATTGTCGATCAAATCGTCAAAGTTCGGCGTCAAAGTAAAATAAACCATAACAGCATTAAATTAGAGCTCAATTTCGTGTTTCGAAATTGAGCTCTAATTTAATGCTGTTATGGTTTATTTTACTTTGACGTCGAACTTTGACGATTTGATCGGCCATTCTTACATAATCGGGGGGCAGGGTAGTAGGACAGCGAGTAAGTAGACAGTGGACCACGCGCTCCACTACGCGGTCCGCTTTAGCGGGCCGCGCAGCCACGCGCCATACTAGTTAATATATATATAGCTGCTCGTGCTGACTGACTCATTGATCACCTCTCCTGTAAAATTTTGTATGAACATTTTTTTTTTCACTCATCGTTTCGTATAGAAGACAAAAATTCATTAAGAGGAAAAATACAGAGAGAGCTGATGATTGAGGATTTCGAAGACGGATGAAGAGCACCAGCCAGGGTATTAAAGATAGGTGGGGGGTGCTCGACCAAATGTCACTCAAAACTTCATCCAATTGACAGTGAGCTGAAAAAAAATTCAAAATGGTGGACTTAAGATGGCCGCCATACAAATTTCGACGGTGTCTATCTCGGAGAGTATGAAAGATGGAAGAGTGGTTTCATGGCAAAAGATGATCAGGACATGAGGGTCTACTTGATAAACAGGAAAAAAATTCAAGATGGCGGAATTTATTTTTCCATAGAAAGGGGTATTGAAGATAGGTGGGGGGTGCTCGAACAAATGTCACTCGAAACTTCATCCAATTGACAGCGAGCTGAAAAAAAATTTCAAAATGGCGGATTTAAGATGGCCGCCATACAAATTTCGTCGGTGTCTATCTCGGAGAGTATAAAAGATGAAAGAGTGGTTTCTTGGCAAAAGATGATCAGAACATGAAGGTCTACTTGATGAACAGGAAAAAAAATTCAAGATGGCGGAATTTATTTTCCATCGAAAATGTATGGCGAATATTGAAGAGGCTACAAGTGTAGAACTATGCAAGACTACGGTTCCTTTTCAAGATTTGTTTTTATGGAAGAAATCTCATTTTGACGAATGGTTCGGAGAAAAAAATATGGAGAGAGATGATGATCGAAGGTTCGGATGATGGGTGAGGAGCACGGTCAGGGTATTAAAGATAGGTACCTACTTAGGGGCTGCTCAAACAAAAAGGGAGGGGCGGGGGGTTGGTGGTCTTTGTTTTATGTTTTTCCTTTATGAGAATTTTCTTTTACGTCGGACGCTTGGCGTGCTGGCACTTCCACTGTGCTCACTAGCATATCAGTGTGTTGTTCAGATCAGAACACGTAGACAGTAAACCAGCTGGCCGATTATGTAAGAATTGTCGATCAAATCGAAAAAGTTCGGCGTCAAAGTAAAATAAACCATAACAGCATTGAATTAGAGCTCAATTTCGTGTTTCGAAATTGAGCTCTAATTTAATGCTGTTATGGTTTATTTTACTTTGACGCCGAACTTTGACGATTTGATCGGCCATTCTTACATAATCGGGGGGCAGGATAGTAGGACAGCGAGTAAGTATACAGTGGACCACGCGGTCCACTACGCGGTCCGCTGTAGCGGGCCGCGCAACCACGCGCCATACTAGTATTATATAGATTAGGATTATTAGTGCTACCCGTGCGAAGCCGGGGCGGATCGCTAGTTTAATATATATAATTTTGGTTGCATCTGGTTGTTTTTGATATGAATTAAATATTTTACAAATAGAAAATAAAACGTGACCTAGACTAAAATGTGATTTATTTTTCCTAAATTTCTACCCATCTTTTCAACTAATTCTGATGGGTAGGTACAGAGACAGGAATCTTAGGATATACGCGGAAGGATAAAGGCTATATTTTATCCCGGATAATGAAAGAGGATTTTTGAAAAGCTTAATGTTGCACACACTGTTGCAGTTGCGGACATTCCACAAAGTGGAAGTTATTAAAGAACCATTATCATCATCATCATCATCATTATCAACCGACAGACGTCCACTGCAGGAGGAATTGCGAGGATTTCCACACGCCGCGGTCCCGCGCCGCCTGGATCCAGCGACGTCCCTGCGACTCGCCTGATGTCGTCCATCCACCTAGTAGGGGGTCTGCCAACGCTGCGCTCCCCACTGCGAGGTCGCCAGCACTTTGGGACCCCAACGTCTGTCGGTTCTTCGAACTATGTGCCCCGCCCATTGCCACTTCAGCTTCGCAACGCGTCGAGCAAGGTTTCTCCTTTCGTTCTTCTGCGGATCTCCTCATTCCTTTTTTTTTTCTTATCCACTACAAGTTCGCCCTTGACTGCGATCTCACCTGATGGTAAGTGATGATGCAGTCTAAGATGGTAGCAAGAAACCCCATTACTCTCTCCATCGCCCGCTGAGTGACCCTGAGCTTTCTAATGAGGTCCATCATAGACCGTTATCAAAGAATACGTTCTGAGCTTTCTAATGAGGCCCAGTGCCCATAGTTAGCGTTATCTAAACTAATATTATAAAGAGGAAAGATTTGTTTGTTTGTTTGTTTGTTTGTTTGTTTGTTTGTAATGGATAAACTCAAAAACTACTCAACCGATTTTAAAAATTCTTTCACCTATAGAAAGTTACATTATCAACGAGTAACATAGGCTATATTTTATTTTCAAAAAATTAGAGATCCTTACGAAAATTGCAATTATGTTTACTAAGTCGGAAAAAATCCTCTCTTCTGAGAGCTTACGTGGCGTGCGCTGCGTAAATAATTAAAGTTACACGAAAACAATGTATGGTGGAATTGTTCCTCTCAAAAAGCTCTAAAAAAAGTCCGCAATAGCATACATTTATGTTTCAAGGTTGACTCACAATAACCATTTTTATAGCTATATTGGGTAGATACTATTAGGATTATTAGTGCTACCCGTGCGAAGCCGGGGCCGATCGCTAGTCAAATAATACGTTAAATGTATCACGCTTTTGTGCACGCCAATACTGGGAAGCGGCCGGCGACTAGACGTGTGTGAATTGTTCACACATTACATTACAACTTGTTACTCGCTGGCTGACTCGAATACGTTGAACAGTTTGTCAACGAAGTGATAAAACGTTTAGCGGCTACATCGAGGAGGAGAACTCGATAACATATAAAAGAGACTAGCCTACCCTATGTCACTCAACTATAACTTAACTTAACTGAAGCCTACCTCTAAAGCTAGGTTTTTTTTTAAATATTTTACTTAATTTAGAGGTCATCCCAAACATGGGCAAAGGCCTCCCCCCTCTTCATCCAGTGAGCTCTACTTGCAGCCAGACGTGTCCACAGTACGCCGAGGGCATCAAATTCTTCTAGTTCAGTTCGCCAGCGGGTGCGCGGCCGGCCACGGCGACGCGTTATGTATCGTGGACACCAGACTGTGTGTGACTTTCCCACGTCCACCTGTTGTCTCGCTGTCGCATAATGTGTCCAGCCCACTTCCACTTTAGCTTCCTCGCTTGCCTAATAGCGTCAATCATTTTCGTTTGGTCCCTGAAATATTTCTTTCTTATTCTGAAAAATTCAAAATTCAAAATTCAAATGTTTTTTATTCAAATAAGCTTTTACAAGCGCTTTTGAATCGTTATAATATGAATCTACCGCTGGTTCGGAATGCCATTCCTACCGAGAAGAGCCAGCAAGAAACTCGGTGGTTGCTCTTTTCCATCAAAACTTACAATCATCATAATGATACAAGTAACTGCAGTCCCACGCATAGCTGGAGCGAATCAAATCCACGGTTTTTTTTTTATCATTTAAGTAATCTTCGATTGTATAGTGTGCTTTTTTCACGAGCATACAATATTCAATACACGCCAAGACTGGCAGACAGAGGCAGCCCCATTTCCGACGGTGGCACCCGTTCACGAGCATGACGCATGATCCAGCCATTGCTTCGCTCAACCATATTTGAGGGAACGTAACAACCCGCACCACACGACACCACCACAGAAACTTTAAAGAGAGTGTGACATACCCGACTGTCTTTCTGTGTCTGTCTGATAGCTTCGACTGTGTTCTGTCTGATAGCTTGACTCCGAGAATGCTTCTTTCGATCTTCCTTTGTGCAACTTTTATTTTCTTTACCTCGTCCTTATTCATTGCCCATGTCTGTGCTCCATAACCTCAACTATACCCATACCAAAAATCACGTCGATCCGTTGTTCCGTTGCGGCGTGATTGAAGGACAAACCAACAAACCAACAAACAAACACTTTTGCATTTATAATTATAATATACTAGCTGATGCCCGCGACTTCGTCTGCGTGAATTGAGGTTTTTCGGCTCCCGCGGGAACTCTTTAATTTTCCGGGATAAAAAGTAGCCTATGTGTTATTCCAGACTATAATCTATCTCTGTGCCAAATTTCATCCAGATCCGTTCAGCCGTTGGGGCGTGATTGAGTAACAAACATACATCCATACATCCAAACTTTCGCATTTATAATATAATATTTATTTGATTATTTATTAGTATGATAAAAAAAAGTTTTGATAAAATAGCTTATGTTTTCTCTCCGACTGGACATCATCATAATTCAGACCATTGCTGGCGCACTATTGCTGACCACGTGAACATAAGGTCGGAATCTCAACCAATAAGCTATCACCGCTTCCGATAATAATTTGTTAATCCATACTAATATTATAAATGCGAAAGTGTGTCTGTCTGTCTGTTACGCTTTCACGGTCCATCTGTTCAACCGATTTTGATGAAATTTGGTATAGGGATAGGAAATTATAAGCAAAAGTACAGTCCCACCAACTTATCTGACCCAGTGGCTAAAATTGGAACTAATTTTTATGCCTGCTTAGTTTTTTTTTATCTATACTAATATTATAAATGCGAAAGTTTGGATGGATGGATGGATGGATGGATGTATGAATGAATGGATATTTGTTACTCAATCACGCCAGAACGACTGAGCGGATCTGGATGAAATTTGGCAATAACACATAGGCCACTTTTTATCCCGGAAAATTAAAGAGTTCCCGCGGGAATCAAAAATCTTCTAATGTGCTATAGAATATTTAAGTATTTTTTTTTTTTAATGTAAGTTTATGTACTGCTATATATTTTGTATATGTGTTTATATGTATTAATTTAGTTAATTATGTATTATTAGTAAGTATGTATAGTTTAAGTAGTATATAATTATTGCATGTTTATTGTTTATTGTTGCACTTTCCCGCTTCTTTTTAATTTTCCTTATGAAATGGGTTGTCTGGAGGAGATCACTTTTAGTGATAAGACCGCCCTTGCGCACGTGTTGTTTTCTGTATTTTGTTTATAATTAAGTTTTCTGTAATTTATGTGTGGCAATAGGGAATTTATCTATCTATCTATCTATCTATCTTTAATCCACGCGTACGTAGTCGCGGGCATCATGTAGTTAAAAAATAATTAATTATTCAAACGAAATTAAAAGTAATAGTTGAAGAGACGTCCGACCCTGGGGGATATCAAAATAATTCTCCAATTTAAATTAATCTTACTTTGATGAAGGAATAATTTAAACCTAAAATAAATAATGTAATTCTTCCCATTATGTTAAAACTTTAATTTTAATCCATTAAGGATTCAAATTACGTAGGCTGTCTACCGAAAGGTAAATAAATAAACACTTAGGTATCAGATTAAACAAACTAATAATTATTGTTCTAGACTATTTGAATGACCTTGCGCAGTCTGACCTTGCCTTTCAAATAGGTACTAAAATTCTACATCAATGCTTTGAAAGTTATTAATTTGCAGTAATTTACGGAAGGACGTGGCAACCCACCGCGTCATTATTATCCCAAGAAAACTTTTACCATTATGTGATTAATGCAAAGGGGTCACGACCCTCAGTAATGAGGAATACGACGCAAAGAAAGAATTTGCAGTAAGTAAAATATATTAATTAATATGCATAGTTACACGTACGCATACTAAGGCAGAATGGGCCATGAGGCTCAAAATGATAAAAAAATTTCAAAAGAAATAAAAACCGACTTCAATAACCACAAACACTAAAAAAATATTTTAATTTATTACCGAACTAGCTGATGCCCGCGACTTCGTCCGCGTGGATTAAGTTTTTTTTTTTGTTCCCGCGGAAACTCCTTAATTTTCCGGGATAAAAAGTAACCTACCCCTATACCAAATTTCACGAAAATCGGTTGAAAAGATGGGCCGTTAAAGCGTAGCAGACAGACAGACAGACAGACAGACAGACAGACACACTTTCGCATTTATAATATTAGTATGGATATTGCTTAAGTATTGCTTTAAACGTTGGCAGTATGGCCCCAGTCAGTCACCTTTTCATTTTAGATATCTTCGATTACAAATACTAATCCTCAGTTTACACGTTAAATTAAAAGCATGTCAGAGGTAATCTTGGGGTGTGTTCCGAAATACACTGCGAGCACTGTAAGGTGTGACGTCAATTCAGTACACTGCGAAGCCGTTCCTTTATAGTTAGGTATACTGGGTACTGCTTAAAACGGAACGCAGTCAGCACTGAGACAAACACTGAGAGCACCTTACCTCGAAAGCGCCAGTGCTCACAGTACAAAAATGGCGTCGATTAATGACGTCATATATTTCCCTAGGATACTGCGGCAGTTTACTGTCAGTCATAACGGAACGAATTTCTCCACAGTAAGAGCACTGAACAGTGCTCTCAGTCTATAACGGAACGCACGGCAAAGCAGCAGCGAGCAGTGGAATAATTTGACATATCTGTTATACCTATTCGGCGTAAGACTCCATTTGTGTTCGGCGTATTCAATTTAGAAGCTGTGAGGTGCACAGTGCGGTGACTACGTCTAAAGCCTGGAACACACAGGATGCGCGACGGAAACTGCATGGCAGAATGACTTTAAAACTAGAGGACCTATACCGCGACATTACCAACTGTTAGATGGAAAGTTAAAAACAATTTATGTATGGTATCCCTGCTATGGTTTTGTAGAGTGGCAACACTGATCTGGGTACGCTATGAATTATCATCTAAGATGGCAGCGGTGTCTGTGTTTATATTGCTGAAATAAAGTACATTAAAATAGCTAATCAGTGTTTGGATTTAATACAACAGACCCACGCGGGAAAATAATATGATGATTCCCAGTTCCAGCCTAAGTATCCACAGTACCTACCGGTCTTAACCAGACGTGTGTAGACATTTACAGCAAAATCCTAATTTCACTATCATCATCATCATTCTATCTAATACTGCCTCGTTGGTCTAGTGGTTAGCATGTTCGACTGCGGCCAACGAGGTCCCGGGTTCGAGTCCCGGGTCCGGGCCATAACAAGTATTGGGTTTTTCTGACAAGAAATGCTCAGTACTTGCCCGGAGATAGGCCGTCGTGGCCGAAATTCGGTCGGGAGGACATTATTATTATTTAATGAATGAAAAGTGTACTTTACAATCGTGCATTGTCGAGTCAACATCTCCTGAGGATGCTCCGGTTTCGGAGTGAAACGTACGTTGAGAGTGATTTGGAGGATTTGTGTGGTGTGGTGCTGTGCCGGTGCGAATTGCTGGGTGGTGGGTGTTCGCATGCTATTGGTAAAGGACACGCACTGTACACATAGATTTGTCTGCTGTGGGGGATTATAGCGAATTAAACTTTTAGTTCATTCATTATCAAGTAACGCCTGCTTCGATTCAATATCATTCTGTTTGTTATAAAAAAGAAAGAAAACCAGTGGTGTCACAGACAAAACTAGATACAAATGTAACACTACAAGTTAGCCCTCAAGAAAGTCCGAAGGTCGTTCGTGGAATGAGCATTCTATTCTATAACAAAATTCCACAACCTATTTTAAATTTGCCTTTACACAAGTTTAAGAAATCCATTAAAATTATTCTTCTGAAAAAAGCTTATTATACTGTTGAAGATTATGTAAATGATAAAAGAGCATATTATAGACAGCGGTTACCAGCTATTATATCTACTCAATTGTAAATTTTTTTTTTCAAAAGAGCAACAATGGAGTTTCTTGCTGGCTCTCCTCGGTAGCCCGTTTTTCACATTCATCTTTATCAAATTGGGGACGTCCACTGCCATGTATGTATATTATTTACTAGCTGATGCCCGCGACTTCGTATGCGTGGTTTAAGATTTCTTTTGATTCCCGCAGGAACTCCTTAATTTTTCGGGATAAAAAGTAGCCTATGTCACTCTCCAGGTCCTCAACTATACCTATGCCAAAAATCACGTCGATCCGTTGCTCCGTTGCGGCGTGATTTAAAGACAAACCAACAAACCAATAAACCCACAAACAAACACACTTTCGCATTTATAATACATATTATTAGTATGATAGGTAGGTACACTGTAGGTACACTTATTGACGTTAAAAATTACTTACTTATAAAACATAATGGTGATAATCAGTTACGGTATCTTAAGACTAAAGCTACGAGGGTTCCAAACGCGCCCTGGTCTGAGAAGAGCCCACAACAAACTCAGCCGGGTTACATTATGGAGAACTCACAAGCAGGTTCGTAACCAAGTTTTCCAGACGGAGAAGCGTCAAAGCGGATTGCTTCAAACGCTCATGTGTTTACAGCTTAAACTTTACCTAACCGAACATAACCTTTGAGCTATTTGAAGTTAGGTTTGGCTTCCATTATACTAACTCTACTCCTCTTGGAATATTAATCTGTACCTAGTTTACCCTGAATAGGTACCTATGGGCGGACTTTCTACTTCAAAATTAAGTAATATTATAAAGAAGGGCGTTCCTTTCTTATAGCTAATAGGTAGGTATATGACGACGAAGGTTTTTGACGACCTCCGTGGCGCAGGGTGTAGCGCTGTTGTTTTAACGTGCGGAGGTCTCGGGTTCGATCCCCGGCAGGGTCAATTTGGGAATTTATAATTTCTGAATTGTCCCTGGTCTGGCCTGGTGGCTTCGACCGTGGCTAGTTACCACCCTACCGGCAAAGATGTGCCGCCAGGCGATTTAGCGTTCCGGTACGATGCCGTGTAGCAACCGAATAGCCCCTAACAGGTTAGCCCGCTGTTTGTTCCATTATTGTGGATTATTATTATTTATATGTTTTATTAAATAAAACTGTTTTTTGTAATTAATAATTTTCTTTATTCCGCCATTTTGTACAGAACACAGATCAAAGACAAACAAAAAACACAGACAAAACAGTTATTATGTTTATGTCCTAAACATAAATTGCCACCCCACACACTAATATCTGCTTGATAATTATTATGCACCACATAACATGCATGTTCAAAACCTAAAATATTGCCTAAATTGTTGGAGCAAATGCAAGTTATGCTTACTTCACTTTTATTATTATCATAGCTTTATAGATACAATATTATATTTATAATACTATTATTCATTTAACAAAATTAAAATACAAACTATGTTACCTATTGAAGTTTGCACTGCCTATGAATAAATCTTCACAAAATCAAATATAAAGTTATAAAAAAGAATTAAATTTTCACCGCTACCTACATATTACATATCTCTTTTAATAAAGGTATGGGTCCTAATATGAGGTATCTATATCATTTCATGTTTTAAAAATTATTCATTTACAGGAAGAGGACATATTTTTTTATATGAACGGCTGAAAGTTTTATCAGAATTAGCAAATTTCAATTCAACCACCCTTACCTTACCATCTTGGCCGGGAATGGTTTTTACTATTCTTGCCATTGGCCACTGTAATGGAGCCATATGGTCATATTTGACTATAACTAAATCTCCTACTTTCAAATTATCACTAGGATATTTCCATTTTGGTCTATTCTGTAACTGACATAAATAATCCTTTGACCAAGCTTTCCAGAAATCTTGACTAACTTTGGTACAAACATTCCAGAATTTTAATCGATTAATATTAACATTGGTCAGGTCAGTTTCAGGAAAACTTGTAATTGGAGCACCTATGAGGAAGTGTCCAGGAGTCAAATACGTCATGTCAGAAACATCCTGACTCATAGGGAGCAATGGTCTCGAGTTCAAAACACCTTCAATTTGTGTCACAACTGTATATAGCTCTTCAAAGGTGAGGCAAAGTTCCCCTACAACTCTCTTAAAGTGGGATTTCACACTCTTGACCCCTGCTTCCCACAGGCCGCCAAATTCTGGCGAATAGCCAGGAATGAATTTAAACTTAATAAGATTTGTGGAGCAAAAGTTTTCTACATCATCTTTATGTTTTTGACATGAATATGCCTTATACAATTGATTGGCTGCTCCAACAAAGGTTTTTCCATTGTCACAGAACACCCCGGTCGGCATGCCCCTACGAGCAATAAATCTTTTAAAACATGCTAAAAAGGTTTCTGTAGTAAGGTCACTTACAACTTCCAGATGCAGAGCTTTTGTACTGAAGCACACAAATAGCGCAATATATGCTTTACTAATTAAAGGCTTGCGTACTCTAGCTATTTTCATGTTAAAGGGTCCACAAAAATCTATACCCACAAATTGGAATGGTCGTGAAGCCATTACGCGCTCAGGAGGGAGAGAGCCCATCAGCTGCGATGCTACCCTAGCCTTAAGACGTGCACACCTCACACATTTATGAAGAACTTTTTTAACAGTCCTAATACCACTAATAAGCCAGAACCTTTGCATTAAAGAACTTAAAACGAGCTTAGAGCCTGCATGTAAAAGGCGCAAATGTTCTCTATTTATAATAAGATCAGTCACATGACACGACTTGGGCAAAATTATTGGATGCTTTTTATCGTATGTTATGTTTTTAGCATTTTGGAGCCTTCCTCCTACTCTCATTATACCACTCTGGTCTATGAAGGGGTACAAACTAGCCATACTATGCTTCACATTTTTGTTAGAAATTATTGCCTGCTTTTCTTCTGAAAAATATTTAGATTGAATTGTTGCAATAATAAAGGTTAGTGCATTTTCTAATTCCATAGGAGATAGAGTGCCGTGTAGTTTTTCTTTTGGCTTTGATGCGTTATGTTTGAATCGTTGAATAAAAGCTATAATCCTAAGTAGTTTGTTGAAGTTAGAGAACTTTTCAAACACTTCCAAAAATGAATTTTCCATAGCACCCAGATGAGTGCTTAGAGTACTCTCAATACTATCAGCTTCATTAAGTTTTTCATAACTAGAAATTTTGAAATCGTTTTTGTATACAACATGCTCAAAATTTTTATTCAATAAATATTGCGGTCCCTGCCACCATAATGATTCGCTTTTAAGTTTTTTAGGATCACAGCCTCGTGACAGAAGATCTGCAGGGTTATCAGCTGATTTTACATAAGACCATTGATAATTTTTTGTCAATGCCTTAATTTGGGAGACCCTAGTGCTGACATATTTGTCTAATTTAACTTTTTCAGAATTTAACCAGGACAGAACAATTTGAGAGTCTGTATACATATAAACCTTAAGATCAAATTTGCCTTTTAAGGTTTCTTCAACTCTGCTAATGAGCTGTGAAAGTAGAAGAGCACTATTGAGTTCCAGTTTAGGTATGGTTAATCCTTTTTTGAGTGGAGCAACTCTTGATTTAGAGCACAGTAAATTGACTGCTATTTTTCCATTATTGAGTGTTACCCTTAAATAAACACAGGCACCAAAGGCTTTAAGAGAGGCATCTGAATAGCCTACTAATTCTGCATTTACAATATTTGTAAAAGTAACTCCCCGGGGAATAGTTATATTTCCCATTTGAATTAATTTAAATAAAAATTTATTCCAACGTTCTAGTTGTTGTTGAGGCAATATAGAGTCCCAATCTATTTTTATTTGCCACAATTCTTGTATAAATAATTTACCAACCACTATAATAGGACCTATCAGACCCAACGGGTCAAACATTCTGCCAATAAAACTTAATATTTTTCTTTTTGTGTTTAAAGCTTTTTCATGACTGGCAGGAGTATCAGGACATTTATATGTAAGAGTGTCAGAAGCAATTTTATACATTAAACCTAAAGTTTTAACTGAATGATCTTTATTGAGTTCAACTTCATCGGGAAAATATTTTTTATCATTATCAATGTGATTTAATGCCTGATCCGAGTTGGAACACCATTTATGTAGAGTAAATCCACCCTTTTTCATCAAAGCAATTAATTGATTTTTTATTTCTGTTAATTGTTGTTCCTCATTAGCACCATAGATCACATCATCTACATAAGTATGTTTAAGTATAGCTTCAGCTGCAAGAGGGTACTCCTCCCCATAACGACGTGCCAACTCTATCAGACATCGAGTAGCAAGAAATGTGGATGCCTTAAGACCATAAGTTACAGTCTGCAGCTGCAAGCAACTAATAGGCTCTGATGGGTCATCCCTCCAGAGAATATTTTGTAAACACCTTTGATGCTTATTTATTTTTACCTGCCTGAACATTTTTTGTATATCACACATCAAAATATATAGGAATGTTCTAAATAGTAAAAGGATATCAAACAAATCATTTTGCACTATAGGACCATTTAGCATGACATCATTGAGGCTGATTTTATTTTTAGATTTCATGCTCCCATTATAAACAACCCTTAATTTTGTTGTCCTACTGTGTTCATTAAGCACAGCATGATGTGCTAAAAAATAGACAGGACCATTGTAAATATCATATAAACTAATATCAACCTTTCTGGCATGCCCAAGTGCCAAATATTCATAAATAAACTTTTTGTACTCTTGCCAATATTCAGGATCCTTTTTAAATTTCAACTCCAAGGATAGAAATCTTTGTAATGCTGCAGAAAATGAATCTCCAAGACTCAAGTCCTCTAAAGGAGAAACAAGAGGCATGTCTACCTGAAATTCATTATTTTCAAGTTTAACGGTATTGCTAAAAATTTTTTCAGCCTTCTGAAACTCTTCGATTGAAGAATTTTTTCTTGAAACCAGGTCCTGAGGTAACTCCTCGGAGAACCAAAATTGTTGCATTACATTTTCCAACTTAATGGTGTCACCAATAGCTAGATGATTTGTGACCATGTGCAAATTATTTGAATTGCAAGTAGGTACATTGCCGCCAATTACAAATCCGAATGCAGTATTTTGTAACAATGGGCCACTCTTTAACCTAATATTACCTTCTAACAAAGAATTGAAATAAACATCAGCACTTAATAATAGATCAATATTTGATGGTACATTAAATTCATCATCGGCAAGTATAACATCCTTTGGCAAAATAATGTTTGACAGCTGAATGTACTTCTGAGGCAATTGTGTTGTTATGGTATCAATAATGTGGCACTTAATTTTGAAATTGATATCCTCATTAACACATGAGTGAATATTTATATTGACAGATTTATCAATTTTATTAGTTTTATTTCCAATACTTATAATATTTGTTTGTTGAGTTCTAGGACTCAATCCTAATTTTTGCACAAGGGAACTAGTAATAAAGCTAGCCTGACTCCCACTGTCAAACATTCCTTTTACAATTAAGTAATTACCCGAGCTGTCATATATTTTAACCTTTACAGTAGGTATTAAAACAGTGTTGGACAATGAGTTTGAACATAAGTTAGCTATAGAGCTTTCATTTTCCTGGCAGTTATTGACTGCTGGATTAGCTACACTATTTTGCTGAGTTGGTTGCTCCCCGCACTGTTCAGAACATAAAAGTGAATTATGTAATTTTTTGCACTTTTTACATTTAAATGTGAGTTTACACTTACCTCCATGAGCCCTCATACACACTACACATAGTTTATTTTCAGTGACAAATGCTTGTCGCTGACTTACAGAGGCCAATTTGAATTTAGGACAACTATAAAGTTGGTGCGGAGAAACTTCACAAAATTTACAATTTTGGTTTATAACCATGTTAACGATTTTATTACTATAAGACTTGTTTGTCTTATGTTGAAATTTTGGTGCTGAGCTGTCTTCTAATGCTATAGCACGCTGTTCCAAAAATGAAATAAACCCAGATATTGTAGGTAACTCATCACAATCCCTATCCAATTGGTACGCTCTTAGAGTATAACTATCAAGCTTTCTACATAAAATTGGAATCAAGATCATGTCCCAGCTGTCTACAGGTTGCTCTAAATTTCTAAGAGCATATAGCTGCTGCTGAATTTCAGAAATAAATGATCGGATAGATGCAGCTGTACCTTTTTGTACTTCTGGCAGGTCGAGGAGCAACCCAACATGGTTACTTATTAAGCGAGACTTATTGTCAAATCGTTTTTTGAGTAGCTCTAGAGCTTTTTCATAAGAATCATTTACAATAGGTAAATTTATGATAATGCTGAGTGCCTCATCCGTTAAATATTTTCTTAGATAAAACAATTTTTGCACATTTGATAATGTTTTGTTGTTGTGAATTAATGCTTCAAATAACTCAATAAATGGTTTGTACTGAGTGAAGTCCTTACCTGAGAAAGCAAATAACTCTATGTGAGGTAACTTTGAATTTGACACACTGGAAGATGGAGCACTTTGCACTTGGACTTCTTTTATAAATTTATTTAATTTTGAAACCACTGCTAAATACTTTTGTTCAACTAGCGAGACATCTTCATTGTCTTTTTCATCGCACACTAAAATTTTTATCTGCGTTTCCTCGTATGTTTGGAAAGCTGAGACCAGCCTTTCCCTCCTCGCCTCCAGTACTTCTAGACTTCTGTCCATTGAGGGGTCATTTGCAAACGTTTCCACCCGGGTAATTGTACCCTTTTGAACACCACGCTTAGCGCGAAGCTCTTTTAGCTGTTCAGAAGCCATTTTTAACACACTTGCACGTGCTATTGCGAAACTGTATTACGACTTAGTAGGTACATAATAGATGTACACACGTTACAATATCGAAGGACCACTATGTTTGTTCCATTATTGTGGATTATTATTATTTATATGTTTTATTAAATAAAACTGTTTTTTGTAATTAATAATTTTCTTTATTCCGCCATTTTGTACAGAACACAGATCAAAGACAAACAAAAAACACAGACAAAACAGTTATTATGTTTATGTCCTAAACACCCGCTACCATCTTAGACTGCATCATCACTTACCATCAGGTGAGATCGCAGTCAAGGGCTAACTTGTAGTGGATACAAAAAAAACGTATTATGTTTGTATGTGAAGTTTGTTTGACATTTGCAATAGAATTATCTTTCCGAACCGGTGGTAGAGTCTCAACGTATCATAAGTGGCACTAGTTGTCCTACGTGAAATAAATAAATCATTTATCATTTATCATGTTCGACTGCGGCCGAAGAGTCCCGGGTCGGACCATAATTGGGTATTGGGTTTTTCTGACTAGAAATTCTCAGTACTAGCTACTATTACCTATTCTGTGGTACTAGCCCGGAGTTAGGAAGTTGGCGGTGTTTCACACACGTGCCTCGGAGAGCACGTTAAGCCGTCGGTCCCGGTTATTATCACTGACATGTTAATAGTCGTTAAAGCCCGCTAACCCGCAGCGTGGTGGATTTAGGTTCTAAATCCCTGTCTCCTATGATATTGGAGGCCTGTGCCCAGTAAGACGTTAATGGGCTGTAGTGGTGGTGGCTAGTCTGTAAATTAAAAAAATTGGCAGTCATAGGGACTACCGATAGAAGTGTTAAGTAATGAATATTAAAAAAAGATTAAAAAAAAAATATAGACCTTAAAACTAAAGCATTAAAGTTTAATTACGAATGTAGTATATTTTTATTTAAAAGACCTTCGTAACAACGCGAGCATGTCGCTGTCCGCGAGCATGTCGGAGCGAGGTGTCGATGACGCGAATCCACAAGTTTACCTCCTACCAAAAAGTGCTCAAACTGGCTAAAGAAGTTTTCACTTCAAAAATGTCCTGACTGACTGACTGATATATCAACGCACAGCCTAAACCGCAGGGGTTAAAAACTATAAATTTTGAGAGTAGGTCCCTTAATGTGACGTAGGCGCTCACTAAGGAAGGATTTTTCAAAATTCCACCCTTAAAGTAGTGAAATAGGGGGTGAAAGTTTGTATGAAAGTCCGTCATTTCTCAAGTTATATCCATGAAACTTGGTATTTGAGCTTCTGGTTTAAAATAAAGAAATACGTGCTTCACAGTTTTTGAAAATTCTACCCCCAAAGGCGTTCAATAGGGGTTGAAAGTTTGCATGAAAGTCCTTCATTTTTCAAGTTATAACCATGAAAGTTGGTATTTGGGCTTCTGGTTTAAAATAAAATAATACGTGTTTCACAGTTTTTGAAAATTTTATCCCCAAGGACGTTAAATAGAGAATTTGTCCTTCAATCACGCTGCAACAGAGCAAAAGATTAACGTGATTTTTGCAATACAGTTGAGGACTTGTGGGAATTAAAAAACTTATGCCACGCGAACGAAGTCGCGAGCATCCTCTAGTATAATATACTAGAGGTCGCCCGTGACTTCGTCGGCGTACAATTTCTGGTTTCCTGAGATTATGAAATTTTCCCGCTGTAAAAAGTCTATCTAAAGAGGCTTTATATAGCTTATGCAGGTGTTTATTATTTAAAACTTATAACCTAAATCCCAATTTTCAAGTCTCTAACTTCAAACACATTTCACCCACTTTGGGGTAGATTTTCGGAAAATTGCTTAAACAGTTTATTATTATTTAAAACTAATAACCTAAATCCCGATTTTCAAGTCTCTAACTTCAAAAACTTAGAACCTTCATGCAACATTCCAACCCCCATTTCACCCTCTTTGGGGTGGATTTTCATAAAACTGCTTACACAGGGTCATTATTATTTTAAACTAATAACTTAAATGCCAATTTTGATGTCTCTAACTTTAAAAACAAAGGGCTTTCATACAATCTTCCAACCCTCAATTCAACCCTTTAGGGTTGAATTTTCTCAAAACCGTTTCTTAGCTGACGTCTACACCATACAAGGAACCTACCTTCCAAATTTCAAGTCTGTATGTTTTATAGTTCCTGAAATCTCGTTATGAATCAGTGAGCCAGTGAGTGACCTTTCGTTTTTAGGGTTCCGTACCCAAAGGGTAAAAACGGGACCCTATTACTAAGACTCCGCTGTCTGTCTGTCTCCAGGCTGTATCTCATAAACCGTGATAGCTAGAAAGCTGAAATTTTCACAAATGATGTATTTCTGTTGCCGCTATAACAACAAATACTAAAAATTAAAAAAATATATATATTAAGGGGGGTCCCCATACAATAAACGTGTTTTTTTCGTATTTTTTGCTCAATATTAAAAACGGTAACAGGTAGACGGTTCAAATTTTCACAGAATATTAACTTGTATATTACCTTTCAAAATAAATAATTAAATATCAATAAAGTAAATATAAAAGGGGGGCTCCATACAACAAACGTAATTTTTAAGCAATTTTTTTTAATAATTTAAAACTTACTACAGGTTTGTACGGAACCCTCGGTGCGCGAGTCCGACTCGCACTTGGCCGGTTTTTATGTCTAATATGTCCATACAACAATTATTTTTTATTTATATAGATAGTAGGTAGTGCATAGTTGACATGCCTGTGTTCAAATCAACAGCTTGGCGCGGATTTCCTGTGTTAAGGGTGCTTGTGCCTCTACCCATGCGTTTCTGAGGAGAGGCTTTACTAACCCTCCTACCCCGTGTTTGATATAAACAGAGCGTCATATTTTAATTTTGACCTTTTGTATGATTCTTATTTTGACGACCTCCGTGGCGCAGTGTGCAGCGCTGTTGTCTTAATCTTAACGTGCAGAGGTCCCGGGTTCGATCATCGGCAGGGTCAATTTGGAAATTTATAATTTCTGAAATTTCTGTCTGGCCTGATGGGAGGCTTCGACCGTGGCTTTTTTTAATCCACTACAAGTTAGCCCTTGACCGCGATCTCACCTGATGGTAAGTGATGATGCAGTCTAAGATGGCAGCGGGCTAACCTGTTAGGGGCATGGCAGTTATATTAAACCCATACCCCTATTCGGTTTCTACACGGCATCGTACCGGAACACTAAATCGCTTGGCGGCACGTCTTTGCCGGTAGGGTATAACTAGCCACGGCCGAAGCCTCCCATCCAGGCCAGAGTAGGAAAATTCAGAAATTATAAATTCCCAAATTGACCCTACCGGGGATCGAACCCGGGACCTCCACACGTTAAGACAACAGCGCTCAATACTTAATTACTTATTAATTACTTACTTTTACTTTTAATTACTTTTGAATTCTGAATATTTTTGTATGGAAGCCGGCAATCATATTGAGCGGCTTGTAGTATTGCCGCTATGTCGTCTAAACTGCAGAAATCCTTTGTGAGGTCGAGTAGCTTTTATAATATGGTTTGGGGTAAGTATGGGTATTAATATAAGTGCCGTAGGTACCCCTAACTCGTTAGCCCGCTACTATCTTAGGCTCACTCTCTCTCTCTCTCAGATGAGATACCCGAGAGAGAGTGAGTCTAAGATAGTAGCGGGCTAACTTGAAGTGGAAAAAAAAATCAATCTTATTTTCTGTGAAAGTGAACTGAATTTGAAATTATTTTCGAATATAAAATGAGGGCTATCCTCTATCAATTATGTATTTATTTCACTTTTATAACACACATAAATAAAAAGTAACGTGCAATATAAATTCCGTTATTACGTATGTACAAGTGGAAATTGAGTACTTCCTCTTTTTGAAAATATTCCCGGATCTGAAGCCAATATAATATGCAAAGCAGGCGTTACGCGCCAATAACCAGCACGCCCGCTCTCTGTACTGTAAAAGCTATATTACTGAAGATTCCAATAAATCTCGAAAAGTATGATCTTTCTTCTTCTTTTTAACGTTTAAACTACCGTGAGTGATATTCATTTTAAATATACATAATAATCAGATAAACTCACGTGTTATGTCGGAAATGCCCGACTAGTTTCGAACCCATTCGGAGCCCTTATTCGTGAGTTTGTTCGTGCGACACGGTCGCTGCTCGACTGCGGATCGCGTACCGTACGGTTCTCTGTGGGTGGTGTTGACTGTTGAGGCGGAGGGGGAGGTGGTAATACGTGCTCTCCCGACGACTCCTGCTGATGTTCTTCACTAGCGTCGTCATTGTGATGTAAACATGCCGAGCTGACCGTTTCCGGTTCCAAATCTGCAGCTTGCCTCGTTCTAGTGTTAAAAAGCGGCTTCCACGCCGGGGGCAGCATCCATCCACCATCACGGTTGAAATCTTCAGTAACCGATATGCGTCCACTGCTAGACAAAGGTCATTTTGGGATTAGGGCGCATAATGTCCCGTCCGCATAACGTCCCGCCGTTACAAAAAGGTCCCTGTTCGCAGAACGTCCCGTTCACAAAAGGGCACGTTCACAAAAGGTCCCGGACTTCCACACGCCGCGGTCTCCCCCATTAATGTCCAGCCCCACTACAGAACCGGCGCGGCACGTAGCGGCAAATATTCTTTGTATGAGTTTGTATGGAGCTGGGCCCACTTAAGCGACGCGGCACGGAGATGCACTGCGACATAATTGTACAAAGAATACTTGCCGCTACGTGCCGCGCCGTTTCTGTAGTGGGGCTAAACGTTAAGGGGTAAAACTACCGTAACGGAGGCATTCTTGACACCTAATGCTCCGGTTTTATACGTAACTAGCTGATGCCCGCGACTTCGTCCGCGTGGTTTAAGTTTTTTTGATTCCCGCGGGAACTCCTTAATTTTCCGGGATAAAACCTAGGTCACTCTCCAGGTCCTCAACTATACCCATACCAAAAATCATGTCGATCCGTTGCTCCGTTGCGGCGTGATTGAAGGACAAACCAACAAACCAATAAACCAACAAACCAGCAAGTCAACAAACAAACACACTTTCGCATTTAATATTAGTATGAAGTAAGTATGATATGATAGAGTTTGTTCCTCCATACGTAAAATAGCTCTACGGTAGAGTGTAGAATGCATGTTAATGATTGCACTACGGCGTATAGTTATTTCCGGAACTCGTATACTTATCTAGTAATTTATGACTTATGACTTATGTTTATAAAACAATAAAAATGTTGAGAAAAAATAAATATCAATGTGTCAAATTGATTATAGCTTTTCGTTAATAAACTCGATTGTGATTAAAATCGAATCAGTAACGCATTAGAACATCATTGACTCGAGTTGCCAAAAGTAAAATAAATGATTGGACAGAGATTAGATTTGGCAACTAAACCGCATTTCTGTTTATAAAGATTTAATTTCTATCAATCGATATCAATCGATCCTTGGTTTAAACTCTACAAGCTCATTTTACCAAGGCGCGTTTGGAACACTCGTAGCTTTAGTAATAAGATACCGTAACTGATTATTACCATCATGTTTTATGAGTTTTTGGATGCCAATAAGTGTACAGTGTACCTAATTTGAATTCATACTAATATTATAAATGCGAAAGTGTGTTTGTTTGTTGGTTTATTGGTTTGTTAGTTTGTTGGTTTGTCCTTCAATCACACCGCAACGGAGCAACAGATCGACGTGATTTTTGGCATGCAGGGTATAGTTCAGGACCTGGATAGTGACATAGGCTACTTTTTATCCCGGAAAATTAAGGAGTTCCCGCGGGAATCAAAACAACTTTACCACGCGGACGAAGTCGCAGGTATCAGCTAGTAAATAATAAATCAATCTTGATTAATATCAATCATTATTGATTGATAGGCATTGTCATAGAGCCTATCTTCCTGGGCGCTTTCGGGGTGGAGGATTCGGCCGTGGCTAATTGCCACCCTATACCAAAGGACGCAACGTACCATCAAGCGATTTTAAACGTTCCGCTGCAAAATCACGGAGTAAGTAATTATTACAGACTTGTTCCTCTAAATTAATTTTACGAAATTAATTTCGAAAAGCTTATACGTTTTGGGAAATTAATTTCTGAAAGCGATACACCGCTCCTTCCTGCTTAATGAAACTTTTAGATACACGATCTTGCAAGGTTCGGGGAAATAATGAGCTTTGCCTCACAATATGGAGCGGTTTGATACTAGCTGACACGCCCGGTTTCACCCGGATGGAGGTTTTGAAAGTACTCTTTTTATTCCATTACACGTTAGCTTGACTGCTATATAAGGGGTCATCCATAAAGTACGTCACACTTATTTCGTGACTTTTTGACCCCTCCCCCGTCCTTGTCGCAGTTGGTCACATTTGTGAGACAAGTGTGACGTCACATATCTTGCAATTTTATATCTAGAAATTATTAAATTAAAACAGCAAGCAATTAAGCAGCAAGAAAAAGTTTTGCTTCAGATATAAACCTAGGTATACAACCACGTTAAGTCGAGGCAGAAGATATTAAACGTGGCAGTATGCCGGAGATTGTTAAAGTTACGGACGGCTTTGTCTTTGAAAAATGGATCAAAGCCCTCCCGTCCGTGGATTAATTGTGCAAAAAGTGCAGCTGTTACGTTTGGAATTACTGTGTTAATAACATTGTGTAACTATTTTTTTTTTTTTTTTAATTGGACAAAAATTCCGCTTGGATTTAGATTTTTTAGTTTGAGTTTCTTGCCGGCTCTTCTCAGTAGAACATTTTTCTGAACTGGCGGTAAGTAGAGTCTTATTGGCTCGTTGTCCTACGTGAAAGAAATAAATCATTTCATTTCATAACACAGACAGACACACTTTCGCATTTATAATATTAGTATGGATTAGTATGGATAATATTATAGTATATGGTGGTAGTATATATGGATGGATAGTATTTATTGGAGTATTTTTGTAAGGGATAGAAGAGTTACATTAGAACGAAGAAACGAAAAACAGAGGAAACTTTTGTTGTTGTTTTTCATTTTGTCCCTTTTCGGGACAGGCAATGATCTATGGTCAAACGGTCTATTCAGTCGTTATTATTATTATTTTTTAATCCTCTACAAGTTAGCCATTGACTGCGATCTCACATGATGGTAAGTGATGATGCAGTCTAAGATGGTTGCGGGCTAACGTGTTAGGGGCATGGCAGTTATAACCCTATTCGGTTTCTACACGGCATCGTACCGGAACGCTAAATCGCTTGGCGGCACGTCCTTCCCAGTAGGGTGGTAACTAGCCACGGCCGAAGCCTCCCACCAGGCCAGACCAGGGAAAATTCAGAAATTATAAATTCCCAAATTGACCCTGCCGGGGATCGAACCCAGGACCTCCGCACGTTAAGACAACAGCGCTACTATACACACTGCGCCACGGAGGTCGTCAAATTCGTATTTTTTAAATGAAAGCTTAAACTTACGCAGTTACAATATTTTGATTTCGATTTTATAGTAATTTGAAAGACTTAGAATAAAATAAAAAAGTTTTTAAGTCGTGCTCTATTCCAATTAGTATATTTTAGGACAACGAACTATTCGGCCCTGCCTTGCATCAGATTTTGTAGTCAAACTGTTAATTGATGCTTGAAGAGACACTCCACCCATTTGCGTGACAAATTCTAATCTGACGTGTCACGTGATATGACAATTTGTAGCGCACGTGACATGCCAATTTGCGACACCTGCAAAAGATGGAGGTACTTTCTGAGCTCCTAAATACATAGACTTAATTAAGTATTATGACCAATTTGCGTGACAAGAGCTATCAACGAATTTTTGTTTGAGTTATGGAGCTGAAAACCAGCGCTGAGCATTGTTGCCATGTTCAGTACTTAATGCTGAGTTTGCCTCCTGTTGTTAATTATTGTTAGTTTTAAATTTAGTCGTAGGATAAGTTTTTGAAGTGAAAACTTCTTTAGCCGCGTTGATCATTGAGTTTTAGTAGGGGGTAAACTTGTGGATTCGCGTCACCGACACCTCGCTCCGACATGCTCGCGAACACTGACATACTCGCATTGTTACGAAGACAAAAATCTTTATCGCAGCTCACCGAACAATCTCTTTCGTGCCTTATCCATAATAATATACTCGACACTGGCGAAAAAACTTGTGCCCCTGTGGCATACCTAAAAGCCAACATCTGGGAATTAAATCGAATTGTAGATCTTAAATATAAATATACTAAATTCGTAATTAAACTCTAATGCCTTAAAAAAAACTGTTACCTTCTTAGTTTTAAGGTTTATATTTCACTTCTATCTTATTTTTCACTTCTATCAGCAGTAACTATGACTGCCAATTTTTTGTGTACATCGAACAATACGAAAACAATATAGGTTTTGTTCAAATTTATTCAAAATATGAGTAAAATTGACCAATAACTTTCATCACCTATCCCGAAGGAACCCTATTGTTTGTCGGGATAAAAACGTCCATGCGTTTACCTTTCCCCAGAATCCTGCAGCTGTATTAAAAGTTATAACCTATTCTGTGCTATAAGTATGTCAAGTTACATTCAACTCTGTCCAGTGTCGGCGTGATGCACAGACAGACAGAATTTAAAAAAAATTGTTGTGGGCTAATATCGATATTAAAGCTTTCTCCAGTTAATATTTTCAAAAATAATAATCAATGTACGATATACATAAATCTCTCTCTTTTCTAGAGGATGTCTTTTTGATACCTATAGAGTATTTTTATGCGATATAGGCTTGCACTTACGACAATCATGCTTAGTGCAAAGCAATGATGAGGTCTAGGTTGGAAAACGCTTGCCTAGTATCATACTAATATTATAAATGCGAATGTGTGTTTGTTTGTTGGTTTGTAAGTTTATTAGTTTGCTGGTTTGTCCTTCAATCACGCCGCAACGGAGCGACGTGGTTTTTGGCATGGGTATAGTTGAGGATCTGGAGAGTGACATAGGCTACTTTTTATCCCGGAAAATTAATTAGTTCCCGCGGGAATCAAAAAACTTAAACCACGCAGACGAAGTCGCGGGCATCAGCTAGTTCTATATATAATTAAGAAGATTTCATGATACCCAAAATTCTTTATTTGATATACTCAAAATGTTATACAAAAAATTAAAGGGCAATTTTGCAAAAGCGTTCCTAACCCAAAAAAGTTTGGTGTATAGAAACTTAATAAACTCAAACTCATATTTATTTATTCAAATAAACTTATCACAAGTACTTTTGAGTATTCCTACCGAGAAGAACCAGCAAGAAACTCGGTGGTTGCTCTTTTTAAAAAATTCATTCACAATTAAATCAATTTGTAGATACTTAAATAAATAAACGCTGTCCTTAGCATTGCTGGAGCGAGTCAAATCCATGCTCTTTTATCATTTATCTACTCCCATGCTATAAATCCTCTATAACAGGTTCTGAAACAGTTAGCTAATTGCCAACATTAAAACACATGTCCTAATAACCATTACATCATCCAAACGGGTGATGTAATGTTGTACTGAATTTCATTACAACACCCCTTTTTTTTTTCGATCCCCTCTGCGCAAAGGGTTTACTCAACAGACAGCCACATCTGCTCGATGCGTGGTATCTGTATGAATTACAAAAAAAGAATATCTGTACGAATTTCAAAAAAAAATTGGTTGCCTGTAAAGTCGATATACGGGCGAAAGTTTTACGTGACAACGACTTACGCGTGCCTTTCACTTTTTATGTCTGTCTCTCTCGCTCTTAGGCGGGCTAACCATGCCCGAGTGGAAGGGACGCGTGCCTCTCACTCGCTCTCATTGTAAGCGCATAACGCGCGGAGCGTAACGCAGTTTCTTGAAGTGTCTCCCGGCAAACCAATTTATAAGACGTTGTCACGTCAAAAGAACATTGTCATACACGCGCGTTTCACTACCAGAACGCCGCGCGCTGTAAAAAAAAGTAGGTTATTAGAATTTTCCCCGCCATTTTTCTTCGTTTTTTTTATTGTTTTGTTGACAAAAAAAAAATTAAAAAAAAAAAATTAAAAAAAAATTTTTTTTTTAGGTTACTAGGACTGGATGTTTTAATGTTAGCAGTAAGCTAACGATTTCAGAATCTGTTATAGAGGATTCATATTATGAGTGTAGATAAAGTCTTGTATGCAACAGTTTATAATTAGGTAATAAAACACTCATAAGATACTATTATTATATATTAAACCCACATTCGTGTTTTAATACCCCTTATTACACAACTGTTGCATACATAACTATTACATAATCTTTTTTTTTATATTTCTTCAACAGTAATAAGGTTATATTAATATCCGGTCCTATGCAGTTTCATACAAGCCTTCCCAGATTACAGCATGCAGAATGGCGGCACTAATTACCCCCGGTCATTACCCGGGCATATCAAACAATCTGCTCTGTCCGGATAAAGCGCTCGGAGCCGGGTAGATTGATTGAGGGCGGAAATAAAAACGCAGCCCTTGTGCAAGATAAATCGGTATGACTTGTAGGCTGTTTCACCCCTTTTTTAATTGCGAACCCTTGTATCGATATGGAGGAACAATAGTTTTTTTTTAAACCACTGTTTTCTTTGTTTTTATTGTATTTTTAGAAGCTACTGTAAAGCCAGCTAATGATGGGTCTGAATTTTCTCTAGTTTGCTCTGGTGGGAGGCTTCGGTTGTGGCTAGTTACCGCGTAAAAACCGAACCGAAGGGGTTTGGGTTTAGGTAATGTAACTGCCATTGTATCAATATGGAGGAACAATTGGTTGGTTTTTTTTAAATTGTTTTTTTTCAACTCTTAGGTTTTCAACGACTATTATCAGATGTTAGTGATAATAACCGGGACCAACGGCTTTAACGTGCTCTCCAAGGCACGAAACGAAAAGGCCAAATTTGAGCTACCAAATTCGGTCACCCATCCAGTTACCGACTTGGGTCAACGTTGCTTAACAATCGCAATCGACTGTTAAGCGTTGTCGCAACTAGGCCGCTCGCCACTTTATATTATATTGTATGACAGGGGAATTTCAGCAATACCTATCACAAGTACAATATTATTATTCATAGTTCATAGCGATGGCTTACATTATTTCGATTCGAGATGAGAAACTTTATGCAAATGTGCCTTTAATCTACATATGCGTTTTAGTTTATGCTACATTTACAATTACGAAGTGTTGCGAATCTAAATATATTTGTTTGTTGTTCCTTCGACCTTGGCACTATTGATTCTATGTTTTTTGTCTATGCCTTTCCTTTAGTGGAATATTAGTCTCACAAACTTATCTGGACAAACAAAATTGGAAGTTGTTTTTATGTCTGTTTAGTTTTTGTTTTTATTTTATTTTTCTTATCTACGCTGTCACGGGGTCTGAAGAAAGTATTTTTCTTTACAGACCGTAAAGACTTTAAAATACTTTCTTCAGACCATCGGATAAGTTTGTGGGACTATACATGTATTAGCATAACTAAGGGTTTTTCACATATTGAATGAAAATTAAACTTTATATGGAACTGCACAGACTAGTGCGAAACGACGTAAGAGTATTGTGTAAAGTAAATGTTTACACATTGATTAATTATTTATTGATCAAAGTGGTCTAATTTAATCACTACACTCGCTCTCGCACTTAACAGCGTGACCGTTTACACGTTGATTTTACTAATCACTTAAGGACGTATTTGCGAATCCCTTAAAATACATAGAATTGTCGGTACATTTTGTGACTAAGTCGGACAAAATAAAATGGAACTACAAATTACTACATATAGATTGATCCCTTATCTCCAATTTTTGGAAATGACTTTGTTAAAAATCTTCATTTAAAGTACTATAAAAATGATTTTCCGACACCTCTTCACACAAAATTGACGATTTAGGGGCAACTATCGGTACATTTTTTTCCGTATATATGACGATTTTTTGTCATTAAAAAATACTATCTGTTAGGAGATATGTTCAACTAAAAATTTTGGAAAGAAAAATATTAAAAATAGTACATATAGTATAAAAAATAAAATAAAAATCGCTTGTAATTTTTGCACATATTTTGCTTTCAAACGTAAATCTTAACATAGTGAAAATAAGGGCTATTTTGATTTTGCTCGGTCACTGGTTTGATTTCGTTTCAAAACTGAAATATCAATTTAGTTAGTCAGTCATTTATAAAAAAAAAATATACCGAAGTATCGAAATAAGTTGATTCACGCAGCTTGTAAGTACATGTGTGTGCGTGTGAACGATGCGAGTGTAGTAGTGCGATTTTATACCTATTTGTTTTGCAAATGCGTCCTTAACACCTGTATATTTCACCCGCACTGTATACATAACAAAGTGTAATCCAGTCCTTACTCTTTCTCACCGTTTGACGGCTTTACACAATTAAACAGCTTGATCCTTGATTGTCGATTTGTTACAGATAGCCTAGTAATATATTGGAGTCATAAACTATTGTTTATGATTCCAATAAGGTGCAAGGATGTTCAGGAAAGTTCGCAACTCTCAGAAACTATGGCGACAATGATAGAGCAATAAACTTGCCGACTTATCCAGGTCGGCGATTGTAAAAGTTGCAATTGCGGGAGGCTTTGTCTTTGAGAAATGAATGAATAAGCTCGTCTGACGCAAGGTTCTCGTATTTTTTATGCAATCCTGATTAAAATTTAAAAGGTTTTTCTTACTTTTAAATTCTTTTTGTAGAACTAAACGGTGGCGGTAGGTACCTACTTATAGCACGTCATTTTATATGCCACTTGACCAATAGTGATGGGACTATTGAAAGCCGACAAATTTTTAGATATTCAATATTGATCATTTTGGCACATAAGATGACGTGATCAGACGTTAAAAATACACTAGAAAGAACTAGATAGAAGTCTAGTTTAATTTAGTTTAGATTAATTGTCAGCCAGAAATTTTGTGTCAGAATTCTAAGGGGCCAGTAATTGCACTACTGCAATTTATCATTTTAATTAAACATGCGCACTAAAAAGCTAGTAAAGTCAGTATTTTTACTCTCACTAAGTTTTTGAGTCGAAGAACTCTGGCTTTGTATAGGTGTTTTTATAGGTGGTTTAAATTTAACGTTAACGATAAAGTACCTTTGTTGAATTTATTTATTTTCGCAAGTTATTTTTCATTTACGACTAAAAATTTTACGAGTCGAACGTAAATTTTTCACTTATGACCAACAATTTTCCGACTTGTGTTATTTATTTATTTACTAGCTAATGCCCGCGACTTCGTCCGCGTGGATTGAGGTTTTTCGGTACCCGCGGGAACTTTTTAATTTTCCGGGATAAAAAGTAGCCTATGTGCTATTCCAGACTATAATCTATCTCTGTGCCAAATTTCATCCAGATCCGTTCAGCCGTTGGAGCGTGATTGAGTAACAAACATACATACATCCACACATCCATACATCCATACATCCATCCAAACTTTCGCCTTTATAATATTTATTTGATTTATTTAGATAACATACCCGAAGAGACCTTACAGTTGCCCAATGCGTCTCTCCGGGCTACAGAATGACAAAGAGTGACAATTAATAAAAAAACTTAATTAATATACTTGCTTACAATTAACAAAAATACACAAAAAACACATAATTTGTTACACAGATCACAAAAAACAATGTCATTCCAATAAGACTACACTATAAACATAATACACATCAAATAAATATTATAAATGCGAAAGTTTGGATGTATGGATGTATGGATGTATGGATGTTTGTTACTCAATCACGCTCCAATAGCTGAACGGATCTGCATGAAATTTGGCACAGAGATAGATTATAGTTTGGAATAGCACATAGGCTACTTTTTATCCCGGAAAATTAAAGAGTTCCCGCGGGAACCGAAAAACCTCAATCCACGCGGACGAAGTCGCGGACATCAGCTAGTAAAATAATAAATTGACTAAAATAATAATAATAAGGTTAACGATTTTCCAATATTTTTTTTATCTCTTTTGCGAGCTGAAGCGGTGGGGTGTGAAAGAAGTCCAGTCCCGAATTTTCGCGAACTAAATCGTTATTGCTAAGGTGGTTATCACTTTAAGTACACTTCATAATAAGCACGTTCACAAGATAAATGCTCGTACAAAACCACTATAAAAAGGAAACAAAATAACACTCACTAAAATCTCACGATTTTTTAAAGTTTTAAAAATGTCAACTCGAAAATTTTCTTTCGATGAACATATTACATTGGGTATTCCAGATAGAATCAAATTTTTTAATTGTTTTTCGTTCCGTACTTCAGAGGAAAAAAGGAACCCTTATAGGATCACTTCGTTGTCCGCCTGTCCGTCTGTCTATCTATCTGTCTGTCAACATCGTTTGCTCGGGAAACCGCGACAACGCGGAAACCCTGCATGTTGGTTATCAAGTCGAAATTAATATAAAATACTTAGGTCCCTTAATAAGCTGTAAAAAAAATTATATGCATTTAATACCACAAAATATGTATAAAGCAGGTATAGGTACATATGTTATAATACCACAGCGCTCCCCATTCCGCCGCTATCAAAACAGGAACATTATCGACAACATAATCAACAACACTACATTGGGAGGCTTTTGTCTACTGACGTTGCGACAAAGTGGGCTTTTACGGAAGTATATTATTTACAGCTTGTGTAGGCTTTAGGGCTGCCACTTACCATTGACTAACATCCACACTTAATATTATAAATGCGAAAGTGTGTCTGTTTGTCTGTCTGCTACTCTTTAACGGCCCATCTTTACAACCGATTTGGATGAAATTTGGTATGGAGGAAAGTTACATCATGGGGAAGGACATAGGCTACTTTGTATCCCGGAAAGTTAAGGAGTTCCCCTGGGAATTGAGAAAAACTTAATACACGCGGATGAAGTAGCGGGCCTCACCTAGTTTATTATATTAGTATGGAAGTATGGATTAAATTATTATAATTTGAAATTTAAATATTTAAAAACTGTGGTTTGATAAAAATGAAAAACTATTAAGTGTATAAACAGTAATATTATAAGGCAGTCCATACAAAGACTTTGCTATTAATTTTTAAATTTATTATGTAAACTGGGATGGACAATGCATAGTAGACTTGTGAACTTTTTTTCTTACAATTTGGAGGACATCATTAATTATTATGGAAATAAAATAATTATAATAATAATGGATTAGCATGAATGATAACTGAAACAACTTCCAAAGATAAATCCCACCCTATTTCAAACGATAGAGCGGTAGATTCATTTGACGCTTCGCAAAACACTTTTAAACTTTATTAAAATAAAAAATCTTTCGACTCCGACTTTGCATAATTGTTTAAGTTTTTTGTGAAGAGGGGACAATCTAAATATTTAAATCAGGGGCATTCAGAAAGTCCCAGAAGACTGGCAAGTTGGCAACCCTACGCTTGGTTGTCTGAGGAAAATGGATGATGCTATCACATTGAATAGCTATCGCGGGACGGGAGTGAATGGTTTTGTTTCTGCGAGACATTGATTTCACCCCTATTTCACCCATATTTTAATTAATGTCCGAATTTTGGCCATATCTCAATGGAGATTAGCGATTTGCGCGGGAGATAATAGTATCTCTGCAGTCTGCACTATAAAATGCTCAACAATTGGGTATTTGACAACTAGTCAAATCAGCAACTTTTTTTCAAATGTCAAAACGCGTGCATAGCATGGGATTTCTATGAAATTTTAAATTGTGACGTCATCAAAATTCGACGCCCTTTTTTACGAGACAAAACTATCAGTATACTATAACTATTTCTACTTTTGGGAGATCCTTTATTTAATAATCACTTAAACTGGTCTGAATACAGTGTCACTCACATAAACATGAAAAAAAACACACACAAAAGAAACACAAACATTAGTACACTTACATAACTCCGGTCAGACCAGAAAAATTTCAGACTTTATCAATTTCCAAAATTAATCTGAAGGTGATCGAACCCGGTACCTTCTACGTTAAGACAAGCGCTCACCACTGCGCCAGGGAGGTCGATAAATCACATCGGACTAAGAGTGAACAGGCATTTTCCTCATCCTTGCTTTTTTAATTAGCATGATTGTCTTCAAACGCAAGGTATCTTGCAATAGGTACTCAATAATTGACGACCTCCGTGGCGCAGTGTGTAGCGCTGTTGTCTTAACGTGCGGAGGTCCCGGGTTCGATCACCGGCAGGGTCAATTTGGGAGTTTATAATTTCTGAATTTTCCCTGGTCTGGCCTGGTGGGAGGCTTTGGCCGTGGCTAGTTACCACCCTATACCGGCAAAGACGTGCCGCCAAGCGATTTACCGTTCCGGTACGATGCCGTGTAGAAACCGAATAGGGGTATGGGTTTAATCTAGCTGCCATGCCTCTAACAGGTTAGCCTGCTACCATCTTAGACTGCATCATCACTTACCATCAGGTGAGATCGCAGTCAAGGGCTAACTTGTAGCGGATAAAAAAAAATTATTTATTCCATGTAGGGCGTACATGTAGGTCTCTTATGTTACGTCCGGTTTTCTCTACCACCGGTTCGGAAACAAAATTCTACTGAGAAAAAATAAAACAAAATAAAAAACACCACCAAGGTATAAAGTGCCATCTGCGAACTTTCAATTTAGATTTAAATGGACCGTTTGAGAACTTTTGAACTACTTAAAAATACTTTGCTGCTGAAAATTTACTTGATATTATTTGTCGTTCAGTAGTTTCAAAGTCCAGGATATCTAACTTGTTTTATGTCTAACTTGTTAAACAAAAGCCGTTAACTTGGGTTACGCCAGCAGTTCTGACTTTTAATGATGTTTTTATTGTTTTATCACTTGAAAACAATGTATTTACGCTGGGGTTCTACTTTGAACATTGGTTTAGAACTTGTTTTTTACTGCAGTAAGCATAGGTGTTTTTAAAAATATGTGATTTTTCCCAGGGAAGGCCATAGGCTACTTTTTATCCCGGAAAATTAAATATATCCCGCGGGACGACCTCCCTGGCGCAGTGTTGAACGCGATTCCCGGCAGGATCCATTTGGGAATTTGTAATTCCTGATTTTTCTCTGGTCTGGTCTCGTGGGAGGCTTCAGCCGTGGCTAGTTACCACCCTGCCGGCAAACACGTACCGCCAAGCGATTTAGCGTTCCGGTACTGCCGTGTAGAAACCGACAGGGGTATAACTGCCATACCCCAAACAGGTTAGCCCGCTACCATCTTAGACTGCAGCATCATTTACCATCAGGTGAGATTGCAGTCAAGGGCTAACTTGTAGCGTAAAAAAAAATGAATCAAAAAAATGTAATCCACGCGGATGAAGTCGCGGGCGACCTCTAGTTGATCAAATAAATATTATAAATGCGAAAGTTTGGATGGATGTATGGATGTTTGTTACTCAATCACGCCACAACGGCTGAACGGATCTGGATGAAATTTGGCACAGAGATTATAGTATGGAATAGCACATAGGCTACTTTTTATCCCGGAAAATTAAAGAGTTCCCGTGGGTACCAAAAAACCTTAAGCCACCCGGACGAAGTCGCAGGCGTCATCTAGTTTAATAAATAAAGTTCAACGAACTTCGGTAATCCTGAGGCAGGTAATAACAGTATAAAATTTTATATTTAACTTAATCGCAGTCGCAGAAATGGATTAACTATTAATAAAATACGGTTCAGCTACTAAAGGAGATCGTGACTGAGCTCATAACATTTTTATTCAGCGGCGGGTTAGGGGTGGCAATACTCAATTAATTTAAAAAAAAAAAACAATACAAAAACTTTTCGCAATTATTGGTTTATGAACTCTTATTTTTAAAGAAATTAGTAAGTTAAAAAAAATAAGGCTTTTGAAAGAATTGAAAAGCTTATTTAAAGGAAATTGAGGTATTAGCTACACTGTGGTTGACGGCACAATTTTTTTTGCAATCCCTTACATAATAATGTCCTCCCGACCGAATTTCGGCCACGGCGGCCTACCTCCAGAGAGATTAGCCAGCTGCGCGGGAGATATTATAGTGCACGAATGTGTGCGCATACACAGGTGCACTCTCTGTTCCTTTTACTCTCATATCCCGATGGGACGGAAAATCCGACGCGACCGGAGAGAGATCAGGCGCAGGACTGACGGCTTTACGTGCTCTCCGAGGCACGGAGGTGGTACACCGCCAACTTCCTTACTCCGGGCAAGTACTGAGAATTTCTTGTCAGAAAAACCCAATACTTGTTATGGCCCGACCCGGGACTCGAACCCGGGACCTCGTCGGCCGCATGCTAACCACTAGACCAACGAGGCAGTAATCCCTTACATAATACTCCCTGAGCAAAAGGATTTAGTACTGTTGATTTAGTTTTGTTTAGAGTTTTATACTAGAATAGCCATATTATAGCGCAAATTATACTTTTTAATATTTTTTTCTTACTCATTTTCTAAGTATAATTTTTAAAAAATTTATGCTTTAACAGTAGGTGAATTGATAAAATTATAAAATGTTCTCAGACATTATATTTTAATTTCTTCAGACAAGTCTTAATTCTTTCTTCTTAGAAATTAAGTCTTAGTTCTTAATTTCTTTAAAGCATGGCCATTTTTAAGGGAAAGATATAAGTCATCGATATCTTATGTATTTAATAGGTACTTTATTGCAAACAAAAACCGGATATAGGTTGCAAGAGAAAATACGATAATAATTTCGAAGGATTCAATATCAAATAGAGACGGGTGTTACAAAGATAGGTCTACGCCAACAAGAGCACAGATCTTATTAAATTACAGTTACTAAAGTTACAGTCGTTATTCAAAGTTAAGTCGAAATTCTCAAGGGAGTCTGTCCGACCTTAACACGTTGTAGAAATTTATCCTCGGCTTCCAATCCTCAGGGTCTAAAGTTTAAAATGTCTGTACCGTGGCAACCCTAGGTAATAAAGCAATGTCGTTTATCGTCTTAACGGGCGTTAAAGCTTATTTGATATTACAGCTCCACGTTAACGAATCGTACGGCTTTCATAGTTGATGGTTGCATGTTCGTAATTCGTAGTGGCCTGAAGCAGCCAAAAAGTGAAGATAACAATGTTTTTATCGATCTTTTTTTTTTAATATAAAAGGTTGAGACGACCGCAATGTAATCAGTCTAGCCAAAGTAAGAAATAAAGAAACAAAAAAAAATATTTATTCAATGATGGTGACACACACAAAAATCTATGTATTTTCCACTATTCCTGATAAATTAGGAGCTAGATAGAACGTAGAGCCATGACGCGCCATTTAAAAAAAATCATTGAGTTTTTCTTAAGAATAACCAGCTGATGCCCGCGACTTCGTCCGCGAGGTTTAAGTTTTTGTTATTCCCGCGGGAACTCCTTAATTTTCCGGGATAAAAAGCACTCTCCAGGTCCTCAACTATCTTCAGGTCCTCTCTATCTAGACCCTTGCTAGATGGCAAGACGAATGGAATAAGTCCACGAATGGGCGGTGGACGCACAGGTTGATAAGAGAGATAAAAGGCTGGGTGTCCAGGAATCACGGTACTGTAACGTTTCGCATGACACAGTGTCTCACAGGGCACGGGGTGTTTATGCAGTACACGGAGCGTATCAAGAAAAGAAACAACAGCAAGTGTGTGTACTGCATACATCCTGTTGACGACGCAGAACATACACTGTTCCACTGTGCACATTTTGAGGAAGAAAGAAGGAAGGTCGTGGACGTACTAGGTGTAGAAATTGGGGCGGAGAGCCTCATAGGCATAATGCTAGAGTCCAAAAAGAACTGGCAAATAGTACAGCAATTTATGGAAAATATTATGTTAAGGAAAGAGAAGGATGAAAGAGACGGGCATGGATGAGACAGGCATTTGGCAGTAGTGGTAGGCCAACTTTAGGCAGGAACATTGCTGCTTGGAGACAGGAGGGGTTTTTAGCCGGTAGGAGTCCGGCACTATCCGGTCCGGACTGGATGCCCATGAGCATTTGCCCCTCCTACAACAAAAAAAAAAAAAAAAAAAGGTCCTCAACTATACCTATGCCAAAAATCACGTCGATCCGTTTCTCCGTTGAGGCGTGATTGAAGGACAAACCAACAAACCAACACTTTAAGGTTAGGGGTTATCCATAAAGTACGTCACACTAATTTCGTGATTTTTGTACCCCTCCCCCGTCCTGGTCACAGTTGGTCACATTTGTGAGACCCCCCCTCCCTAGTGTGACGTTACATATCTTGCAATTTTACATCTAGAAATTATTGAATTAAAAGAGCACTTCCGAAATTAGTTTTATTTCCATATAAATTATTTTTTAATTAATCAACATCAAATCAAACATTTAAAAAAATCAACAAAACTTGGATTTTTTAAAGTTTTCGTTAATTGGCATTTTAACACTTGATGTATTACGATTTTGAAATGTGACGTCACGACTTAGGACCCCTCCCCACCCCTTGTCACACAATGTCACACTTCGTCGACCCCCTACCGTGTGCCGTACTTTATGAATGACCTACCTACCTACCGCTCTAATATCACAAACTACTATTGTTTTGCAGTTTCCTTAAAGAGTTTGTACCAATACCCAAAAGAATCCCGGCAGCAATGTAACTAATTTTCATGTCAGCTAAAAAAAAGCTCTCTAAAACCTTATATAAACTTTGCCAAGCTATTAATTAAAGGTTCCCGTCCACTAGACAATGTTTGTCCGAGCGGTAATTAAAGTGCGGTGTTTTGGTCGATAATTAAATTTGTAAGTGATTACTCAACGTTGTGATAGGGATGAATGACAGCCCGTATCTCTAATCGGGTTCTGCACGGCATCGTACCGGAACGCTAAATCGCTTGGCGGCACGTATTTGCCGGAAGGGTGGTGGTAACTTGACACCAGAGGGCCTAGTGGGAGATTTTTGTGCTTTTTAGCTATAATAGAATAGGGATGATGACAACTTTTTTATTTTTTTTATCCACTACAAGTTAGCTAACTGCGATCTCACCTGATGGTAAGTGAAAATGCAGTCTAAGATGGTAGCGGGCTAACCTGTTAGCGGGGTAGCTGAATCAAATCAGCAACTCTTTAAGAAAGAAAACGCGCTTCTAGGATGGAAGTTTGGACACTTAATTAGGGCCCGACCCGGAACTCGAACCCGGGACCTCGTCAGCCGCAGTCGAACATGATAACCACTAGACCAACGAGGCAGTCTCTCTACCACCGGTTCGGAAAAATGATTCTACTGATGAGAACCGGCAAGAAACTTAGCACTTCAGTTATTAATTATTGTTTAATCTGCAGTTATTAATTGTTTAAACTGCAGTTATTGAATCGAAACAGGCGTTACTTTGCGGAAGTCCATGATAATGAATGAACGAGAAGTTTAATTCGCTATAATCCGCCACAGCAGACAAATCTATGTGGTACAGTGCGTGTCCTTCACCAAAAGCATAACAACCACCACCCAGCAATTCGCATGCTATTGGTGAAGGACACGCACTGTACCACATAGATTTGTCTACTGTGGGGGATTATAGCGAATTAATCTTCTCGTTCATTCTTTAAACTGCAGTTATTAATTGTTTAAACTGCAGTTATTAATTGTTTAAACTGCAGTTATTAATTGTTTAAACTGCAGTTATTAATTGTTTAAACTGCAGTTATTAATTGTTTAAACTGCAGTTATTAATTGTTTAAACTGCAGTTATTAATTGTTTAAACTGCAGTTATTAATTAAAGGTTCTCGTCCACTAGAGAACGTTTGTCCGACCGGTAATTAAAGTGCTTTGTTTTCGGTCGATACTTAATTAAATTAGTAAGTGATCACTCAACGTTGCGATCGGCCATGTTTGAAAAGCTCGGAATTAGCGGGAAATACTTTCCTGATTGGGAAAGTTTGGGCTGATTGCCTCACGGGTATGTTTTATTTCGGGCTGTGTCTAGACGACTGATAAATGATTTATTTATTTCACGTAGGACCAATTGTGTCACTTATGATAAGCCAAGACTCTACCACCGCGTTCGGAAAGCTGATTCTACTGAGAAGAGCCGGCAAGAAACTCAGCAGTTGCTCTTTTCTTAAAAAAGAAAAGGTTACAATAAGTAGACAATACAACACATACGTTACAAGTATTACACTAACTTGTGGGTCACTGGATGCGAGGCCGGTTGCTTCCATGCAACTTTGTCATTCAGAAAATCATCGATAGTGTAATACATGGTAATACCCTCGACTTAACAATCAAACAATCAATCGTTTATTTGCAAGAGACATTGTACAATAAAAGATGACAAACTAATATTAAAGAGCAAACATGTTTCGTCATTGCTGACGTGCGAATTTATAAAGTAGGTAGGTACTTAGTCTCTAGATATTACCATCTTATCATATTATTTTATAATGGTTTGCGTACTCTTGTATGGTGTAAAATGCTTTGTCCATTAAAAACAAATGCTGTTTAACACAGTCTTTAAATCTATGTATTGGCAAATCTAGAAACTCTTTGGGAACCATATTATAAAAGCGTACACTCGACCCCACAAAGGATTTCTGCACCTTGCGAGATATGAAAGAAACCCCCGGGCGCAGTGGTCTTACAGTGGGAGGTCCCGGGTTCGTATTCCGGCAGGGTTAATTTGGGAATTCATAAGTTCTGAATTTTCTCTGGCCTGGTGGGAGGCTTCAGCCGTAGCTTGTAACCACCCTACCGGCAAAGACGTTCCACCATGCGAGTTAGCGTTCCGGTACGATACCGTGTAGAAACCGATTAGGGGTATGGGCTTAATATAACTGCCATGCCCCTAACAGGTTAGCCCGCTACCATCTTAGACTGCATTATCGCTTACCATCAGGTGAGATTGCAGTCAAGGGGTAACTTGTAGTTTATACTATATAAAAAAAGAAGAACAACCAACAGGAAAAAGTACTTATTTCTTTAATATGTAGAGAAGAGTTATTAGTTGCTTATTTTTAAAGTAACTCTGTATATACACGTGTTTTATACGCAGCGTATCAAGAAGTCAAGTAAACATAGAGAACATGATATTTCAAAGGGAAAAAAGGTCTAGGTGCCTTGTAAATGAATAAAGGCAACCTTTTTCCCCAGTTCCCTCACTCGGGCCCTAATCCGGGATCCATGTCGGCAAGATTGCCTCTCGGATCCGATCCCACTGCCCTAACCGATGTGCCCTGAGAGGTTTATTTACTTACTACATTAACAGTAGCGTGCAGTTCATAGAGACATAAAAGCACCGCTTACCCAAAGGGAAATACGTCAATGTTAATTTTCATCAAAACAGCTAGTAAATTATTAGGTATTCTTACTAACTTTTTTTTTATCCACTACAAGTTATCCCTTGACTGCGATATCACTTGATGGTAAGTGATGATACAGTCTGATAATAATCGTTACAGCTGATGTTAGTGATAATAACCGGAAAGTTACGTTTAAATAATAGTTGAAATAATACTCTTATAGTCGAGTCGTATGCGGAAGGACCTGGGAACCCAGTACCCATCATCACCACCACTACAGCCCATTAACGTCCCACTGCTGGGCACAGGCCCCCATTCTCATAGGAGAGAGGGAATTAGAGCTTAGACCCACCACGCTGCTCCAATGCGGGTTGGCGGGCTTTACCGACTATTATCATGTTAGTGATAATAACCGGGACCGACGGCTTAACGTGCTCTCCGAGGCACGGGGGTGAAACACCGCCAACTTCCTAACTCCGGGCTAGTACTGAGAATTTCTAGTCAGAAAAACCCAATACTCAATAATTATGGCCCGACCCGGGACTCGAACCCGGGACCTCGTCGGCCGCAGTCGAACATGCCAACCACTAGACCAACGAGGCAGTACCCAGAACACAGAATATGGAAGCTAGTTCCACAATTTGCAGGTACGTGGCATAAATGACCTGGAATAACGGGAGGTGGATGAAGACCAGGCGTCCAGGTGGTGAGGATGAAATTTGTTTCTGCGACGAATACGCCTTTAATCGAAGGTAGTATGCCCCCTGAAGGGTATTAGGTATAAACCACGTTCAATGCACGATCACGAGACGAAAATAATTGAATTGTACGATAGAAAATTTACTTCCATCGGGACTTGAATAAATATTTCAGCTATAAATGATAAAAATGGCAAAGAAATACTAACTTGATTTGGACTTTTACAAAAGGTCGTGGTCTCGCTAGGGTAGAGTTATGTCGTTTATCAAATGTCAAGTTCACAGAAATCAGAATTTATGTAAGTCCCTTTATAAGAACTTGAGGCTGCGTCATACAAACTTTCGCATTTATAATATGTCCGTCCCTCAGTCTGTTCATCTGTCTGTCTGTCTGTCACAATTGCATATTATTTCGTGAAATAGTATTAAATAATCTGAGGCCCAATTGTCTAAGAAAATCGTAATCATTTGAGAGTTCAAAACGTATTACTCGAACTGTTTAAGGAGTTCGTACATGCTTTTGACGTGCAGGCATCTATGACCTCCTTAAACAGTTAGAGTTATACGTTTGACAAACTTTTTACGATTTTCTTATACAATCGGGGGGCAGACGAGTACCGGGCGCTGAAGGTCTAGTGATTTGACCACGGAATCCTTTTTTAGTTATTTATTGTTCAATAAATATACATTCACATGACGTTATTTTCTTTAGTTAATAGGAACAAATTAATTTAACAAAATAATAATATACAACATACATTAAAATCTAAATTAAAAGCTAAAAACTAAACATTAAAAATATCATCTATGCCGCTGCAATGAGGCAATGTGCCCAGAACGCTGGCTGCGTTACCCCGCTGAATAGCCAAACTTATAAGTTGGCCGAGGTAACTGCCAGCCCTCCGGTCACCTGTGGACTCTGTGAGACGAGAAGATAGATCCTTAAAAAAGGATCTAGCATCTTCGACCCACGACCCCACGGTTTCAACACCAAAAGGCACAAAAATGAAATTATTTTCTTCTAGCTGATGCCCGCGACTTCGTCCGCGTGGGTCGAGGTTTTTCGGTTCCCGCGGGAACTTCTTAATTTTCCGGGATAAAAAGTAGCCTATGTGTTATTCCAGACTATAATCTATCTCTGTGCCAAATTTCATCCAGATCCGTTCAGCCGTTGGGGCGTGATTGAGTAACAAACATCCACACATCCATACATCCATACATCCATCCAAACTTTCACATTTATAATATTTATTTGATTATTTCATACATTCACATTATAAGTAAGTATATTATAAACAGTAGCCATCCTCTAAAAACTAAAACCTCCTAAAACGATGAAGCACATTAATAATAACTCAGCAACTTTTCACCGACCTTTTTTACCTTTTTAATAAGGCATAAGCTTCACGCTTAAGTGGCTTTCTCTAGTACGGACGTAAACTACGAGGATCATGTTTACAAAGGTAAAATACATTTTTGTAAACAGCCGTGTTTAGAAATTTTCACAGTACAATTTTGTGTTTGAGTATGAAAATATTGCGGACAATATCTCATTATATTTGTTTGTAATTTTAAGTGTAATGTGTAATTTTCATGATATATTTTTCTTGTTTTCATATTATTTATTATAGCTTTAGATATTTTATGTTTTAGACTTAGTTTTAGTTTTTTATTTTTATTTTATTTTTCTCAGCAAATGTGATAATATTATTTCTTAATGGCATATAATATGTGTACTTGCTGCTTACTTGTTGCTGCTTATAAACTACTCTTGTTTTGTTAAATTAATATTTTTTGTTACTGTGACGTCACCCGGGTCACAGCTGAAAACCAGCGCCCTGATTTGTATGCAATTTTTTGGCATACAATGCAGGGCTTAAGCTGAGCTGTACACCCATTCTGGGTGGTGTCACAGATGAAATTGTAACGTCTGTAATTTGTGTTTTGTCTGTGACACCATCGTCGAATAAACTTTCGTTTTTCTTTCTTTCTGTTTTTGTGTTTACTGAGTCTTGGCCCTTGGGACAGGTTGGTATCTTACATTATTAGGTACAAAAACGTTTTGTTTACTTAGGACTGATTATTTACCTACTGTGAAGAATGGACACCGTTAACAGTATTCTTACGATACTAAGTTGTGATTCATACATAATTTTACATTAAATTTCATGTTCAATTTAAATTTCTTACAATGAATTGTTAATTCTACCTTAGAAATTATATTTTGGCAACATTTTAATGTAACAGGATACAGAATTTATTTTGATTAATGTTTAGTAATTTAATCACCAATCGGAGCTTTTCAATATGTAAACTGTAATCGTGACAGCCAATCATAAAAATTCAGGAAAATGTCGGTGGGTGGGTAACAAAAGATAATATAAAAGTAAGCGAAAATGGTGACATCAGTTCAGTCAATATTAAAGTTTCGAATAATAATTAAGTTTAGTTTAGTTTGTACGTGTAGTTGTAATGTTATTAATTGTTTTGGTGAATATAAAGAGTGGAATACAACATTTTGTTGAGATAAGTATAATCTAAGTTATAATTACTGTTTTAAGAGGCTATGTTAGGCTATCATTATCAATTTCTAAATGGTTGGCTGTTGGAATCATGTTTTGAGACAGATCTAGTAGTAAAATTTACTAAAACCAATATAATTGTAAAATCAACTTTGAATAATTCATCGTTTTTATTTATTATCATGTTTTAATATCATTGATTGTTCAATAATTTTAAAAGAGCAACTATACCAGTTTCTTGCAGTTTCTTCTGGATAGAATGGTTTTCCGAAACTGTGGTAGATTCATTTAATGATGAATAGATTTAAAATTGAGATTAATTATTGTAAAATAAATGTAATTCTAACGTACACAATAAACTGGAATGAACATAAATTAAAATCTATTCATGGTTATCTTGTGTTTATTTCTAACCTACTGGCAGTGTGGTCTAATATCTTTTACATTTTCAGAAGTGGGATCCTACAGAGGTAGGATCCCGCAGCCCACAACTATAATTGGAGCACGAGGTCACTTCCTGATACAATTGGAGCATGAGGCCACTTCCTGGGAGGCAGTACATCAAAGGAGTATCCGGATTTACTGGTAGGATCTAATTAAATTATTATTACCGATAGTTATGGGATATGGGATAGGGACGGTACCCGCATTTTATTTAATGTTTATACAAAGTCGATCGTCCTACATTTGGTGGTTTAATTAATTATTAGATTTTCCTAGCAGGTTTATTTTACTGTTATACTGGTATAATTTACGTTCCATTTGTTTACATTACGTTCCATACAGGAATTATTCTGAATTATGGAAGAAAGCATAAGTTTATGGTTCGATTTACATGGTGCCATTTGGGATATAAAGTTTTATGTATTGGTTAATATCAGGATGGTTATGGTGATACGAAATGTGAGTCTGGTTTTCAAAAGTTTTTATTATTTTCTATATACCCTCATTTGTGATTAAGTGGTTTAAGTTTTGTTGTTCAGTGCCGTATTACTGATCATTTGATCAACAAAAAAATAACTTTTCTACTTAAAACAAATTATTAACAAAAGCAAAGTTTTCCCAACTAACTAAAAATTCTAAATTAAGAATAAATACTAAAATTTGAAAACGAATTAGTAACTATTGATATTAGTAATCGTACATATTTCTTGATCTAGTTCCTCAATAAAACTTTCTTGTTTTACTACTAGCACTGCAAACGTTTTACTATAGGTAGTTTGTGTAGTATGCCAATGCAATCGTCGACGGAAATACTATGACAGGATGGCGTGAGCAGTCCAATTTTTTTTGCGATTTAACTTTGACTAAATTATTATTTTATTTTAAAAACGAAAGGATGGTAAATGGAGTTTCATTGAAGTGAATTTTTGATTACGACTGTTTTATGGGGATTTTGTCGTTGTAGTATTAGGGTTGGAAGAAGATTCTTATAGCTGAAAAAAGGGAGGAAACTGGAGTACCTGTGTCATATACTTCGTGGTTCTAAGTATGACCTTCTACTATTAATTATCCAGGGCAGAATACAAGGCAAAAGAGGCACCAAAAGAAGTCTTTGGGTGGTTTTGCATTTAAATTGATTACTGTTCTGGCTAATGGCGCGGAGTATTGCTGAAAGTATCGAGTTACCATTTAAAGATTTCAGATATGTAGGTTTGGAGTTTTGTTATCAGAGTTTGCGGATTTAGCTTCACTTGTTTTTACTAAAGTTTGTTATTAATTGAGTCTTCAAAAAATTTAATTGATAGTTGTTTTAGTTTGAGAGTTGATATTGTAGAGGCGATGGAGTTGATATAGTAGTCGAGAGTTGGTATAGTTGAGTTATTACAATATTTTTATTTGAGAAAATTTAATTATTTTATTAATGAAATTCACAAATATGAAGTACTTAATTCAGATTTTAGAGTGTCACGTGTTTCGTATTGCTTGTTGACAAAAGCCTCCTCGGTGCGCTCTACCTCTTTATCTTATTTAGAATGTCGGTTACTTTTGTTTGCTTTCTTATACCTTTGCTACTGTGTTGGCCTTTGAACTTTACTACCAGCATACTCCTTCCATGGCTCTCTGGCATTTCGCCTATTTTATTATGTGGTATGCATTAAGAGGTTTTCATATGTCATTAACCATAGGTTAAGCATGATAAGACACAAGCGTTGAATACTCTATTTGTTAGCGCAATTCAAGTTCTTTACTTTACGCTATTTCTCTTAAAGGCCAATATTTGTTCCATCCATTTGCAATCCTTCTTTCAATTTCTAGATCTATCTGCCCTAAATAGATATATTCGTCAACGTAGTCAATATTTTTCCTATATGATGTGATGTGATAGGACAGTCTATTGGTATTGAGAAACTATAGTTGATAGTTATTAAATTATAGGAGTTATTATCTAAGGAAGTCTCCAGAGTAATGAACTAGACGAAAGTAGAGATCCGGTTGCGAATAGAGACGCATTGACAAAGCAAGGTTAGCAGATCAAAATCTGGTGAGCGTAGTGGACTTGCCAAAGTCAAAGACGTGGAGTAAAGCCAACTTGCTAATGAACTAGACGAAAGTAGAGATCCGGTTGCGAATAGAGACGCATTGACAAAGCAAGGTTAGCAGATCAAAATCTGGTGAGCGTAGTGGACTTGCCAAAGTCAAAGACGTTGAGTAAAGCCAACTTGCTGCGGAATACCTCAAAAGACTGAAGTTGATTGTTGACTGAGAAATATGGGAACGCACGGGAAAACCGGCGTCGAAGATTTGAATAAGATATCTAATTGCTTTTAGCATTATCATCTCCGAAGGCAAGATAACAGAGTGTAAGAGTGTGGACTTTCATATAGTTCTGCTGCTGCTGCTGATGATGTTCTCGTCATTTCCGAACTGTTGAAGATGCTTTCATCATTGGACTTTCATATAGTTCTGCTGCTGCTGATGATGTTCTCGTCATTTCCGAACTGTTGAAGATGCTTTCATCATTGGACTTTCATATAGTTCTGCTGCTGCTGATGATGTTCTCGTCATTTCCGAACTGTTGAAAATGCTTTCATCATAATCTCCAAAGACAAGAAATATACTACTGCTGATGAGGACAAGGAGTGTAGAGTGAAGACTTTTAGACAGTTCTACTGAAGGTATCTACAATACTTAAGGTGAGTTGCATGTTTAATGTGGCGAAATTTTTGAGTTTACTCTCAGTCATAATCTCTGGCCAGGTGCAGCAGCTGGGATTACGAAAATTGGACTTGGCACTACAGATATTAGATAGCTGGTTACCAGGTTACAACATACAGATTTGAATGCAAGTAAGTTTTACCTTGGATATTTACCTTGGATACCCCTATTGTTACTCCGTCGGTGAATGGATCAGTTGGACGTGTCTGATGGCGACTTATGAAGACTGCAGAGGTAATGATTACTCTTGATTATTACTAGTTGGTTACCCAAACAAGTTCGTAATAAAAGAAGTTCGTAATTCCGGGTTTAAAGATTTAATAGAAGTTAAAATATCATACTGTTTGGATAATCAATTAAAATAAAGTTGCAAGGTTTGCGACTAGTTGATTTGGAAAAAGTGGCAGTGGCTAAATGGTTTTATTGGAAATTTGGTAACATATTATGTGGCAAAATGTGGCAAAATGTGGCAAAGGGTTTGGTTTCAATGGTTCCACTTGGGAAAAATATATGATGGTTATAATGGTTTTTAATGGTTGCCACTTGGAAAAATGGTTATAATGGTTGCCACTATTTGGTTCTGGAAAGTTATACTGGTTGTTACAGATTTCTTTGGATAGTTGCAGTGGTTGCGACTGATAGGTTTGTTTAGTTCTAATGGTTCCAAATAATAAGTTGATAAATGAATTTGTTAAAAGATGAGCAATATGTGTATTTTGGTAAATGGTCATATTTGATGTTATTTGTTAAATATGCTTAATTGACTAAATGTGTTTATGTGGGTAATAAATAAATGAACTCTTCCATATATAAATAATAAATAACATACTTAAATAACGGGAAATTAATGGGATCTGATAAATGCGTATACTCATCTTATAAACAGATGTATTTTATGAATCGGTACTTTATAAAATCTTGTTAAGAGACTTGCGATCGCCGCTCGCAATTTCTATTCAACCCGCAAATATAGATTTGCCGGTGTGTTGCTTGCTATCTCTATTTGGCTGATGACACATGATCGCGTGCAAGCTCGATAGCAATATGAGCGTACAGAAGTTGTTATACATTTAGTCTTGTTCCGTAAATACCAAAAATGATGAATGAAAAGGTGTTGTGTTTTTAACTTCGTGTTGTTATTCTGTAACTTGACAAAATAGGCTAAGTTCCTGATATGGTGGATATCCAATATGGTGGATATATTCTTAAATTACAAATTATTTTAGTATTACGTTTGTATGGGCAATTCTGGCCACCTTAAATACTTTGGAAATTAAGTAGGTACTTTACTTTGCTCGCAATATAATCTTTTTATTGGTCAAGTAACAAGGGAAAAGTGCTGTAAATAAAGAGCAAGGAATTAATTGGTCGTTACTAGATAAAGTTAATTTTTCTCCAAGGATAGGTTACTTGATCATCTTCATGTCTGTAATGATCGAACCTATTCATACCAATTTTTCTTTGCAGGGACGCAAAGAACGTCAGGATGGGCGAGTGTGAAGAATGGACACCGTTAACAGTATTCTTACGATACTAAGTTGTGATTCATACATAATTTTACATTAAATTTCATGTTCAATTTAAATTTCTTACAATGAATTGTTAATTCTACCTTAGAAATTATATTTTGGCAACATTTTAATGTAACAGGATACAGAATTTATTTTGATTAATGTTTAGTAATTTAATCACCAATCGGAGCTTTTCAATATGTAAACTGTAATCGTGACAGCCAATCATAAAAATTCAGGAAAATGTCGGTGGGTGGGTAACAAAAGATAATATAAAAGTAAGCGAAAATGGTGACATCAGTTCAGTCAATATTAAAGTTTCGAATAATAATTAAGTTTAGTTTAGTTTGTACGTGTAGTTGTAATGTTATTAATTGTTTTGGTGAATATAAAGAGTGGAATACAACATTTTGTTGAGATAAGTATAATCTAAGTTATAATTACTGTTTTAAGAGGCTATGTTAGGCTATCATTATCAATTTCTAAATGGTTGGCTGTTGGAATCATGTTTTGAGACAGATCTAGTAGTAAAATTTACTAAAACCAATATAATTGTAAAATCAACTTTGAATAATTCATCGTTTTTATTTATTATCATGTTTTAATATCATTGATTGTTCAATAATTTTAAAAGAGCAACTATACCAGTTTCTTGCAGTTTCTTCTGGATAGAATGGTTTTCCGAAACTGTGGTAGATTCATTTAATGATGAATAGATTTAAAATTGAGATTAATTATTGTAAAATAAATGTAATTCTAACGTACACAATAAACTGGAATGAACATAAATTAAAATCTATTCATGGTTATCTTGTGTTTATTTCTAACCTACTGGCAGTGTGGTCTAATATCTTTTACACTACATTGAGAGGTGCACGCCCGGGAATAGAACCTCCGACTATCCGAACAGGAAGCCGGATGTCTAAACAACTAGGTTAAATAGACCGCTAAAACACTTATTGTTAGTTTATCCCGCTTAAGGTACTCTCAGACATAAGGAGGCTGTGCTTAATCTTCCATAGACACTCGAGATCATAGCCGCTAACGTCTATTATCGTTAAGAGGATTCCGCACCTTATCCCAGCGGGCAGGTTCACACACGTACTAACGAACTCCATTACTTATATATTGCATTAGGGAGGAAAAAAATATCGATATTTTGTTGTAAACATCGAGGTTTAGTAAAAATGTCGATATTTTCAGAAAAACTTCTGATGTAGGTAAACTGAGTTGGTGATTGAAGTTGCGATTTATAAAGCGTACTTTAACTTCATCTAATAATATTAGTCTGTATAGTAATACACACTAAGGCGCTGATAATAAAGATTTTAGACTATTCCAAGCCAAGCTTCAAATTTATAAATTCTTTTGATGGATACGGGTTCTAAACAAGACGGATTTTCAACAACGTCGATGCGCACGAGTAGACGTTGTCAATTGTACTTGGTATCGGACGGTTATCAACCAGTTATTAGTTTTTCTAAACCAGTTTTACATTCTTCTATAAATAATTAGATGATACCCGCGACTTCAACCGCGTGGATTAAGGTTCTTTGATTCTCCTTAATTTTTCGGGATAAAATATAGCCTATGTCTTTCCGGGATGCAACCTACCTCTGTACCAAATTTGCATCAAAATCGGTTGAAGAGATGGGCCGGGAAAGCGTAGCAGACACACACACAGAAAGATAGACAGACAGACACACTTTCCCATTTATAATACTATTAAAAATTAAAATCAAATAAAATTATTAAATATAATATTAAGTATAGATATCGATAGCTTGAAGTTGACATCCCTAAATATTGTTAATAGGTAATTTATCACGCAATCCTCAAGTGAAGGTCGCGGCTGCGGGTAACGCACGTATCAACATAATATTATGAAATGCGAAGACATAACTCGTCACGCTCGCAACACAAAATAAGAAGTATCAGACTCGTAATCTGTATCCACCAGACTCATCAACAGAATTTCTTTGCGCGATCAAATCTGAGGTCGAATTGTCTAAGAAAATCGCTTAAAACGTATAACTCGAACTGTTTAAGGAGTTCATAGGTACATGCTTCTTGAAATGCAGGCTTCTTTAGGGCGCTGTGAGTTCACGAGATCAAAATATAGGCGCGTGGGGGTGAAATCGAGCAAGCGCATGTCGTAAAAAATTGAAGAAATAATTTGTACAAAAATAATTTTTTTTTTTTTTTTTTTTATCCACTACAAGTTAGCCCTTGACTGCGATCTCACCTGATGGTAAGTGATGATGCAGTCTAAGATGGTAGCGGGCTAACCTGTTAGGGGCATGGCAGTTATATTAAACCCATACCCCTATTCGGTTTCTACACGGCATCGTACCGGAACGCTAAATCGCTTGGCGGCACGTCTTTGCCGGTAGGGTGGTAACTAGCCACGGCCGAAGCCTCCCACCAGGCCAGACCAGGGAAAATTCAGAAATTATAAATTCCCAAATTGACCCTGCCGGGGATCGAACCCGGGACCTCCGCTCGTTAAGACAACAGCGCTACACACTGCGCCACGGAGGTCGTCAAATATATATTATAATAATATTGTCGGATTAATACAAATTAATCCGACAATGTGTGTGATTTAGAAATATAAATTTCTAGAGCAAATTATTAGTATCAATAAGAAGAAAAATTGCTTTAAAAAGGTATAGAAATAGAAATAGAAATGATTTATTTCATGTAGGACAACTAGTGCCACTTATGATAAGTCGTACGAATCTACCACCGGTTCGGAAAGATAATTCTACTCAGAAGAACCTAAACTAAGAGGTATGTTTAGTTTCGTGTCTATTCTCTTTATATAATCGTTAACGCTTTAGCGAAAGCGATTAAAAACACCATAGATTATTCACTTTTTTTTATCCTTCCGTTAAATAGAAAGAGAATAGACACGAAATGTACATGTAACTGGGCTAGGGGGGGGGGGGCAGGTGTACTGTAAAGTGTTAATAAATGTTAGACAGTTGGAACTAAACTAATAAAAACATTCCAGCAAGACTTAGTTTCAGATATAACTCTAACAGATACTTACTTTTGCAAATTGTTCAGAAGTTTCTTGCATGGGATCGCACAGCAATCATACAGAATGTTACATACTGCTTACAATTTAACGCATTATTTTTCGGTAGATTATAATCTATTAGGTATATTAACCCGATAGAACCTACGTGAAAGTCATAACCTAACCTAAAAGAACAAGAAAACGTAAATACAATAAATATTACAAAGATTGACACTCAGAACATTGAACGGTTCACAATCTTTCGATAGTCACAATCTCGTGAGATTGATTATAATCTAACGGTATTTACAATTTTACGGTGGCATATAATATAATGCATACATGATAAAATATATAATAATAATGAGGTTATTATACTATTGATGATTTTCTGAATGACAAAGTTGCGTGGAAGCAAGCGGCTTCGCATCCAGAAACCCACAAGTCAGTGTAACATAACGTATGTATTGTATGTTATTTACATATTGTAACATTTTTCTTTTTATGAAGAGCAACTGTTGGGATTCTTGCCGGCTCTTCTAACCGGTGGTAGAGTCTTGACTTATCATAAGTGACACAATTGGTCCTACTTGAAAATTAAATAAATCATTTATCCACAGAGTGAACGGTAGAGCCCCTGAGTGATAATGCACTTTTCAAGTAGCCGCTACGTTCCGTGAATCTTTAATTCTACTTGGCTCATCTTAATATTGGTAGTTAACAGCCTATCCAGACTGTATGATTGCTAAACTGTATTTTAAAATAGTCCACAGTGTGAACGGTAAAACTCCTAATGTGATAATGTACGTTTCGAGTTCTCGCTACGTTCCGTGAATCTTCAATTACTTGTCAGCTCTTTTTAACATTATTAGTTAACTGCTTTGCCAGACTGTGTGATTGTTAAACTGTGTTTTAAAATAGTATACAGTGTGAAAAGTAAAACTCCAAATGTGAAATTGCACGTTTCGAGTTGCCGCTTCATTCAGTGAATCTTCAATTACTTGTCAGCTCTTTTTAACATTATTAGTTAACTGCTTTGCCAGACTGTGTGATTGTTAAACTGTGTTTTAAAATAGTCCACAGTGTGAACGGTAAAACTCCTAATGTGATAATGTACGTTTCGAGTTCTCGCTACGTTCCGTGAATCTTTAACTACTTTGGTCTTTAATTAGAGTAGACCTGAGTAGACTGTAACACGGTTACAGTATTTTGGAGTTTTAGACATTGTCACACGCTCGCTGAGTTTGGAAGTTTCGCTAATTATCTTGACGACGCGAGCACAATGTAAAGTTTTAAAATCCACTGTATCAGGGGACATACTGTCAACGCTTGAATTTTTTTTTCCTTGCGATAAAGTTCCATTACAATTTCATATAATGGCAACTTTATTGACTACTACCATCTAGTCTATGGGCTAGTAAGTAATTTTAATTTAGCTTCATCTTCTACTTATAATTAATTTCTACGTCTAATTTACAGTTCATTAACTGTCCTTAGTTTGTTCTAATATAGGTACTTACGGCCGCTTGCACAAGGACATTTAAACTGATTTAGTTAAATTTTGTAATGCTGTCCCTTTTTGGCAAAGGCATATTGTAGTTGCCAAAAAGGGCCAGCATTCAAATATTTAACTAAATAAAATTATGAGTCCTTGTGCAAGTGGACCTTAGTGTTCACTACGTTTTTGTGACCGCTTGATGAACATAAGTACTTACTACCTACTACGCTTTCACGACGAAACTTTTTATCCCGGAGAAAACCTTTATCATTATTATGTATTAAAACGGGTACATACCACGATGTAAAACAATGATTTTATTTGTCGATATTTCGATCCAGTTACATGGATCGTGGTCACGACGGGACTGCGGTGCTGCGAGTACATAATCAATCATACAGAATGTTACATACTGCTTACAATTTAACGCATTATTTTTCGGTAGATTATAATCTATTAGGTATATTAACCCGATAGAACCTACGTGAATGTTTTCAAACCACGAAATAAGTCTCAAATCATTAAAACCTTTATCGCCGCAGACGAAATCGCGGGCATCAGCTAGTAAAGTATAAGCTCTAACCAACATCAAGTATTCATTTTTCGATTGTTTCCGAGAAAAACTGGGGGTTTACTACCATCGCTTGAGGCAGCATTATTTCAAAATTACAGTTTTATGTCACGTACCTTGGCTTCCCTAAAATAAAGATTACAATTCTACAACACGAACTTCAACAATATTAAAACAACTAGCTGATGCCTCAGACTCCGTCCGCGTGGAATAAGTTTTTTTAAATTCCCATGGGAACTCCTCAATTTTTCGGGATAAAAAGTAGCCTATGTCACTCTCCAGGTCTTCAACTATACCCATGCAAAAATCACGTCGATCCGTTTCTCCGTTGCAGCGTGATTGAAGGACAAACCAACAAACAAACACATTTATAATATTAGTATGAAGTATATACTGTAGTGTGCCCCCTTTTACTATTCGACAAAGCCCAGCCTAGCCTATTTTAAAGCTTTTTCTGTAAAAATTGTTAACGCCCTCTACCAAGTTCGTGGCCGGAATGAAAAACTCGTTTCTTCGCCGAATCTCATTTGAGACATACCTAGTAACTACCTCGCTGAAGTTGCGAACAGTGGGTGGAAAATGTGTTCGTAGAATTCTGTGTGACTCACAAATATTGCCCGGTTACACTTGAAGGCTCTCAGATCTCAACATTGATATAAGAAGCCCAAGATATAATACTCGTATATACAAAAAAGTACTATCATTGAAGATTCTGTATGGTGTGGTAATAATACATATATACAAAAAGTACAATCATTGAAGACTCTATATGGTGTTTATACTTTATAGTATGGGATGACTGCCTCGTTGGTCTAGTGGTTAGCATGTTTGACTGCTGCCGACGAGGTTAAGGGTTCGAGTCCCGGGTCGGGCCACAACCAGTATTGGGTTTTTCTGACAAGAAAATTCTCAGTACTAACCCGGAGTCAGGAAGTTGGCGGTGTTTCACCCCCGAGCCTCGGGAAGTACGTTAGTTTGTTTTATTGTAATTTTAATTTCTAAATTCACTTTTTCATTAAAACAATAATAATTAAAATATTTACAAATAACCTATTACAAATAATCTAAAGTCATAATCAAATATATATATATATATATATATAAATATTATAAATGCGAAAGTTTGGATGGATGTATGGATGTGTGGATGTATGGATGTATGGATGTTTGTTACTCAATCACGCCCCAACGGCTGAACGGATCTGGATGAAATTTGGCACAGAGATAGATTATAATCTGGAATAACACATAGGCAACTATTTATCCCGGAAAATTAAGGAGTTCCCGCGGGAACCGAAAAACCTCGAACACGCGGACGAAGAGCTGGCGCTTATATAATACGATTTCCTTACATAATCGCACTTCTGTGGTATTCATTCGTTCTTGGGCGTCATAGAAGTACATTTTGGGCGCTTTGCTAATGCTTTGTTTAATTCTTTGTTAATAAATTTTCATAGAGATAATTTTCGACAAAATTTATTTTTAAAAAAATGAGAAATCATTTTTATGACCAAATTATTATGTTAGCTTGTAAAACTACAATTTTTTGTGTGTGACGTAATTAAAATAAATATTAAAATTGTGTTTCACTGATCCTAATTGCATAATATAACGCACTTTCATGAATACGTTTCTATACGATCGGTTACTTTTAGGACTTCATTGGATCGTCAATTTTACGTAATTCGAATTCCGTATTTACGATCAATGAATCGTATTTAATATCCATAAATGAAGTTAAGTTACATGATCGCACTTCAGAGAGGCAATAGCGCCAGTGTCTTGGGTACCATGCCTATGAGAGATTATTTGGACGGTGTATATTTTTCAATAAAATATAGTGAAATTAAAACTATTAAAATCTAAATTAAACAATTATAATTATTATATAAAATAATCATAATATAATTATACCAAATATAATTATCCAAAATTAAATATTAAATTTTTATTTGGCATTGAAATTACTATATCCCTAAAGTAAGCTAAATGCTTTTTTTTTTTATCCACTACAAGTTAGCCCTTGACTGCGATCTCACCTGATGGTAAGTGATGATGCAGTCTAAGATGGTAGCGGACTAACCTGTTAGGGGCATGGCAGTTATATTAAACCCATACCCCTATTCGGTTTCTACACGGCATCGTACCGGAACGCTAAATCGCTTGGCGGCACGTCTTTGCCGGTAGGGTGGTAACTAGCCACGGCCGAAGCCTCCCACCAGGCCAGACCAGGGAAAATTCAGAAATTATAAATTCCCAAATTGACCCTGCCGGGAATCGAACCCGGGACCCCCGCACGTTAAGACAACAGCGCTACATACTGCGCCACGAAGGTCGTCAAAATTCTTGCTTCTTATTTCTTTACTTTACCATACACTTTTCCAAGTATTTCTTTTGTTATCCTATATCAATGTTTCTCACGCAGTATTTGACTCACATATATCTCCCTTTCTGTTCATAACTTCGCGAGTTATCGTAGTAATGTGATTCGGCGATGAAAACGCGCTTTATTTTATTCAAGCCACGACTTTTCCCAAGAAAACAGAGCCTACTGGCTTTCGCTTTTATTTGATAGTAAGTGAGGAATATAATGTTACGTCATAAAATAATCTCGTAGATTTGTACCATGGAACTATAAAATAACTCATTTGTAACCAGAGTTTGTAACTGACATCCCAAGGAAGTCAAACCTTAGAGGTTAAACTTTAGATGCATAAAAACTCCAAAATAAGAGAGATTAAAAAAAAACTTTTAATGTTACTTATATTAATAATTGAAAAATGTGTTTAAGAATTCACGCAATCTCTTGTTAGATAGAGAACTAACTAGATTATGCCCGTGACTTCGTCCGCGTGAATTGAGGTATTTGTAAAGTTGCGTGGGAAACTCTTTAATTTTCCGGGATTAAAAATAGCTCATGTCCCCGGAATGTAACCAATCTCTATGCCAACATTCGTGTAAGTTGCTTACACATTATTATCGGTCGTAAAATCGTAGCACATAGACATACAGACAAACTTTCGCCTCTATTATGTTAGTATGGATGTGTGGACAGTTATCGACTAAGGTCAATCGCAATCGACTGTTAACTGCCATGCCCCAGGTTAGCCAGCTACCATCTTAGACTGCATCATCACTTAACATCAGGTGAAATCGCAATCAAGGGCTAACTTGTAGTGGATTAAAAAAAATGTACCACTCTAGTCTTGTGCTTGATGGCAACTTTCTGTCTCAATTTTTCGTAACAATACAGATGAATTAATTTATCTTGAACTGATCTGATGAAACGATAAATATAAAGTTGCTCAGAACTCTCAACACATAACTTTTCATTACACGTCATAATTCAACCGTCAAGAACTCCAAGAAATGTAATTCGGTGCTGGTAACGACTGTTTTTGTACGTAACCACAATTTCAGTTGAGGAAAATGAGCTAGAGTGAATCGTTGTTTCCCGCTAATAGAAAACTGTATTTAAACGTTATACCAGACCCTACTAATCGTCCAATTAATGTTGGTAGGAGTATTTTTTGTGTACCGCAATTTGTTGTTTTAGACGACCACCCTGGCGTAATGAGCGTTTTGGTATTATGAGTGAGTTCCCGGGTTTGATTCCGGGATACATC